>CM051486.1:641162-1118662 GCA_028015225.1 Carex myosuroides | reverse complement strand
GAGGTAATTAATTTATTTTATTCAATTCCAACTTTCAAAAAAATTATTGAAACAATTTGATTTAACACCGAAATTTTTGTTTGTAAATTTGAAGGTTGAAAAGCAATCAATGAATTGAAAATCAATCTATCTAGGAGTTAAATTTATGTTTTTCATGTATTGGAGTTAAAAGCAATCAATGAACCTTGTTTATTTTAGATTTATTAGATGCATTTTATTGTACTCGTGAGAACATATGCATTATAATTTTTTATTGATGACTTCTTTATTTTTATTGTCAAGTTATTATTTGACATAAAAAGAATACTTAATTTTTCTATATTTTACACTACAAAAAAACAAATTAGTAAACTAAAATCAAACTTTATAACTAAATACAACAAAACCACTCATTTTCTGAAAAAAAAAAGGAGGGGCCGTTGGAGCATTATGCGGCCCACGGAACTGCTGGACCATTTGGCGGACCTCAAGCTGGGGCCTCAGAGACATTTGGCTGCCTCCGGTCTTTGAGACTGCCAAATGCCCATGCTGCCTGGGTATTTGTCGAATTTCTCCAAATGATTTGGTTTTTTTTATGCTATAAATAAAAATTTCGGTCAAAAGGGTGCTGGCATCCTGAGGCACCAGGTTCCTTGATTTGGCCACTGAGTGTAGGAAAAGCTCCATTATGTATCCCCCATGCCAATTGTGCAATTGTGCCTCAACCCAACTAAAATCTTAGCTGACTTTGGTGTTCTACAATATGTTTGATGGTCTTGAAATAGTTGTTGGTGGTCCCCATTACTGAGTGGGTTTCTCTCTTACAAAATCCCCTCCCCCCGCCCCACGTTCTCTTAATGTATGTAGAAGTTCGACCAATTTCATTAGGAGAAACAAGCAACTGAATCCTGACTTTGTTGTTTTATCCTATATAGAGTGTTGATATGGATGAAGAAATAGATGAATCGGTCATGGATTCAATTGACCGTGTAGAACAATATATAACTTCAGACAAATACCTTGCTCTTCGTGATGATTTGCAGGTTCTCTCTATCCCATTATGTGTGTGTGCGCGCGCTCGCGTTTTTTGACGTTCAGTAGGACTGTAATGTGAGATTTGATCGATGTATATTGATTTTATAGGAGGCTGAGGATACTATTGAGTTGGTACTTAGGCGAGTTTCAAAAGAATTTGGAGGTCATGTTGGAGTACACTTAAACCCTGTCTGGTACTTGTTTTAGATATGCTGTACTGTTCAGTTCGTTTCTAGGCAAGTGTCAGTTCGATAGCATACGAGAGCTGTCCGGTATTAGGTATTGTACAAGCCCTCACTGGTGCTTGTTTTTCCAGTGTGTTGCCTTTGTTCCAGATGATGATATATAATGTTAAGGAATATAAGTGACTATTAATTATATTATCTGTATGTAGGCTCTTCACGAAGAGCAGCTCAAGTGGCTCTTCAAATTTCAATCCTACTCTGACTCAGAGGATGAGATGAGGGAATGAGTGCTACTATGGACCCTAGAAGTTGCCACAGAGAACCGGGGTAATCTTGCCAGAAACAATGTGTCAGGATTCTTGCGTTCCTGCACCAAAAACACACTGTACTTCAACAACTACTTTAATAAATCTCGTTCAGTGATGGTTTTTAGTTGTTTAATTACTTACTGTTTGCTGCAACTAACTGATCCTAATGTTCTGCCAGAATTGTAACTGTTGGAATTTTGAGGAAGTAACAGAATTGTCATCTTAAAATAAAGCCTATATATATATAATTTTCGGGAAGAGCATGTCAAGTTATTTGAGGTTTTGTGTATTTTTGTTTTGGGGTCCTCAATTTATTTGTTTTTTTTAGGAGAGCAATTTATTGGTGTTGATAATTGTTTATTTTTAAGATATCCCTCCACTTCGTCTTTTCAGTTGTCCAGTTGATGCATGCACTTGATACCAGGGTTCTAAATAGCAAGCTATAGCTACGCAATAGCTGTGTTATAACTTTTTCAGACCTCAAAAGTTATAATGCTATTAATTAATCACTTTTCTTTTATAATGATTATAAATAGCTAGCTATAGTTGCGCTAAAACTTTTTCGGACCTTAAAAGCTATAGCGCTATAATCGCTATTTAGAACCTTGCTTGATACTCATTGTCTGGACTTCTGGTGACGCATCTTTCTTTCTTTCTTTCTTTCTTTTTTTTTTTTTTTTTTTTTTTTTTGCATAGGAGCCCGTTTTATTAAGAGTTCTAAAATAAGAGGAAGATGCTCATTTTTCATAAACAACTAAATAAAAAAATAAAATAAAATAAGAGCTGCCTTTCTATTGCTAGTTTTTATTCTCATGAAGTTATACCAAGATAACTATAGTATTTTTTTTTCTTAAATCTAATAAAGTTATACCAAGCCTATTTAGATTGATTTATTTCATGAACCATAAAACTTTACTTAATTTTATATGACAAACATACTTACGATAACAGACAAAAATTTACCTATTGATTTAATTTTCGTTCAAGATGTCAAATAAAAATAACTTAAAACGAAGTAATTAAGATTGAATAAAGAAACTTTATGTCGGCGTAAATTATCCTACTTGTACAGACTTCTAATTTTTATTCCGAATTTTTTTCTCTCATACTTTACAAAAATATACTGCATGAATCGAATTGTCTAATACAACAATACATTTTATAAACAACAATATACAATACATTATTTAATTATAATTTAAATAACAAATTTCAACCAAACAGAAATAAGAGTAAGGCTACGGTACTATGCATAGCGCATATTGATATGTACTATGAATCTATATCTCCATTTTAAAGTCCAAACAATTGGTTGGTTCTAACGACTCAATATGATATAACATGAGAAAAATGTATGTGGAGGTCAAATTTTTTTATTTTTTTTTATTGTTTTAGATAGATATAAAATTACTTGATCTAAAGATTTTGGATCATCCAAAATTAGTGATTTCTATTTATCTAAAAAAAAATTCTAAAAAAATGTAAAATTTGTCCCCAAATACATTTTCACATGAAGATCATGTTGAACGGTTCGGATTGACTATTTGAATTTTAAAAATAGAAATATGAATTAGAATAGCTAGAATAGCTACTGTTTAGAATAGTAAATAAGAATAGCTAATGTTTAAGAACAGTGCTAACTCAAGCTATTTGAAATAGTGAAAAAGTTATTTGGATTGCATATTTGGAATAGAGTTTGGAGGGAATGAATAAAGTAATAATTTACGTGTTAGATTAAATATAATACAATATAATATTAATTTAAATATTAAATGTAATATAATATTATTTTAAATATTAGATTAGTATTAAATAAAATATTATATTAAATATAATATAATATTAGGTTAAATGTTAATGTAATATAATATTAATTTAAATATTAGATTAGTATTAAATAAAATATTAGATTAAATATAAAATAATATTAGATTAAATATAATATAATATAATATTAATTTAAATATTAAATGTAATATAATATTATTTTAAATATTAGATTAGTTTAATATTGAAAGCAACAAATGCTATTCCATGTTTTTGTAAGAATAGAGAATAGTCCTATTCTCTCTATTCCGAATAGCTCTATTTCTCGTTTGGATTGTCCTTGTTCCGAATAGCAATGCTATTCTAAAAATAGTGCTATTCTTAGTGCATCCAAACATAGCCTAATAAATTAAATCATTACTTAAATAACAAATTTCAACTAAATAATAATAAATTAAATCACTTTAATTTGAAATAAACAACTTAAAATCTTCTTAAAAGTTAAACACTAACTAAACTTGTCTTTGACATTTATTAGCACATTGCTCCAATCGAGTCCGTATCATCTGAGATATCTCAAACTTTGAGTTGATTTAAAGCCGGACCAATCTTTTTCGGTGTCTATTAAAATGGAGGGACCAGTACTGATGTTCTTTGAGATTTCGTGCATAAAAGATTTGAATGGTTCAGATTTTGCACAGATTCACTAAAAGTTTGAGATATCTCAGAGCGATGCAAATTCACTCCAATTCACGGTGCATCCACTATTAAGGGGGTGCAGCTGAGCAGGTTCTCTTCACTAGGGGTGTTCATTGGGTCCGGTTTAGTTGGTTTTAAACCGAACCGAATTAATTTGGATCAAATGGTTCGGTTCTCTTTGCTTTTTTAAACAAATTATAATTTTGGTTCGGTTCGGTTTAAAAAATTTCAAAACCGAAATAACCGAACCAACCGAACTTTTATATATTATGAATTTGGTCCGGACCGCCCCGGTTTATTTCTTAATACCCGGGTTTATTTCTTAATCAATTGCTTTAAATATTTCGGTTAATTTTTTAATCCCAGTTTATTTCTTAATATCCCGGTTTATTTTTTAATATACTTTGGTTTATTATAAATCAATTGCTTTAAATAAAAAAATTAATATATTTTGGTTTGAACCGAACAAACTGAAATAAAACTTTGGTTCGGTTCGGTTCGGTTGCAATACTAAATCGGTTCAGTTCGATTCTATTTTAGAAACCAAATTATTACTTTAGAAGCCGAACCGAACCTATGAACATCCCTACTCTTCAGGACTGCAGAGTAGGGTCCGATGTCTATTGAAGCTATTTTAGTTTCGATGAGCTCTAGGACCGTCTGATCCGCTTTAAGATCAGTGTGTTCCACTTTAATATTCGTGCGTGCTCCCGTTAATTTTCGTGCTCACAGTAAAAGTGAATCAGACGGTTCTGAAGTTCATCGAACTAAAAAATAGTCAAATGTCATCGGACCTACTCTGTTCTCCCTCTCCAGTAGCATGGGATTCATTTGATGTAAAGAAGATCACTGTCCATTGGCAATCGGACGGTTCAAATATTTAGTGGCATTAAAATCGGGATGATGGGCGCCGGGCGGTCAGGTGAGGTATCCCAGTCGGATCGATCTAGACCGTTTGATCTGATATAGACAGTCCAAACCAATGAGTTTTGTACACTTGTTTAAGAACGGTAGCAGGAAATACAATATGTGCCAAACTGGAGTGGAGGCTAATTCATATAACCTTAAGTAACTCAAATTTTGAGTTTAGATCCTGACCGTCAGATCTGCATTGGTACGAATATTAAAGGGCACCGTGCATTCTATCTCGTACCGGATTGGCCCAGATTCTGATTGAACGGTCCAGATCTAAACTCAAAATTTGAGTTACTCCGGAGCATATGTACTAGATTGGAGGCAGTCCGATGGACATCGGACAAAAATTTTCAACTGTTCGTTCGTAGCAGTACGATCTGAATTAAAATTCGTGCTAACTTGATCGTATCAATCTTGAAGTTTTCTATAGCGAATCTTAGTGCAGATTGGACGGCTATGAATTGGTACCTGGCCGAATATGGTCCGATGCCCATCGGAGCGACTCCGGTTCCTGTGCAAAATGACCAAAGTTACCCCGTTAACTCGTTTCTCCGGCGCTACCAAGTCAACAAGACAGCCGACCGGACATCTATCTCTCTCTCTCCCCAAATCGCCATGGCGAAAACCTCCGGATATTACCCAGAAACCGCCTCTCCGCTCCTCTCCCCTCCAAACACTAACCCTTACTCCTCAGTGCCACCTCCGCCTCTCCAGTCGTACTACACGGGCATCCCTACATCTCCTCCCGATACCTTCATTTTGCTACCGGTGCGCCTCTGCCTCCGCCGCCGCCGCGCCCTCCGATTCCGTTCGTTACTTTCTTCTTCCTGCCTCCTAACCATCTTCTTGCTCACCCTCCTACTCCTCTCTCTCTTCTTCCTATACCCCTCCGATCCCGACCTCTCTGTCGCTCGTCTCCACCTTTCCCGAATCCGCGTCACAACCTCTCCATCTGTTGCCTTAACCATTTCTATGGGGCTCGATTTGAAGATTCGAAACCCGGATTTTTTCTCAATCGACTATAGCTACCTCAATTCAACAGTGCTGTATCGAGGGAGGAGGCTAGGATCCGTGACTTCAGAGGGCGGCCATGTGAGAGCACGAGGCGTGTCGTATGTGCAAGCTGATCTGAATTTGGATGCGGTTCGGATCATAGATGATGTGTTTTACCTGATTGAAGATATTGCGAGTGGGATTATACCGTTTGAGACCGAAACTCAGATTGTGGGAGATGTTCATCTCTTCTTTCTGAATGTACCAGTTCAGGTAAACATGCTTAATGTTTGAAGCATATCAAATGATTTTGATAAAAAAAACAAGCATATCAAATGATGAAATTCATGTGCAATTACTATATCTTGTTATGCCTAGCAAACTCAAACTATTTGCTGTTTGTTGTTTGTATTTGATAATGCCCCTGTGAGCTATCTGTTTTCGCTTCATATTAGAAAAATGAGCCATTTGCCCACGAAAACGTACCAATTAGAAGACTTACATTTTTTAAAATGAGTTTTAATAGAAAAGGCAATAAAATGGGTAAATTTGTGAGTTTTTGAAATTTAAAATGGTAAATATGATATTATGAATTTTAGATGGGGAACTGCGTAATTTCGAAGTTTCTGAGGGGCATACGTGAAATTCCCCATACAATTAATGTATATTGTCATGCCTTGCAAACTCAAAACTATTTGCTGTTTGTTGTTTGTATTTGATAACGCCCCCATTAGCTATCTGTTTTAATTTCATTTCCATTGATTTATAGTGATATGAGGCTATGGTGAAGTGTGGCAATTAAGACACTTTTGGTCCTAAATCAGACTTATGTTCTACAATCCAGGCTAATTAAGCCTTAACTGATACTTAATTACACAATAGCGTAACATAAACCCAATATGTTTGTACTTGTCAAAGATTTAAGTTCAGTTGGTATATCAGTATGACCGTGTCATGCTGTCACACTGGTTACCAGAAAGAGAAATCAAGAACCTGTTGATCCTAACTTGGTCTGTTGTGCAATTTTGCCTCAATGAGTTTTAGCCAGTTGTTAATTGCGCTGTATGCTCAATTCTGAATTTTGGCCCAATGATTGTTCATTTGTGCAACACTGTTTAATTTCATGCTTTGTTGCTCTAGTAAATCTCTTTGGCTTGACACTTAACATTTCTATTTCTTTGTGAGCCTTGACATTTTAGGGAAAGTTAAGTTCATCTTGTAAAATAACAACACGGTAGTTGCTCTTGGAATTACCGTTCATCATATTGTTTCATTACAGTAAATTATCTCAGATCCCCGAGGATAAACATGATTTATTTTATTTTTTCAGGGGAAGATATCCTGTTCTGTTGGGGTAAACCCACAAAATCAGAGCATAGTTAAACAAGATTGCTATCCCGTGGTAAGTAAAATTTTGTAACATAGCAATTAAATATCCATTTTAGAATCTGGATTTTTGGTTGTCAGATGTGAGGCACTAGTATAGCCACAGTTGTAGCAATGGTAACTGCCAAAATAAGCACAATTTAGCTTTTGGTCCATAACATAGAAGTTATATAATGTAAGATGTACTATGGTATCATATCATTACAGTACCTGACCTGTGCGAGAGCAAATTCAAATTTGGACTCCTTTGTAAACTGACAATCTCTGCTCATCTCTGGGAATTCATAATCATAACTTGATCAAAGTTTGAATTCTTTTCTGAAGAAAGTTTATATTACTCTAAATAGAATATTTGAGTTTTTTTTTTGGTCTCTTTATGCAGTGATTGCTTCCGGTTAGATGAAGTCTCACTATTTGGTTTGCTGCCTCTGTACAAAATGGCTCTCTGTAAATTAGTGTCTTTGTATTATTATAATATCAGTTAGCTACGGTTAATCCAATTTAGCAGACTTGGGCTCGTGTTGTACTATCACTGGTTATGTATTATGTATTGTGTTAGTATCATAAGGACTACATTACATGTTTCACTCAATTATCTATATACTAGATTATAAACTTGCAAGGACTGAACAAGTCCAATGACTCAGTTTACAACTTTTCAAAAACCCCCAACATATCCCTCATTAGACTGTTTGGCTTTAATTGAATGAGATATCGCACCATTGACCTGAGAATAAAAGCAAATGATAAAATTAAACTCAAATTTTTCCATTTAAATCAGCAAAAGGGGAACAAGAAAGGCTTTAATTTTAAATGGGAATAAGATATGTCGATGTTTCAGTGAGCATGCCAACATTATCCCTATTTTGAATTAGATGAATCACTTATCATTTGAGGACTCTTTTTCAAAAGTTTGAACTTGTGATTATGTTACTTCCGATGTAAAATTTGTTTATTCAAATTATTTAACGAAAAATCTTGAGTTATTAGGTTTTCCAAAATTTTATTAGCATATCAGCGGAAGTATAAAAATAGAAGTAATGTTTGCCATATGTTACAAATTATCTGCTGCACATATATAGAGTACATTCTATTCTAATTGCTCTGAAGAAATTAGAAATAGCATTTCTCATCATTTCTGATATGTATCTTTCAGTTTATTTAACGCGGAGATATAATTAGTTATTTAGCTAAGGTCAGCTTGGGTGGATCAGAATATACACAACAGTACTGCTCGAGATTTGTCCACCTTTCTTTTTTTAGATATTATACAAAATGAAATCTCTCATTTGTATCCCCACAAAGTTGCTTATTGTTAGTTGTTACGGCCGAGTTTCAATGTCAAGGATTTAACAAAAAATAAGTTAGTGAACAAACTAAAACAAAAACAAGTTTAATATTTCTCTATTGACTTGTTCTTGAAAACAATTCCCTTTGATATATACTCTATTCTTATCAAGTGTAAATATATAGTACTATATATGATCTGTTATTACGCCAAGTTGAAGAATACTTACTAAAACACATCATATGCATATATTGCTATCTGAGGAAGGTACAACCCTAAACACACCCCCCCTCCCCCCCACCAAAAAAAAAAAAAATCCAATAGGGTAAGAAAAGAAGAAATAGAAACAAAGCCCCAAATGCCATGCTAAAGGTGCTTTTGCTCAAATTTTTGTCATCTCCTTGACAAAAAAGGTTGGTTTTGCACACTTTCTCAAGAGCAATGTCAACAACTCAGCAAGGCCAGATAATTTTTGAACAAACATGCATGAGAGCAGGAGTTCTTTTATCAACTTCATATGAAAGCATGGCAAGCCAAATAATTTTCATTATCTTATTCGGAAAGTTGCTCCACACGGCACTTCGACGACTTTACATTCCCCGTCTCTTATCCGACATGTTTGTGAGTACATAACAACTTTCCCTTATATTACTTCAATCTTCAATCAACTTTAATTTTCTGCATGAATTTCATTAAGTTTTAGATAATATATATAGTATTTAGTAAATTACTGTTGTCGTTTTAGTTTTCATGCTAAATTTGTGCAAGAAGGCAAGAAAACACAAGTCTTTATTATTTAATTGTTTTTTTTAAGAAACAAAACTGACTTAAATCTCTTAAGTCTTTCCCAATTGAATTAACACTTGGCCCATGTATATCATCATTATAAATCTGTAAGAATACACTGGTGTAACTTCTTTTTTAATTTTTCAATGAAGGTTGCAATTGTAATAGCCAAAGTTCAGTATATAAGAGACATCTTCCAGGTTCGCTTAGGCCTATTTTTCGGAAGGTTTGGCAACTCCATGTTCAGCATCTACTTCTTCGCATTAGGTTTAGAAATGGACCCTTTCGCTGTCTTTGACCCGCCAGGAAAAGACGGGTACATCGCCTATGCCGGCATGATATCAACACTAGCTATCACTGCAATTTGCCAAAAGGCCCTGGTAAACAATAAAGTCGGTCTCTTTGCTGAGAACTCGGTACGTGCAAATTTGGGATTAGGGACAGCCCTTGCAGCTACCGGATCCCCATTGCTGACCCGCCTGATAACTGAGCTGAAACTTTCAAAGACAGCAGCTGGGCAGGCTGCTGTTCGTGCAGGAATTTTCTCAGACATGATCGCGACATCCTTAATGTGCATCGGAAATTTAATTTTTCATGATGATTCCATGCTCAGTGATTCAGAACAATGGTAAGCATAAGACTATTCCAATGTGATCCTATTATATTGATTATTGTTCTACCTGTAATTATAGAAAGTTATCTCGCTTAACTATGTCAGTACGATAATTTATGTTCCTAGAAAGCAATGGCACTGAATACTCTATTCCAGCCTATTTGAATGATAAAGCAATATATTTTGCACATATTTAAGCCCCTTCAAAATCCTATGCTATTTTCTAACATTTTCATCCTTTTGTTATAAGGAAACACCCATTTTATGTGGCCGGCATCGTTGCAGAGATTATTACTTTGATGGTTGTGTCTCAGTGGGTGCTCAACAAAATTAATGAACACAATCCCGAGGGAAGGCCAATAAAGGGTATATACATAACGGGTCTCGTGGTAGCTGTGCTATTTGTATGCTTTCTTGATGAACGTCTTCACATGGATGTAAACCTGGCTGGGTTCATGGTCGGATTGGCATTGCCTCGAGAAGGCCGGGTCTCACGAGTTCTTATAAACAACCTGAATTTCTTTCTCAATTCTGTCATCCTACCTCTCTACCTTGTCAATGTTTGCCTCAGTATTCGGCACTCTGAATTACACATGAACCCAAAAGTGAATCTTGTTATCAACATGCCTTTGCTCTGGCCAAAGCTTTTGATTTCAATTGCAATCGGCACTGTTGGAAAGATCCTTGGGACTGTTATGACCGCACGGTTTTATGGCATGAAATGGTTGGATGCTGTTGCCTTGGGTCAACTTCTCAGCATCAAGGGTTATTACCACATATTTTGTGCATATGAAGCATGGGTGCTTATCTATATCTAGTAGAATTTTTTTAATCTCTTAGTGTATATCAAAAGAAATTTGCATTCCTAAAGCCTTCTTTTTCTTCTCTTTGCTTTCAGAATCACTTGATAATCAATGATACCACATTTCTTGCTCTTCTATGCATGATAGTGATTACATCGGCAATCACACCTCTGGTGGGGTATGGAATAGCTGCTTGGGCAAGGCGTAAAGCGAGATCACAACTAATGGGACTACAATTCCATAAGTCGGGAACAGAACTACGAATCATGATGGGACTTCAAGGCCCACAAAACTTGCCCATAGCGCTCACCTTGGTCGAAGCTATACGATGGACCAAAGAGTCGGGTAATCTGACACTGTATGCAATCGACATGATAGAGCTGACAGAACGGGCAGCAGCTACATTAGTAAAAGGAGAGGGTTCAGAGGCTGTAGAAGTGACAGACGAAGAGGTGATGGATATGAGAAATCAGATTGGGGAGGCACTCGAGGCATTTCAACAAGAGAGCAATGATGGGATCAAAGTGCGGCGCCTGCTAGCCATCTCATCATTCGAATACATGGACAGAGACATATGCATTTGTGCTGAGGATGTCATGGCAGTGCTTATAATAATACCCTTTCACAAGAGTCAGAGAATGGACGGGTCCATGGATGCCGGTCATGCCGGCTTCCGACTAGTGAATCAGAAGGTTACTTCACTTTGTATTGTACATTGCGTGAGGCTATGGTACTATGCATAGTGTATATTGGTCCGTACTATGGATCAATATCTCCAATGTAAATTTCAAACGGTTTATCTGAACCGTTCAACATGATCTTCACATGACAATGTGCTTGTTGATCAAATTTTATAATTTTTATAATTTTTTTACTATTTTTCTAAATAGGTAAAAAAACCACTTTAACTAAAAATTATGAACTATTCAAAAGTAGCGATTTCTTACTTATCTAAACAAATAGTTGAAGAATTTAAAAAATGTAAATTTGAATCTGCAAGTGAACAATTTGGATCCATTGTTTGAACTTTAGAAAGAGAGATATTGATACATTGTATGGACCAATATGCGCTATGCATAGTACCATAGCCTCACTCTTGTACATTTGTATACAATTATCAGTCAAAACATGCAACTGCATTCATCCCTTATATGTACAGGTTCTTCAGCATGCACCTTGCACCGTTGGTATACTGGTCGACCGAGGATTCGGGCATACAAACCAAGGATCGCTCTCTTTGGTGGGAAAGAACATTGTGGTCGTGTTCATTGGCGGCTGGGACGACCGTGAGGCGCTCACAGTGGCATCACATATGTCTCAACACCCTGCTATCAAACTTACGGTGGTACGTTTCCTGCCAGATGTCGTAGCACGGGCTAGGGACAATGTACGATCGAAAATGTCTCTTAACCTCAACCAGTCATTCACATCGCACGAGGAACTTCAAATGCAGGCGGACGATGAGTTCTTCGCCGAATTCTACAAACAGTAAGTTATTTATTACGAGACTATATACAGTACTTGCTGGTATGGTAACAGATAAGTGCAAAACAAAAAGTATGTTAGTGCTATCATAAATATATAGCTATTATACCAAGAGTGGAGGCTATGGTACTATGCATAGCGCACATTGGTCGATCTGAACCGTTAAACATGATCTCCATACGAAATGCATTTGCAGACATAATTTTACATTTTTAGAATATTTTTACTATTTTTTTTAGATGGGTAGAAAATCACTACTTTTGAATGGTCTGCAATCTTTCGATCAAGTTATTTGCTACCTATCCAAAATAATAGTAATAAATTAAAAAAAAATGTAAATTTTGATTAACAAATACGTACATTTTCATATGAATATAGGATGATCATGTTAAACTGTTCAATCGATTAATTATTTGGACTTTGTAAATGGTGATATTGATTCAAAATACAGACTAATGCGCGCTATACATAATACCATAGCCTCACTCATTATACCAATTTAATCTGTGTCTTGGTCAAATTAGGCATATTGCAAACAAGGAGGTGGGTTATGTGGAGAAGCATGTGGCCGACGGGGCGGAGCTGGTAATGGAGCTGCGTGCACTTGAATCTCAATATGAGTTGTTTGTGGTGGGGAAAGGACGAGATCGGAAGTCAATTCTGACAGATGGGCTCGACGATTGGGCAGAATGCCCGGAGCTTGGACCCGTCGGGGACGTTGTCGCGTCATCTGAGTTTTCGACTACTGCATCAGCACTCATAATTCAACAATATGATGCTAGGAAGCATTACAATGTCATTGATGAGGAGTTCATGCCTTTCTGAGAAGGTGTGTGTATATAGGGTTAATCATCTAATTAGTTTAGTAATATTATGTATGAAGTGCTAGTACATTGCTACAAAGGCATGTGGGCTTAAATGGTCACCAGAGTGTTGGTCCTGTTGTATTATAAATTCATAGGGTGAGTTCTTAGTAAAAAAAGAAAAGAGTTTTTTATTGTGATATTTAGTGAGAATTTCTTTTGCAAAAATAATAAAATAACGTGAACCGTGCATTGAAGATCAACTCCTCAGATCGGGAAAAGAAGATCCACTATTTTTTTTTTTTTTTTTTTGGGACAATAGAGATGACACTATTTATAGTATAGACTGATGCTGCCAAACTGAAATTGTACAATAAATATGACAGCTTGGAAAACGATTGTACGGTTTTTCAGCCAGACCTGATTCAAGCCATATGATCAAACATTAACGCTCTATAGCAATTTTTTCATTTTTAGAAATTAAAAAAAAAATCAAATTATCGGAAAATGTATGGATTTCTTTTCCTTTTTTTATAGAACAAATAGACCATTGGGTCCATTGGGATATTTGTTAGAACAAAATTAATTATTTGATCTCAAGTAGTTTATGTAAGTTGCAGCGTGTTTTCACCACATAAAATTAAGCTAGTCCTAATAGAGGCTGTGAAATCCGTGAGTTATCTCCTCTCTTTCTCTCTCTCTTCCATTCGGGCTTCCATTGGAAAGAGACTGATGGGACATAACTAATAATCCAGTCCTATTATTTTTTTACACTGTGTAGCTGTTAGTGTGGTGAATATAAAAATTAGTCACGTTGGTCTCTTTCCAATGGGACTGAACCAATGATTCGATTTTATTTATTTATCAAGAAAAAAAAACAATTTATCTTATTTCCGACAAAACTAATTTTATAATTTCTAAAAATAAAAAAAATTGATCTTATAGCCATGGGACCATCAATGGGTTCTGTACAGTTGGATTGGAGCCGATGGCCAGAAGAGGATACTTTGAACTGTTGAGTCGGAAATAGACCAGTCAAACGCACAGCAGGTGGTGAAATGACAAGCAACCCGACCAATAGTGCCTCTCTCGCAGTCTTACAAAAGTTGCTCAGCCCCACTTCACCACTGATGAAAAATACCCAAAACAAATGAGAACCAACAGCTGTAATTCCTGTACATAATTCCTGTCAGTAACAAAGAGAAAAAAGTTCTTGTGCGCAGATATCCTTACCAGTACTAATTGATGAGAATGTTTGAGTGAGTCTATGGTACTATGCATAGCACGGATTGGTCCGTACTACGGATCAATATTTTCGTTTTCAAAATCCTAACTGTCGATCCGAACCGTTCAACATAATTTCCATATGAGAATATACTTGTGGGCTAAATTTTCTATTTTTTAGAATTTTTTTACTATTTTTTTAGATAGGTAGAAAATCACTGTTTTTGGATGGTCCAGAATTTTCAGATCAAGTGATTTTCTACCTATCTTAAAATATAGTAAAAAAATTCAAAAAAATATAAAAATTTAGTCTGCAAGTACATATTCATGTGGGGATCACATTGAATGGTTCAGATCAACCAATAAATTTTCAAAATGAAAATATAGCTCCATAGTACGGAGTAATCCGTGCTATGCATAGTACCATAGACTTCTTTCCGGAGTATTTTGTGAGACAGAAAGACCGAGTTCTCGTCTTTAAAATTTTAATTAATATTTATAAAAGATATTTTATTTGAATTTTAAACTCACGATCTCTTATGCGAAAGGTGTTGTTCTTCGTTACTAGACCAAAGACGATTTCTCTCTTCCTCCGAGCAGTTGATTGATAAAAGTTCAAACAAGTACTAAAATCAATAGAGTAAATTTAAATACTAAGAAGATTTTTAATGATCTTTTTCATCTTCTTTTAATAATCCATATTCATGTACTGGACTATTATTTCTTGTTCTTTGAAACTTACCTTAAGCAATTAATATATAACCGTAATAACGTTGATTACAATTTTTTTCCTTTTCCTATTTCCTGTTTATAACTTTTAACAATTAATTTTATAAATGAATCTTGAATTAAAAGTTTTATACTGAAAACGATTTTATAATAATATCAATCCCACAATCAGATTTCTCTTAAAACATATGTATTTTGAGAAAATTTATCCTTGATTTTAATTTGGGCAAGAGTTTCAAATATCACCTCGATCTAGCCTAATAAATAAGACAACATTTTTTATACGAAAAATTGCAAGTTTGAAATCGGACTAATAATCTCTTATGAATATTGAGAGATTTAATTAGTTCCATCTTTTACGACTTTATGTTTAACATAAGAATTTACTGGGGTTAAATGTACAAAATTCCAAAAAATTTAAACATAACGGTCACCAAAGAAGACAGAAATTTTTTTCTATTCGTCTCATAACTTCAAAAGAGGTCAAAACCTGCTCCAAAAATCTGACCCCTTCTGTCCATTACATAGACCCTACAATCCATTTAATGACCCAACGACAACAAACAATCAACAAAAATCTCTTTGTATAAGAAACTCTTCAAAAAACTATGCACACCATAGCTCTCATAGTGCTAAGGAGAAGCTTAGAGGAAGGAGCAACAACTATTGTGCAATCCACCCAACCACCTGTCACCGGGGCCCACTCGACACGACGATCCGTGGAGACACTGGTGGTGATACTAGCCGTGATCACAATCATGGTGGTTGTTGCCGGCATTTGTGCTAGGGTTTGTGGCGGGATGCATCTAGCCGGTGGCGGTGATCACGACATAGAGGGATGGATAGAGAGAAATTGTAGGAGTTGCCTTGATGGAGGGGTCCCTCCACCAAGGCCTGGGGCCGCTGAAGAGCCGAAATGAACGATGCGAGGAAGCCACTGCCTTGCAATTGTTTTAGTTTAGGAGTTTCTTTATTCGATGTCGATCGATTTACTTTTCAGGTTTTAGGATTTTGTTACATTAATTAAGTTGGTAAAATTCATTTGTTGATTTTTGGGTTATGGGGTCATAGTGTGTAAGGTTTAGGTGACTGAATTAGGAGGCATGGTGATTGCATAAGTAGCTTGGTAGTGATTGGCACCATCTATTTAAATCATTGCTTTCGGTTATGTAACATGAAAATGTACTAAATTTTCTTATGTTTTTTTTTTTTTTATGTTGCAAGAGATGAAGTAGATATGAAATGAGATCTAGTACTCAGGAACTTATAATGACATTAAATTTTCTTCAGTAATTATTGCATGATACGCGTGGTTTATGTAATTTTGTTAGTGTTTTTTGGGTTGGCTCTTTTTGAGGAGGATTGGAATGAGATATTTTCCCACTAATCTTGAAAAGTTTATTAAATTAAAACCAACATAATTTTCGGTACACTTATTAGGCTCAAGCAAATCAGTGTACCATTGTTGAACTTAATGACCAAGCACTTAATGAAGCCAGAAAACCATTCCAGGATACTTACCCTGCTCTCTTTTGTGTTTCTCTGGCACTTGTGGGCAATTAAACACTGATTGCTATGCATCAGCTAACTGTCTGACTGTGTTTGTCCATACAGTATCGCACCAGTTCTGTACCAAGCCACTTGGTCCAACCCAAGTATAAACCAGCAGTGGCAGTTACTGACATCATATTTAGAATTCAAACTTTCTCGCATCTGAAAGTTTTATTTAATCCAGAACAGATGAATATTTAAGATACGAGGTTTTCTCAGGACTTACAAAAAATAACAAAAGAGACGAGAATGTCTAAATTTATACCACTGGACCAAATGTTCGAAAATAAATCCAAACACCTCAACTTGAGAAAAGCCATATCTCAAATTTACAAGTTAGAAAATACATATGTCGGCTGTATACAGCCAACCGCAGAACCAATACATATATACCCTCATTTATGGCAAATCTTGGCTGTTGGCATGGTAACACAAACCGGTGCATAAAATTTCCTTGCCTCAACTGACCCTGGCTTTGCATCTTCCCCTGCCATCGCCATGCCTCGGCTGATACTGCACACTGTAGCAGCTGCTGCAGCTAGTATCAAAGTGCGTCTGGCACTGCCTTCCTTGCCTTTATGGGTTCCAGGTTTCAGTTCTGCGGTATCTTGCAAATTGGCCCTGACACTGGCCTTGGCCATGACATGGCACCTTGGGGCGGTAGAGCGCCGGCAGTCAGCTATCTGGGGTTTGGCAATAAAGGAAGATGTCATGGCAAGGAATGCCATTTTCTTCTATTGACAAAAATCAGGTTGGTGTATTAAACTTTTGCAGTATCTAAAGCTCTCTTTTGTGTCAGGTCTTGTGAGTGGTGATAATGAGAAGTTGGATGGGTTAAATTTTAGTGTCTGTTATCTTATCCCAAAAGGAGGTTTTGTAGCCAATGGGTGGTCTCCACATGGCAATTTCTTTATTTCCATTTTGGATAGGAGTGGGGTCACGTGAGGGGATAGCAGGGGAGTGGTAGAGACGAGGTTTGGGCTGTTTGGCCATTCAAAGCTTGCATAATGTTTAAAATTATCTGGCTCGTTAGTGGTCAACAAATTTTTATGTATATACCAGTGTTAACACTGTAAATAACGGAACGGTATGCACTCATCGATTGCTATTTAGAAAAAATCCAGACAAAACATGTAGCGGATTAATCCAACAAATCAGTCAATTTGACGGACCAAATAGCTAAATATATATCTGATCATGAACCAATAAATGATCGACTAAAAGGCCTACGGATCTTGTATCACAAAAAAAAACAACTAAACGGAAATAAACGACCGATTAAATGAGCATAAACGAGAATAAACAAGAATAAATGCGAATAATCGGTCAATTAATCGGAAATATCCGTTAACACTCCTCCACCAAGGCTATTCGTAACAGTTTGGTCGCCACCAACGACACGACCAATTAATCGACCGTTTAACCTATTTTTTACAACACTGGTATATATAAAAGAGAGTAGAACTAGGGTGTTCTCAAGCTCTTTAGTGAGCTTAACACCAAAACCTATATGATTGACTTCAAACGTTGACATCAAACTATTGAAACTGATCTACTTCACGAGTAATGCATTTACATGTCAAATATTTAAATTTTCAAAATTAATATAATACATAGTCAAGCAGTAAAAAAAAATAAAAAATAATCATATTAAAAGTAACTTATAAACTATATTTTTTTACCACTTGACTTTGTACTAAATTAATTCAAAATTTTATAAATTTGACATTTAAACGCACCACTTGTGAAGTAGATTAGTTTCAACTGTTTAGATTTGTCATTTGAAGTCATCTAATAGGTTTTGGAGTTAATAAGAATGCCATAGTTCTACTCATAAAAAGGAGTGAGACAATGCTACTTTGCAAACTGCAGAACAGGCCGTGCTATGGATCAATATATCTGTTTACAAAGTTCAAACAATCAAGCGATTTTCTACCTTTAAAAAAATTGTAAAAAATCCTACAAAAATTTAAAATTTGGTCTCAAAGTACATTTTCATACGAAGGTCATGTTGAGCAGAGATCAACTATTTGGACTTTAAAAACACAAATATGGATCCATAGAACGAAACAATCCCCGTCTCACTTTATTAAAAAAATTAGGGGGATGGGGGTTGTTATTCTTTGGGCAAATTTGCAATAAGACCAAAGTGTTTTGGCAGATCATAAGAAAAATGAGGGATCACTTGCAACATGAATAAGAGGAACAACAATTTTCTAAATTGAAAAAAGAAAAATGTAATATTGTAAACAAAAAGGACAGTTTATGAAGATGAGCCAACACTTGAAGCAATCTATTTTCCTTTTATTTTCATCCACTTCTTTGGGAAGTACCATCAGGTACAATCAGGTCATGAAGGGGGGGACAAAGGGTTGTTCAAACAAAGTACATGATGAAAATCTTAACCAGAAGACCCCTCTGAACTCTGCCTGCCACAGGAAAAATAAAACAATGGATTCAGGATTAGTGGCATCCATTGATTGTAGCTGCAACTGCAAATATAAAAGAATTTCTAAAAATGGAAGTTCCACAACTGAATTTGCATTGAAGAAAATACAAAGCAAGAGAGTGATTTTCTAGATAAGGCTTAGAAAATGAAATTACAAACAAGTGCAAAAGAAACCAAAAAGCTAGTATTGCTTCATAACTGCGGTAGTCAAAATAATATTGGGATAATTGATTTCCATGTAAAAGAAAGCATGACAACGGGAAGAAGAAACAGACATAGGTATAGAGGTATCAAAATTTATCATATACTGAGAAAATCAAGAATTTAGTACATGGTCAAAAAACAGAACTATAATGCCACAGCCAGTGAATGTATAGATGACTGTAGCCCCCAGTCTCGAGCTGCCGTAAAGTGGACTGTTCATCATCCAATTTTAGTTTAGGACACATTAATAAGCATATGCACAATTACTACATGAATGCTTCTTGTATGTCCATATCAAAGCTTATGAAAGATCCAAAAACAAACAAAACATATAACAGCAGCACTTAAATTAGCCAAGGAGCAAACCGGGCAGAGAAGTAAACTTTTTAAAAAAAGTGTTCCAGGTTAGAAACCATGAAACACATTGAAATGGAAGGTAGTTTGGTATACGGAAATAGGTCATTTCACAAAATAAAGAATAACTGTATAGACAAGTGTAGCCCCAAATCATCTATTCAGGGGAAGGGACTGTTCATCATCTATATTTTTTATTTCTGGACATTATACCAACATGAACTTGTGCTACTAAATGCATGTTTTCTTTATGTCCATAAAACAGTAATTTATCAAGTAATATAGACTAAACAAAAACGAATTGAGTTATGAACACAATTTTCTATTAGTTGCAGTTTTGGACAAATAACAGAATTGTAGATCAAGTGTATGGATGGGACTGATAATTACAGTTGTGCGAAGTTACACAAGTTAAAACTTGGCTATAACAAAGTTACCATGACCGAGAATTAAAAAAATGAAATTCAGATAAATGAAGAACTTCAAGACATAAGTGGAAGATAGGGACACATTAAAGGTACAAAGAGAATGCCCCAATGTTTGATTTGGAGGGAAGATAAGCATTCCGGAAGAAATAGAATCTCTTGTATTTTTTTTAGTTTCATGTTGAGATTTGAATCTATGAGAACACAATTTAGAAATTTCTAATCTATGAGAATGCAAAATTTAGAATAGTTGTTTGATTACATGTGGTACCAGAGCTTCAAGCAAAATCCCCTAAAGTAACCCAAATTTTGAGTTTGGATCAGGACCGTTTAATCTGCTGTGGCACGGTTATTAATTACATTAAGAGTGGTATTACCATGATCCTATTACTTCCTAATTCACCCTCTCGAGCGGGTCTCCAGCACTTGACATGGTCGGTATCAGCCATGTGGGAAAGCAAGAAGCAGCAACAACACCATCTCAATGAGTTCTCCTTGAGAAGGTGAGCCTGTAAAAATATTAAAAAAAAATTCAGCTAAGCATTTTATCAAACATATGATAAGCAACCTAAAAGGGGGATAATATAACTTTACCGTGCCTTATAAATGGGAGCACCTTTCGTGAAATTACATGAAAATGAGAAAAGAGTACCAACAAATTCCATATCTTTCTTATTTTTCTTGGTGACTAAACGAGGCAACATCTGGAGCGGTGCTGATTTTATAAAATTGAGATGATTAATTGCTTTATTGATACACTTGAGTTCATAGGTGTACCTGGTTATGGAGATAAAAGAGCCCTGATGAAATGATAGGCAATCAGGCTGCTTTATGCAAACCGATTCAAACCGCATCTCGCCAGCTCACACCATCAGCTAGACTTGTTGATGAACAAATCTCAGATTTGAGCTCATCTAATAGAGAGCTGGGAAATCCTGGCATTCCTGCATTTATGCATCCAGAGACAGGAGTGGTTATCGGTTGATGGAGCCTCAGAGACGAAAAAGGCAAAGAGCACTGGAGGCACTGGATCGAGTTGGGACTGGAAGAAGATATGAAGAACTGCACAGCTAGAAGGGAATCAGGGAATGGGACCATTTGTAGCCAAACACCTATCCCAATAAAAATCAATATTATTGTACAGTTTTTTTGAATTGTAAAGGGGAGCCATGGCTCAGATTGGCCCTTGAAAAGCTATGTCCTTGATTGTATGATTTGTAAGCAACAGGTTTCAGAAAATCAATCAAGAGGCGGAAAAAACATATTTCTGGAAATTGATTTATGATGTTTGATGTGCTATAATCTTAGATGTAATTGGGAAGGAAAACAGATATGATTGGATATGTTCTGGTTTTAAAAACCAAAATAAGTGAAAAAAATTTATTGCAAATAGAAAAACCATGACAATAGATAGGATGGTAGTACTAATAATAAAATCCTAACTAATCACTCATACTATAATTTATCATAACATGTACAGTTATTTTAAATCAATAAAAAATACCAGAGTACAGCACTAAACCATTGAACATCTAGTCCACTAGAGATAATAGTCATACTAATTATTCTCCCTTTCAAATAGATCATTACAATTAACATTCATAGAGCTGTAAAACAATGAAAATTACCAACGTGATAATTGCAATTTTCAGAAACATTAAAAAAAAATTCATGTTCCCATCTCTTAACACGAATCAAGCACGAGAACTCATGATTTTTTTTTATTATTTTTTTTAAAACCGGATGGCAAGAGCCAGCTAGTTTTTTTCTGACCAATAAACAATCTGAGGTTTTTGTTTTTCTCTCCAAAAATTTTAAATCAAGAGAAATTTTACAAACTGTACGCAAATGGGAGTGGCTTTACCAAAAAATTTCAAGATCTGCTTGATGCCGCGGTCGTTGCTGTTACAAGCATGAAGGCAAGAAAGGATTGGATCGGTGAGACAAAAAAATCAGGGTAAAAATTTAAACCTCATCTTCATTCTCTTCCCTTCATTTCTCTTTTCTTCCCAACTGGGAGAGTACAACAGTACGAGAAGGGAGGGGTATGTTTTTATTAGGGTTTGGCCGTCATGAGTCTCAATTCTGTAGCAGTTTCTGTGTGGCAATTCGTGCAGCAAGTCTCTTTTGAAGACTTAGATCTAGGAAGTGAACTTTCCGAATTCTTTTAGTTAGTGTTTTCAAAAAATAAAAATACAAAATTAGCATGACATTTTAAAAAATTCGGAACATAGTAGGCCCACGGATTAGATCTGCGTCTCTTTGATCAACAGATTAAATATGCATGCTTTAAAAGATACTTGCAAACCTAATTTGCATATCTATTCAGAATTCGTATTCTCTACATTAACTCAGAAGGAAATTTTTTGAGTTAATATATCTCGATCATTCGTTTTGTTTCAAGATTTGTGCGGACTAAATCTACACTAATATTAAAGGGTCTCATATGTTATAGGCAGGAGCCGGATTGACTCCGTTTAAAATCAGACGGTTGAGATTCGTTAACTCAAAAGATTTTCTTTTTGAGTTAATGCAGAGGATATGTGTTCTATCTATCCATAGAGGTACGTATATTTTTTTTTTTGCGTGTACTTTGATGAGAAAGTGAAGTTTTTGTTTGAGATGCGCACAATATACCACAAACCTAATTTGTGTATCTATCTATAGAGATGCGCACAAATTTTTTTTGGGTGTGTGCCTTGGTGAAAAAGTCAAGTTTTTATTTAAAATGTGATATTAACATCTGAGAAAGTAAAAAAACATTTAAAAAAAAAGGCAAAAGAATCAAGTTTTGTTTAGCATTTCTTACCATAAGTTCAAAAGAAATAGAACTGATTTTTATTTTGATATGAACCCACATTAATTACTGCTTAATTTCTTATGCATAACTGGTAGCTTCTCTTGTCCAATCTGGTCTTTTAAATAAAACATGTCTTTTGCTTCGTTTCACGCAAACTCTATCAAAAAATTAGGACATGAAAATCTCGTCTACACACCTTAAGGTAAGGGTAAGTAGACTAGATCTGAGCATCGCTTGAGGGATGTGCAAATTTAGGTCTAGTTTGGTTGCAAGGGAATTAGGTGGGATTTTCAGAGAAGTAGAAATTTTATTTTATTGTCTGTTTAACTGTCCATTTTAGTTATGGGTAGAATTCACAAAGTTCAAAAAGTAAGAGAAATTGTGAGAATTTGCACATTAGCTCAGATCTAATATTTTTGTTTTCCTACATGGCTACCAATGACAATATGTTTTTTTTTAATTATAAATGATAAAAAGTTGATGGTTTACATATCACATGTGATTATCATTATATAAAATAATCAAATCTTGTTCCAATATGGTTTGAATTTTCAATGTCCGTACTATTTATGATATCATTTAAATTTAATAGAAATTATTGATGCAAAATAATAAGAACAATAAGAAAAAAAATTATTTGTAAATTGGTGATTAATTTTACTGAGAAATATACATCTATGATTATTTTGTTATTTTCTCAAGTAGAAAGTAACGAAAATAGATATTCATTTTTTATAAATGTATGCTTGATAATTTCCTATGCTATTTTCAATACTCCTTTTATATGCATACTAGTAGGAATTTGTTTAGAAATACATATTTTCCGCAACTCCTTTTAAGATTTTCCACAACTAATTTCACAGTACAACCGAACACTTATTTAAGTACATTTTCATAATCAATCCCTGATAGGCCGAAAATATACCTATATTTGACTAAGGTTTTAGTGTGAAACAATACCAAATTCCAAGTATTTATCTTTATTTACTGTTATTTTACTTCATTTTCACTTAATTATGTTTCAAGGATTAAGTTACTGCCAAAAGTATGTTTTTATGCAGAAAACAAGAAAAACAAGCCAATTTGACCTCTGGCTGACCGCCACCTCATCATAGAGGGCCGCCACCCCTTTGGAGACATAAAAAGAGCAGTAAAAACGCTCCTGGCTGAGAGATTCGCGCCCGCAAGGTCCCAACTCGCGGCCCGCCACTGCATATTCTAGCTTTACACACTGTTCGTATTTTAGCCACAGTTTGGTCATACGAACTCTGATTTGAGTGAACCAAATATTGACAAAACTAGGAAACAAAGATGTACAACTTTAAGGTTGTAACTTTATTCAAATTATAAAGTGGTGAGTCGCTACAGGTTTTGAAATACAGCCATCAACTTTGAAGACTGCCAACTCTACACATTAATAAGGGGATTTGTTTCCCGATTTGTTTGGCTCCCTCCTAAATGCTCATAAACACCCTAAAACGTCCAGCAGAGGATCCCCACAGAGCTATTCTTCATTCTACCTTGGTTTTAGACCATTCTTGCTCCATCTCTCTCACCCTTTCACGTGATTCAAGGGAAGAATTGTCGGCGGCTCGAGAAGCGACTCTTGGAGCGACGAGAAGAAGAAAAGGAATTCGGTTTAATCAACTCTTCTTCTTATTTTTGTGTCATTTTGAGATGTTTTTTTGTGCTTATTGTAGTTGTTAACGCACCTATGAGAGGCTAATCCTCCCCTCTAAGGGCTTAGGCTTGTAAACTTGATGATTTAGTTAAATTCTACCTTACTCGGTTGGTAGAAGTTTATTATGATTGCTTGTTATTTGTTTGTGCTTGGTATTTTATTTATTCTTGTGAATTGATATTTGTGTGCATGAGATTATCACCCCTTACTTGAGTGGTGTACATATTAATACTTGACACCAAATATAGTAGGAAGAACAACTTTAGGAATTGGAATTAGGACCGACCAAGTTCAATACCAATCCGGACCTACAAGCACAAATGGTTTAATTACTTAGGCAAAAAACTAAACGTGAAGTCTTAAGTATTGAATTGGGACACCTAATTTACAATTAGGCTAGCCGACATTATAGTCTAAACCGTCTATGGTAAATAAACAATAATGTTGATACCATCTTGATCTGAGTTAGATACAAATCTTTATGAGTGCATAGCTATGTTGCACGGATATGCCGGTTTAGGCCGCGTATCGGTATCGGACACGTATCGGACACCGATACGCACTCGATACGGCACCGATACGTATATAATACGCCAGCTGGCGTATCCACCTACGTGGCGTATCCTTACTTGGCCGATACGGTCGCCGATACTCCGTTGAAACTTCCAAATACGGCGGGATACGTTGAACCGCGCCTGTGAACCGCGCCCGTGAACCGCTCCTGCGCCCGTGAACCAGCTCCCGCGCCGTGAGCCGCACCCGTGAACCAGCGCGCGCCGTGAGCCGCGCCTGTGAACCAGCGAAATTTCCTTTTTTTTCTGCTGATAGTGTGAATTGAACTCGCGCTGCTGTTGAGGGGGTCAAAAACTTTAACCACTCCACCAAAGTTTCCTTTGTGTTATATTCTAGTAACTATAGTATTTAATATATTCTTATGTTATGCCTTCAATTTTTTATACAAATTTGATTTACGTTATGATTATCTAAATATAATATATAAAATAATAAAATATAATATATATAATAGACGTATCGTATCCTACATTTTTGAAAATTGTCGTATCGCCGTATCCGTATTGTATCCGATACGATATCCGTACCCGTATCCATGCAACATAGGTGCATAGAAACCCCAAATAAGCAAGCATGAATAAATGAAACCAACCAATTAGATTGATTAACTAAACCGGATAGTAATCCAAGAGCCCTTAGACTTTCCTACCTTGATCACACAAATCCTTTTATTATTTTATCTTTATTTAATTAGTTCACAATCAACTCTCTTCGGACATTTAGCCTACAATGCTGTCGCGGCTTGTGACCTGAGTACGACCTACAGACCAAAACCCCTATTTACTATTTCATACCTTTTTAGAATTAAAATTAAACTAGTCATTATTATTGCTTCCCGTTGTCCTTGTGTTCGACTCCGATACTACTCCGATAGGTTGTATGCTTGCAACCGATCAAAAATTGAGTATTGGGTATAAATTTAAAAGCAAAACGAGTATTAAATCGATCCCAAAATTACGTATACATAATACTCATCAATCCCGTACATATTCATGAGTATGGTTTCCCACAAATTGAACAGTGGGTTCCCAAACATGTAAAATCTCATCCCGCATAATTCCGTGACAAATGAACATGTCCTAAGTTTGCATATGTCTCATTTGAGATACACATCAAATATGTGTTACTATTAAATTTTGAATTTTTTAAGAACTTTTCTTTAGTCTAGTGACAAAGGCACATGGCTCTCATGTGAGAGGTTATGGGTTCAAAACCCTCAAAGTAGGAAAATCCTCTGTAATATACATAGATGTTTGAAAGTATGTTGGATGGCTTGATCTCTAGCCCATTATTTAAAAAAAAGTTTTGAATTTTTCAAAATTTTTTAATGCTAATTAAAATTCAGACCAATTTTTTCCGTCTAGCAAAAGTTGGCTGACAAAAGATATCCTCTCAATGCTCTATCACCGATCCATGAATTTAAGTACACTAAGAATTACATATATAAATAGAGGAGGGATCAAGTTACAACAAATTTGAGTTACAACAAAGTTACAACAACCATTTTTTTTATTTTCAAAGTCCAAATCGTTGATCCAAACCGTTCAACATGATTATCTAAATAAAATGTGCTTGCAGATCAAATTTTACATTTTTTTGAATTTTTTTACTATTTATTAAGATGGGTACAAAATTCAATGGTCTGAATATGACTATTTTTTGTAAAATACTTAATAAATAGTAAAAAATTAAAAAAAAATGTAAAATTTGATCTGCAAGCACATTTTATTGTGGAGATCATGTTAAACGGTTTGGATCGACGATTTAGACTTTGAAAATGAAAAAAATGGTTGTTGTAACTTTGTTGTAACTCAAATTTATTGTAACTTGATCCCTCCTCATATAAATAATATTATTAGTCTCTCAAATTCAAAATATATTATTTATATGAATATTTAAGACAAATAATTACGTAAGTTTTGTATTATTGGTGACTAATGCTTAGCAATATTATATTTAGACTCCACACCATCTTCTCAAATGTTAAAACTTAAAACTATCACTTCAGTTCAACTACAATGTTCAGATTTTTTTTTATTTAGAAGTAAAATAATATAATATGCTGGAAAGAAAATGGTTGAGATTAATTTTGAAAAAGAGAGAAAAAAAAAGTTCGATGCAGATAGCCTGGATCTCAAAAAATAATCGGTACATGTCGTTTTCTCACCCACCATAGCACACACTAGAAAAATTCTCACACCTCAGAAAAAATCCGGTGCTGTCTCTCTGAACCTAAAAAAAAATCAGTGCAGCCTATTTAAAACCCGAGATTTTTATTAATATCCAAAGTTTAATACAAATTAATATTTATACTCAGAATTCTGGGTTTTCGCCAAAAATGCCCAAGCCGGCCACAAAATGACCGGCTTTTTTTTTTTTTTTTTTTTAGAGACACTATGAAGAGAAAAATAATAAAATCTAACACTGAAAATTAGAATTTTTTGTTTAAATTTTTTGTTAGATTACTTCTTTTGATTTATAATTAGCATATTTATACTAAAATACACTAGATTACTTGAAATTATGTTGAATTACACTATATTACGTTAAATTATGCTAAATTACAATAACTTCGCTAATTATGCTGAAATATGGTAAATTACGCTAAAGTAGACCAATTATGTGCCATCTTTAATGAATCATAAAAAATAGTAAAAAAATTTGAAAAATAGTAAAAATTGGTATTCTACAAGTTCATTATGTAACTAATTTACTGAGTTACTTGAATTGAATAATAGAAATGAAAATCTTAATTAGAAACTTCAACTCAAGTTTGAGGCCCTTCCCTTTGTTTTTTGGCGATTCTAAATTTTAGAATTTGGCATCACAGCACGAACGCATGCGTATTTTCTCAAGCTTTCCGAAAAGTAGTCATTTGCTGAAATCGGACACTCGAGCGCCATTTTATGACCGTTTGAAGTTTCGTCGTCGTTTTTCGCCTTTTCAGTGAAGATAACGTCCCTATTCATATGTAATTTACCGTAATTTACCGTATTTTAGCGTAATGTAATGTAATTTGGTGTAATATAACTTAATATAGTGTAATTCAACATAATTTCAAGTAATTTAGCGTATTTTAGTATAAATATGCTAATTATATATCAAAAGAAGTAATCTAACAAATAATTTAAACAAAATAATTCAAATTTTCAGTGTTAGATTTCATTATTTTGCTCTTCATAATGTCTTTAAAAAAAAAACGAGTAAGCCGGCCACAAAATGGCCGGCTTAGGGGGGCGTAAGCCGGCCATTTTGTGGCCGGCTTGGGCATTTTTGGCGAAAACCCAGAATTCTGGACATAAATATTAATTTCTATTAAACTTTGGATATTAATAAAAATGTCGGATTTAAAACACAATGAAATTAATTTTTGCATTAAGTTTCGGCCTAATTAATTAATTCAAAAAAAAAATTTTCATTTTTACCTTGTCAAAATGACAGATTTAAAGTGTTTCCAACTCTTTACGATGTTCCACTAACTTTGATACAAACGAATAAAAAAAAGTCAATAGCTTGAAAGGGATAAAAAGAAATTAAAAAAAAAATCATTATAAGAGCTCTGCTATGAAAGGGAGAAAACGTGGAGAAGAAGAGAGAGATACTTGGCAGCAGGGGTGCACAAAAAGTTCATGATTCGAAATTCAGTTCGGAATTAATTCGGATTCAACTCGCTAATAACTTGAGTTGAAACTGACTCGAGTTAACTGACTCGGTTGATTTATGAGTCGAATTCAAGTTATCCCCAACTCGGTTTGAAATCAACTCGGTTGGACTCACACCAAACCCTAATCTATATATTCCTAATTTTTGCATCCTCAAACCTTATACTTGTTTCTGACAATATTTGATAATTTGATAAATTATGCATTATTTCTTTTGTTTTGTTAATTTATTAGACTCTGTATTGTTTTGTTAGACTTTATCTGTTTGGTAATTTTTAATTATGTACTATTTTGATATTTTCGTAATTTTAATTATGTATTGGTCATTGTCTTATTATGTACTGTCTTTAATTGTGTATTATTTTGATAAACTATGCAATATTTTTTTTGTTAGAATTAAATTAGATTGTCTCACTATGTACTATATTATGAGTTCCAAGTCGACTCGCTTCGATTCGAGTTGCTTGTGAGTTGATTCTAAATTGAAGTTTCTGACTCGAAATTGAATTAGCAACTCGGACTCAACTCAGCTCATGAGTTCGCGAGTTGAATTCAAGTTGTCTTCAACTCGGACTCAACTCGGCTCATGGGCAGCTCTACTTGGCAGCCACTTGCATGATTTTGAGAGAGAGAGACGGGAAAATATTTGGAGGAAAATGCTTCTCCGGAAAAAAAAAAATCGGTATAGGTACCAAAGTTGGATTTCTTGTGGCACAGTTTGCACAAGGTTTGGAGCGGGTGGGAAAAGAACTGCACCGGAATGTTTTTAGATGCAGGTTCTCTGCACCAAACTTTTATTCGATTCTCTTTCTCCCTCTTTTCCGATAACTCACTTAACCATTCCCTTCCCACCATATTATATTATTTTGTTTGCAAATAAATCCACAATACTCATGTGTTTAAACGGTTGGTTAGGTTAAAATTGAAATAAAACAGTAAAACTAAAATTGTATTCGGTTTTAAAAAATATAAATGAACCAACCGAATTAAACTTGTTGACTGTAACAACTGAACAAAAAAATCAAACTGAATTTCAGTTTGTTTGGTTGAACCGAAATAAGAGATAATAATTTCAAAAGGACAAAACTCAATACATACTCAAATAATTTAATAAATATATAAATAAATATCAAGATATATATTAGTGAAACCGTAATAAGAGATATTAAACCAAACAAAATATTAAAAAATTGAAGTAATTCAAGTGAATATCAAGTAACTTCAAATTTAAAAACTTATTTAATGAAAATTATCCTGATAGTTTCTATAATAATTGATGTTTGTAAAAATATTTTTTCTTACAAAATACTTTCTTTTGTTAAGTTAAAGTGAGATTTTTTTTTAAAAATACCTTCAAATGCACAAGTAGCAAGAAAAATGATGCTATCGATTTTAGAATATAATAGTTTTGACAAAAATAATAATAAAACAACAAGAGTAACGAAAACAACAACAAGAATTAATTTTTTTTTTTAACAATAACAAAGTCTCAAGCAACAACGACTTAAACTTAACCAGCTTTTTTTTTTATTTAAACTCCATAGGTATTTTTATTAATTAGAACAAATCAGTTATATCTATACTAGTACATAAAATATTACAACTAAATTCCTTTACAAAAGTAGATAAGAAAAATCAGAAAATAAAAGCAGAACCAGTAGTTTCTGCGCTCAGGTCGGCAGATATATATTGTGCCTGCAGGATTTTTTGTGCTCGTGCTCATATTGGTAGATTGTGAGCCTGCATAATTTCTTGTCATTAGCACAAAAAAGTATTGTTGTACTCAAGACGAGGCAGGGGTATCTAGGTTAGCCTTCATGCTCAGATCAGATTTGTGCCTGAATTATTTAAAAGGAAACACGGAGAAAGAAGGTAGAAAGAATAAAGGAGAAGAAGAAAAGAAAGAAAGGAAGGAGGAAAGAGGTCAACGTCAGCGCGTCATCATCATCGTTTATGGTTAAACGTATCTTATTTATACGTAGATATAGTAGATACTACGGTAGAGGTGGAACAAATTTACAACACTTTCATTCGAACTCGGAGAGTCGAGACAAAGCGAAGAGTTGTGAGGCAGAGAGACGAGCAATAACCAAATCCGTTAGACGAAAATATCCCCTCGAATGAGTTGAATCAAGATGAACCAGACAGGGAGGAGCGGAGCAGTCGCCCAAAATTTTTTATTAATAGGAAATTAAATAAAAAATATCCGTAATGAGGAAGGTTTTTGCAGAAATTCGACATATAGGAAAAACATTATACTCCATAACGTCCAGGAGACGTTATGGACTATGAAGGCCCGATAATGAAATCAAATTACCACTAAATAAACTCTGAAGTAGGCCATTGTTGTCTATCACGGCCAGAGGAATTTAAAAAAAATATTACGTTGGTTGGACGTTACAGAGAACAACGGCCAGAGCCCAGCGGAAAAAAATGTTAAAAGTCTGACCGTTATGATGGCCAGTTTCGATTAATTTTTCTGCCCATTGTGTTCTATCACGGCCTGGTCCCAAAGAAAAAAAAGGGACCCGTTCGCCCCATTCATTTCTCTCTCGCTCCCTGTCTCTACCTCCGCTGACAACGCCAAGGAAAAAAAACGGATCTGTGCTCTCACCCACCAGTAGCGACCAGAGAAGGAAGCCCACCTCCGCCACGCACACGGGACGTCGTGGACAACAACGTCCAGCTCCGCCATTTCGCCCTCTCCTACAGAACGCAAGTTTTTTTTTAAATAATTGTAAAAATTAGTAAATTCTCAATAATTCATTGATTTGATTTGTTGTGAAGACTATTGTTAGATTTAATTAGGTGAAATTGCACCCAAATAGATTTAATTTTGTAATTTAGTACCTATTATGTTTAATTTTATGAATTAGGTTTAATTTTGTGAAATTGCATCCGATTAAGTTTAATTTTGTAAATTAGCACACACGATTAGGTTTAGTTTTGTTAATTAGTATCCAGATAGGTTTAATTTTATGAATTAGATTTAATTTTGTGAATTTGCACCAAACTTGATTAACTTTACGAATTAGGTTTAATTTTGTGAATTAGCACCCGATTAGGCCTGAGGTTGTGAATTTGCATTTGTTTGATTCACAAAAATGGATAAAAATATGCATATTTATGATAACATAACGTAAGCAAAAAATTGTGTACATTGAATTTTTTCTTGTTAACTTTTTCTTATACATTGTAACTATTAAAATATGGGTTTCAATTTTTAGAAAGCTATGTAACATTACTAGAAAGAATTTTTTTTGAAAGAGTTTAAGAATTAAGCATGCTTGGTTAGCCTTTAAGCATGCTTGGTTAGCTTTTTAGCTTGCTTGGTTAGCTTTTAAGCAAGTTGAAGTTATTTTGTTGTACCATTTTTCAAAGAGTGCACAAATAAAATTCAAATTCTTTCATGTATTCGATAATTAATTCATGTGAGTTTTTAGATTTTATAGGGAATTGTTTAATTTAGTAATTTATTAATGTAGGTGTTTTAGGCAATTAATTTATGTATTTAATTTTGGGGTTAAATCTAAATTATTTAAAATGTATGAATGCAGGATGTCAAGCAGTTGTGGTCCGCATGATCCTGTAGCAGATGTTCATGATGCATATGAGGCCCGACCAAATCCGAACTTGCCAGCAGAAAAGTTTAGCGATTTGTTATGGATGTTGCATGCACAACATAAGATCTCACTGTTCTTTGATACTGTAAGTTACTCAATGAATCATATTATATCCAAAATTACATAATTTTTTATAAAGAGATATAAATGTTTGAATCATGATATTTTATTTTAACCAAATTGTATAACAATGACAGGCTTATAACGGGGTAGATGTTCGACACCATCGGTTTGTGATTTCATACCACGAGCGTTTAACCAATCTTGTGTAGGCTCGGTTTGTATCAGGTTTCTCGAATGAATGATATAAATATTGACAAATGGCTCCTCGCTGGCCTCGTTGAGTGGTGGAGACCAGAGACGCATATTTTCCATCTTCCCGTGGGAGAGATGATGGTGACACTGCAAGATGTTTCATGTCTATGGGGATTGCCAATAAAGGGGGCTCCAATGACTGGTTTTGCAAACGATAATGAATTTGACTTAGTGGAGCTGCTTCTTGGAGTTGCGCTTGTAGATTTGGTGTTTAAAAAGAAGAAGAGATCGGGGGCGAACGAGGGACTTGTTGTTCGCACGACATCTGGATCTTCTATAGGTCTGAAGGAATTGCGCAATCGATTTGCTGCCATGCCAAACGAGCCGGGTGAGCCTACAGAGCAGCAGGTACGCCAGTACACTCAGACTTACATACTCGACTTGTTCGAGACTATACTTTTTGCTGATTATTCTGGAGATTCGGTTCCGGCCATGTATCTGCAATTTCTTGACAATCTTGACTCATCGGAGCAATACAACTGGGGTGGTGCTGTTCTAGCACTACTCTATAGGAACTTGTGTGTTGTCGTTGAGTGTAAGAAAAAAACTATGTGGGGACCAACTCTTCTTCTACAACATTGGTGTTGGTCCAGATTACCGACCGGCCGTCCTCATCCCTTGGGCGGATGGACTCCATAGTGGGGCTCCCCGGATTCACAAAGGTAAGTACAAAAAAATTTATTGGATTTTTTAATTTGTCGTTGATTATGTTTAGGGTTGATTCTGAAATTTTTTATTATAGGTGTCCTGCAATCGGGGAGATGTGGTGTTGTCGCCATGATTATAATCAAGCTCACAATCGGGCTGGAGTTGGCTACTTCCGCAGCCAATTGCAGGATCTCGAAGATTACATGGTAAAATGAGAGCCAAACAAAGATATGTTAGATGAGATTCTGTCTCGGTTGCCGGCATGAGTTCACGAGGAGAACGATGTATGGCTAGCCGGTGTACCACTAATACATTTTTGGATAGTTGAGCAATACTATCCTAATCGAGTGATGCGTCAGTTTGGGTATTCATATGTCATCCCACCAGCACTGTCGTTAGACGAGCATGAGGTACGCCGGTTACATAACATTGTTCACAGTGTTAATGTGACTCGGAAAAATTGGGCTGTTAAGCACCACACTTACGTACAACATGCATCTCATCCTACCAACCACTTAGTTGTTCTGACGGGGTTATGGACGGACAAACAACTTTTTCCATATCGAAGTTGGTTTCAGAATAATGATATGCATAATGTCTTCTTGGAAAAAAGGTGTATACAAGGTCTTGATAATCCTATTCCAGAATATAGAGATGAGCATGGCAAAGTAGGGTACATTCCCAGTGCTCCGAAATCCACACGTGATATAAGTTTCAATTTTATCATGAAAATATTTATTCTACGTTAAACTTATAATTTTTATTTTATAGGCACTACTACGAGGGATGAAGATAGTAACGTATGGTATAGCTCTGACCAAAACAAAGACTTTAAAATGGTTGGGGAAGACATTGCTCAGATTAAGTTGTGGCCTTCTCAGAGACAATGGTATGGAACCTAAATACCATAACATGTTAAGAGCGGTCAATCTTCCTATGAACTACGAGGACATTCCAGATGGTGATATTCCACCTGGTCAAGAACCCATCCCCGAATTGCCCCAAGATGATGATACCCACTATCGAGAGAATTGGATGAACTCGGAGAAAGTGTTGCTGGATTATCTCGCACAATTCATGACCGTACTAGTCAGGTCGATCCGGTAAGTATATAAAACTTTACAATACCTTAAGTAATCATCGATTATATTTATTGAAATAGTGATATATTTATTATAGGGATTGGATGATCATGTCAGGGCCACACATGACAATGTTGCACAGGGCAACACAAGACCAAGTCAGGTCTATCAGGTAATTATTCTAAACTATAAGAATCTTTTTTGTGATTGTCGATTATATTTATTGAATACTAAACTATTTTTATAGGGATTAGATCATTTCACTTGGGATCATACAGCAGGGTTCATGTCAGAGTTTATTGACAACTCGACGTACCATCAAGATCCTACCCAGGAGGGACAACACACGAGTCACGGAGGACCTAGTCAGGTCTATCAGGTAATAATTTTGTCACTTTAAGAAATTTGAGATAACTGTCTATGGTTGTATGTTAAAATACTCAAATGATTGTTGTATGGATCGGAGAATCCTATAATGTGGACCCCACCAGTTGTTACAGATACGCAAGGCAACACATGACCTAGTCAGATCTATCAGGTAATAATTTTGTCACTGTAAGAAGTTTGAGAATAATTCTCAATCGGTAATTCGCTAATACGGCTGCGACTAGGTTGAAGTAGACATTAGGTTTTACTCACTCTCAGAATAAATTTTATTACGAGGAGATGGTTTGTAAATCTTTTTACTCAACAACTTTTTTTTTGACTAAACATCCTTCAACAACTTAGAATATTTAAGATTAATAATGTCTACTTCATTTGGAGTACGAGAAATTTGGCCATAAATCTTTTCTAAGGATTAGACTATGAAAATATCAATTGAACTGATAGACTATTCACATTATTTATAATACCATATTACGTGAAATAATTTTTTTTGGATTGCACAAAATAATCACATAACAAAACAAATTTAATTAATTCGATTTTCTTAAAGTCTTTTAATTAATTTAAAATTGGAACCAATCTAATTGATTTAATTCAATTGATATATTATTTATTAATTCTATAATCCACAGAAAAATTGCCATATTAATTCGTATAATTAATCAATGCAATTGATTCAATTCAGACATTAATATAATTAACAATCAATAATTCAGAATTAATTCTACACAAGTAGCTCTTATACCATTGTAGGGAATCCGAATAAGTTATTATACAACAAGTCGATTCTCGAAATCATGTTGGGGCTCTCATTAATAAAATTTATTAATTGGTTTTTGTGCCCAAGGCTGCAGAACCCGTACTCTTAAATTTATTAATAAAAAAAAATTGGGTCCGCAGAATCATGTTGCGGACTCTAGGCTAGGACCACAGAATGTCTGTGCGGACCTCAGTATTTGAGGCCGCAGAATGGCCCGGCAGCCTAGGTAATTCTCGAAATCCTCAAAAACCGGAGTGATTTGGTTTTTTTTTAATGCTATAAATAAAAATTTCGGCACATATCGGTTGCACCAATTGACTGCACCTATTCAAACGTACATATCCAGATTGATCTGTTCTGAGCAGAATTTTGGGCCCATAAAATATACAAAAAACAGCCCAATATCTTAATCCATATTCAATTTAATAATTCAGCCCAAAATCATTTGAGCAGAATTTCAGGCTCATAAAATATATAAAGCTCAATATCTTAATCCATATTCAATCTAATAATTCTGTCCAAAATCATTTGGCATGTAGAATATTTCTTACATCAATTACCTTTTGGAGGATTATGGCTAAGAGAGAACTATTAGAGCTTTGGCGAGACTTAATTAATTTGACATATTTAAGATATTTGTTATCTTTATTTTTTCTGGTTAATAAAAAACATCAAAATTATTGGAGTAGATGAAGTTATATAGGCTAAAGAAATTATATCTTCATCAAGTCAGATCACATCATTAATTGTAAAAGTAAAAACTATCAGTTAAAACATTAAATAAATCATACCTAATTTAATTGGTGGAATTAGAATTCTAATCTTGAATATCAAATCTAATTGTTGATAATGATTTAGACCTATAATCCTATTAAATTAATGTCGACGGAGATACTTTTCTTGGAATTAGATGTCCTGATTCGCCAACGGCTACGATTGAAAAATAAAATTTCATATTTAATATCAGCCATTCAATCAAATAATATGTCTTCTATTGATTAAATACATCTGTTTTATGTGTAGAAGACTAAATTTAGTTAAAAACATATTCGCCACACATATTGCCACACAATACGTTACAATTAAATTTGAGCAGACTCGGCAACAATATATTTCTCTCCGTCCATCAAATATGTTTCCTTATTTTTCCTATTCAGCAGCATTATATTTCTCCATGAAATATATTTCCTTATTTCTTCTTTTAGCAATATATTTCTCAGTTTTCTTATTTCCTTGTTTCCTTAATTCTCATTGTTTGTTTCTATACAAGATTCCCATGGCAGAGTCGAAAAATCTAGAATATATTTTTCAATTTTGTTTCTATACAAATCACCTCCTCCCTGACCCGGAGAAAATCAGGAGTTCACATTTACTTGGGTATGCATCTATGTTTTCTACTTTTGAGTTTAATTGTGGCTGATAAGTGATGATCTGTTACTGTTGAATAGGGAGAAGCAAGAGGATTGCAAGGATGATGGTATTTGGTTGAAGGAAAAATGGTCAATCGGGGAGGTATGCATTCTTTTATTTAAATTTATTTTTTTAATTCTTATACTTTTTGACACAAGAAGATACATCTAAATATCTCTTCATTATCTTTTCTGATATTGTTGCCAACATTTAATATGCCTATTTATAGCAAATTCTAGCAAGTTGACGACTTATTAAAACTGATTTATACACCAACTGAACGATTCAAATCTGTATCCATGCAAATCTTCTAAATTGTGTTTGTACAAACTGCAAATTGTAAGCATCAAGGTACAATTTACTCATTGTTTCCTTATTTAATTTATTTATTATTTAGTGTCAGAAAAAAAATCCTTAGATTCATTTTGTATAAATGTAATTGTCACATATTATGAATTAGATAACTCTATTTTCATATTTTGTATGTTCATTTAAAAAAATGTTAGACTACATCCACACTGACAATGATACTTTAAGAATTTCTTTCATGTTATATTTGATCGTTTTTTTTTCATTTGCTATTGTTCTTTTTACTGTTATTTTTTAAGGTTAGCATTTGCTAACAATTGTATTAAAATAATATAAAATTTTTTACAACTCCACACACCCTAGCTCCTATATATACACTATGTTAAATTGAAAATAAAGCTTAAATGTTATTTATTATTTGTCTCTCTATGCAATCTTAATGTTCAATTTTATATTATATTCCGTTGCAACGCACGGGTACGATACTAGTAATTATATAAATAAAGACAATTCAAATGCTTATATATTTTCCGTCTCTATCATGTCTTTATTTTTAGAACTACAGTAACTTCATGCATACATAAAAGATATGATCTATGTTATTTTTTTCGTTTTTGCAAACACTTGATACTAATCAAAATAAAATCAAAATGTCCTGATTTTTTATGTATGCATACACTAATGTGGATTTTTTAAGTTATTAATTCATATAAAACCAAAATTGTAAAGTGATGCTATGATAATATGCATATTACACAATTACATACGCTATGAACTCATTATCTTTATTTTTAAAATCCAAGCAGTCAATTTGAACCATTCAACATGATCTTCATATGAAAATGTTTTATATTTTTTTTATATTTTTTTTACTACATATTTTAGATAGGCAAAAAATCACTTGATTTGAAAAAATTTGGACCATCCAAAGACAGTGGTTTTCTACTTATTTAAAAATAGTAAAAAATCTAAATAACAATAAAATTGGGTCTTCAAGTACATTTTCATATGGAGATCATGTTTAACGGTTCGGATCTACTGTTTGAATTTTAAAAATAGAAATATAAATCCATAGCACGAGTCGATTGTAATATAAATATTACTATAGTCTCACTCAATTTTTAATATAAATAATATATATCACATCCAACAGTTTTATTTTGATATATAAATTTGAATTTTTTTGTTAATAGTAAATTAAAAAGTTGAGGTACAATAGAGTCATTTGAACTCTTAAATAGCAGCGCACCAACCGACATTTATATTAATATCCAAAGTTTAATACAAATTATTAATTATACCCACATTCTCAAACTTTTGTTAAAAATACCCAAGCCGGCCAGAAAATGGCCGGCTTAGGTACCAGAGTAAACCGGCCATTTTCTGGCCGGCTTACTCCATTTCTTTTTCTTTTTTTTTTCTTAGAGAGAGACACTATGAAGATCAAAATATTGAAATCTAACTCTGAAAATTTGAATTTTTGTTTAAATTATTTGTTATATTACTTCTTTTGATGTATAATTAGCATATTTATACTAAAATACGTTAGATTACTTGAAATTATGTTGAATTACACTATATTACAATAAATTATGTTCAATTATACTAAATTACGTTAAATTACAAATAACTTCGCTAATTATGCTGAAATACGGTAAAAAAACACTAAACTACACAAAATTACGCTATAGTAGACTGATTTTGCTCATCTTTCATGAATCATAAAAAATAGTAAAAAAATTCCAAAAATAGTAAAAATTGGTAATCTGCAAGTTCATTATGTAACTAATTTACTGAGCTACTTGGATTGAATGATAGAAATGAAAATCTTAATCGGAAACTTCAACTCAAGTTTTGGGGCTCTTCCCTTTGTTTTTTGGCAATTCTGAATTTTGAAATCTAGCATAGCGGGAACGGACGCATGCGCATTTTCGCAAGCTTTCTGAAAAGTGGTCATTTGCTGAAATCGGACACTCGAGCGACGTTTTATGACCGTTTGAAGTTTCATCGTTGTTTTTCGCCTTTTCAGTGAAGATATCGTCCCTATTCATTTGTAATTTAGCGTAATTTACTGTATTTTAGCGTAATTTAATGTAATTTAGCGTAATTTAACATAATTTAGTGTTATTCAACGTAATTTCAATTAATCTATCGTATTTTAGTATAAATATGCTAATTATACATCAAAAGAAGTAATATAACAAATAATTTAAACAAAAATTTCAAATTTTCAGAGTTAGATTTCAATATTTTGATCTTCATTGTGTCTCTCTTTAAAAAAAATAAAATAGTCTGAATATGACTATTTTTTGTAAAATACTTAATAAATTATTAATAGTAAACAAATTCAAAAAAATGTAAAATTTGATCTGGAAGCATAGTTTATTGTGGAGATCATGTTGAACGGTTTGGATCGACGATTTGGACTTTGAAAATGAAAAAAATGATTGTTGTAACTTGATCCCTCCTCAAAGAAGTAATATAACAAATAATTTAAACAAAAATTTCAAATTTTCAGAGTTAGATTTCAATATTTTGATCTTCATAGTGTCTCTCTCTAAAAAAAAAAAAAAAAAAATGGAGTAAGCCGGCCAGAAAATGGCCGGTTTACTCTGGTACCTAAGCCGGTCATTTTCTGGCCGGCTTGGGTATTTTTAGCAAAAGTTTGGGAATGTGGGTATAATTAATAATTTGTATTAAACTTTGGATATTAAAAATGTCGGGCGCACCAACACTATTGAGCTAGATGCTTAAAATGTTTGTAATATTGGTCAAAAATAGTTGATCCTTATAAGATTTTTATTTATTAATATCTTGTACTGTGTTTTCATTATTTGTAATTTAGTTGATGCAATTATGTTGATTAATATGAGGGTTATTTTAACTTCAATTTTTTTATCTAATTGTTTGAAAATAAAAAATCTTCATTTAAAAAAAAAAAGAAACTGTGCCGGTAATTTCATTTTTAATAAATAAATAATTAATAATATATTTTTCAAACTTATGCGTGCTATGGGATTTTTTTTAAAAACCATAATTAAAATAATCAATTTTAAATAAACAACATGATTGCGGCCAGATTTACAAAAACCATCAAAACCGAATTGTCAATTCGGTCCGAAGGATTTTTTTTCTCTGGACCGAATTGGCAATTCGGTCTGGCTGTTTTTCACCGGGTTGTAGAAAGAACGCCACAGAAAATCAAAAAACAAGCCAGACCGAACTGGCAATTCGGTCCAGAGGCTATTTTATCCTGGACCGAATTGCCAATTCGGTCCAGGCAATTTTTTTTTTTCTTTTAGAGACGAGCAAAATAAAGAAATCAAAATTTGAATTTTTTTTAAAATTATTTGATAGATTACTTATTTTGACATATAATTAACATATTCATACTAAAAGAGGAGGGATCAAGTTACAACAACTATTTTTTTCATTTTCAAAGTCCAAATCGTCGATCCAAACCGTTCAACATGATCTCCACAATAAAATGTGCTTGCAGATCAAATTTTACATTTTTTTGAATTTTTTTTACTATTTATTAACTATTTTACAAAAAAATAGTCATATTCAGACCATTGAATTTTGTACCCATCTTAATAAATAGTAAAAAATTCAAAAAAATGTAAAATTTGATCTGCAAGCACATTTTATTGTGGAGATCATGTTGAACGGTTTGGATCGACGATTTGGACTTTGAAATTGAAAAAAATAGTTGTTGTAACTTTGTTGTAACTTGATCCCTCCTCATACTAAAATACACTAAATTACTTGAAATTATGTTGAATAACACTATATTATGTTAAATTACGCTAAATTACATTACATTACGCTAAAATACGGTAAATTATGCTAAATTACAAATGAATAGGGACGATATCTTCACTGAAAAGGCGAAAAACGACGATAAAACTTCAAACGGTCATAAAACGGCGCTCGAGTGTTCGATTTCAGCAAATGACCACTTTTCGGAAAGCTTGCAAAAATGCGCATGCATCTGTGTCGGCAATGCCGGATTCCAAAATTCAGAATCGCCAAAAAACAAAGGGAAGAGCCTCAAAACTTGAGTTGAAGTTTCCAATTAAGATTTGCATTTCTATTATTCAATCCAAGTAGCTCAGTAAATTAGTTGCATAATGAACTTGTAGAATATCAATTTTTACTATTTTCAGAATTTTTTCAGAATTTTTTTAGTATTCATGAAAGATGGCACATAATCGGTCTACTATAGCGTAATTTACCGTATTTCAACATAATTAACGAAGTTATTGTAATTTAGTGTAATTCAACATAATTTATTGTAATATAGTGTAATTCAACATAATTTATTGTAATATAGTGTAATTCAACATAATTTCAAGTAATTTAGTGTGTTTTAGTATAAATATACTAATTATAAATCAAAAGAAGTAATCTAACAAAAAATTTAAACAAAAAATTTAAATTTTCAGTGTTAGATTTCTTTATTTTGTTCTTCTTAGTATCTCTAAAAAAAAAAAAAAAAAAAAACTGGACCGAATTGGCAATTCGGTCCAGGCAGAGTTACACACAAGGCCACACAACGATTCGCGGGGAACTGTGAAAAACAGCCAGACCGAATTGCCAATTCGGTCCAGAGAAAAAAAATCCTTCGGACCGAATTGGCAATTCGGTTTTGATGGTTTTTGTAAATCTAGCCGCAATCATGTTGTTTATTTAAAATTGATTATTTTAATTATGGTTTTTAAAAAAAATCTGCTATGATTGCTATCTGATAAAAATTTTGACTACGCCTTGCTGAGAGACTTGCTGCAGGAATTGCCACGCAGAAGCTGCTATAGAATTGCTACAGGAAACAACCTAGTTCGAACCCTGACCCGCTCTCGCCTATCCATGGTGCGCCTCTTGCACTGTTAATCAATCTCAAATTTTAGCGAGATAAAGAAGAGACAAATGACGAAATCGGCGACGGAGAAGAAGAGAGTTCGACGCGGGCCCCAGAATGGGGGTAGAGATCTCCCCGAAACCCCTTCCAAGGTTTGTAATTCATAGCTAGTAGGGTTTTGGTTTGAGCCTGACCCTTCGATTTCCCGTTGATCTGAGATGATTCTGAGGAAACTGGTTTGATGGTACCGAGATTTGCTAATTTCAGCGTGTACCGAGCTCTATGATCCATAACTAGTGCGATTTCAAGGAGAAAATGGGAGTTTATCCTATTTGTTTGATTATTTCGAGTTGAATCATATTGGAATGGTCCAGTTCCAATTAAATTGTTATTGGCTAAATGACTATGCTTTTTTTTTTGTAGATGCTTGCTGTATTATGTGCTATAAAAAGTTGCTGTGTTGATATTTTGGTCTATATTTGCAGAATTATTTTAGCTTCTTTAGTACCCTCTAGGTTTATTGAACATAATTATTTGTTCTAGGAACATACATTTTCGAGTTTGATGCCAGATGTTTTACAATCCTACTCTTGCACCGTAAGTTTCATTAATGAAACTGGTGGGTTCTCCCACTTTTTGTCAAAAAAAAACTTCCAATTATATTGTTGGGTTTCTGATCTGGCTTCTAGAATTGGTTCTGACTTTTGGCCTGAAATTTGCAGTACATTTCCAAAATGGTTCCATTTGCTGATTTCATTCTCTTCCCACATTGTCTAATTATTTTTCGCTAGGCAACCTGTATCAAGTAATGATACTTAACGAATATCATTGGTTATTCATCGGAAACAATTGTTTAAATTCCTTTCTACCCTCCTGTTCAATTTTTACAGAAGGGGGCTCAAACGAAAGATGTGTACCAACTGTTTGCTGAAAAGGTGAGGGACAACAAGCAGCTGTCATCACGATGGGCTATAATGCAAGAAACACGGGTCGAGTATTTCAGAGGAAAGGACTTCACAGTTTTCATGAAAAACCATCCTGAGCTTAGAGAAATTCTAGGCACTGATAAAGACCTTGATGTGGATGAGATTGTGAATACTTTGTTAAGTAAGCACCTCCTTATAAGGTGTGATCGGTTGGTCAAGACTCTCAGGCCTGGTAAGAAGAAGCTGTCTTCATGGCCTGCGCATTTACAGATACATACGGTACGTATTGTTATGTGTAAGCACTCTGTGCCTGCATTTTGGGTCTCTCTGTTTCTATATGTCAGAGAGGGGGAGGGAGGGTCAGAGAGAGAGAGAGAGAGAGGAGGTGAAAACAAATGAGAGTAAGATATTCTATATATATGCCAGGGTTACCATACCGGACTTGGTTTCATAGATTATTTTTGGTGTCTGCCCCTGATTGTAAAAAGAAGTATGTACATGTGCCTGATATAGAAGAAATTGCAAAAGTTTGCCTGGATTTCTAATCACAGGCGGGCACAATGGAGTATGGGAATGTGCGTGTGGCCAGGACAGTGTGGTTGCAGCTTTAGCACTGTCGGCCACATGCGTTGATGTACAAACTGTGGCCAAATGCAGTCAGAAAGACAGGAGTCTGAAGTCTGAACCAGGCATACCTTTGCTTTTTATACAACAAAAACAACAACAACAACAAAGCCTTTAGTCTCAAACAAGTTGGGGTAGGCTAGAAATGAAACCCAACCGGATACCTTTGCTTTTTATATGGAACCATAAATAGACAGCGAGGAAAGTCTCATTTTAATAGGTTGAGGAGCTTGCTGTTGAAACCAATTTGTAGGGAATGATCTTGATTTTCTTTTATTTATTTTTTCTTATCTTGTTTTCTGTTGAATTGGGTTCTCATGTAGAGAAACTTGGGGATTAGATCCTGCCTTGGTAACTCAGTTTTATGTTAGTATGGTACTCTACCAACCATGTTTGTTGCCATTATGTACCTATCGAAATATTAATCCCAGCTTTTTGTTTGATATAGATAACACTAAGAAGATACCTCAAATTTGAGCATCGCTTTGTTTTATCCTAACCCTCAAAATATCTATTTTTACAAACATGCTGAATCTTTTCTTTAATATTATCTAACAGTATTTTACTTTTAGGAACAAGAATTTTCCGAGAATGATGGCTTCTTCGCTTGGACCTTTATGAAGAGGCGTACTCTGTGGCAGACTATCCTCTCTTTCCTGTGGCCTCTTTTAGCTCTTGCGATATGCCTGTTTCCTGTCTACCCATACCAGTGCAAGATTGTTGTTCTCTACTCCTGTGCTGGCGCCTTACTTTTCATTGTCACCATTCTCATTTGTAAGTTTCTGTTTTCTTAGGGTTTTTCTTTTCTTGTGTGACTTTATACCCATTATAGCTGTGGTGTAGCAAACTATCCTCAGAAAGCAAAATGTTAGTAAATTGCATCATAACTTTTCCTTAAACTTAATAAAATTAGTTTATAACCAGCTCGTACAAAAATGTAACCTAAATGTACTTGGGTCAAATTTGAGTGCAAATTGGGCTCGAAAAACCAGCTGTTAAGACTTGGCTAAAATGCGATATGCCTACCAATCTGTAAAAATATTGGGCCGGTATGGTCTGAAGGTATCCCAAAAGAATTGAATGTTAGTGGCAAGTGCATTTTAGCTGTTTGCATGCTATATGCAAATCTGCAAAAATATTGGGCTGTCTTTTGCAAAAACCTTTAGCATATAAATCCTTATTTTTCCCATCAAATTATCATAAATTACAGTTAGGGCTGCTATATTTGGATTATTGTGGATACTTCTTGGGAAACGTGTGTGGTTCTTCCCGAATATAAATGCAGAGGAAACTACCTTCGGAGAGCTCGTGAGGTTCTGGCCAGAGAAGGATGAAGGCGAGCCCCCTAAGTGGACTTCAAGGCTCTTCTATGCCCTTGTTTCCATGGTTTTCATACTGCTTCTCAGGCATCATGCCCCTGACGAAGCTGCCAGAGCCAGGTACCAATTTTTTGTTCCTGAACAGGCGTGGATCTGTCCCAGAATGTCCATATCCGCAGGTGTTGTGAGGATATGGTGCTTTGCAAAGCGCGGAATGGTCCGTGCTATGGATCAATATCTCCGTTTACAATGTTCAAACAATCGATCCGAACCATTTAATAATATCTCCATATAAGAATCTATTTGGAGACCAAATTTTATATTATTTTGAATTTTTTTTACAATTTTTTTAGATAGGTAGAAAATCACCCAATCTAAAGATTTTGAACAATCTGAAAGTAGTGATTTTCTACAAAAAAAAAAATAGTAAAATAAATTCTAAAATATGTAAAATTTGGTCTCCAACTACATTTTTATATGGAGATCATGTTGAGCTGTTCGGATTGCCTGTTTAGACTTTGAAAATGAAGATACGGATCCATAGCACGGACCGATCCACGCTTTGTAAAGTACCATAGCCTCACTCCTGCAGGTGTTGTTTGTGGATCAAATTTTGCTCAGTCCTCATTTTAGCATGCATTACAAATTTTGCTTGAACTACCCCTTAAGATTATTTAAAGAAAAGAGCTGTGTGAAAACTGGAGAAGGTTGCATTTATTGAATAGGAAGTAGGTATATATAATGTATTGTATAGAAGAATAAATGGAATGGTAGGCCTTAAACAGCCAGCCATTCAGACAGAGAGGATTGCAAGGGGCTTGTTGCAACTACTATTGACTGGTATGCACATTTAACCTCACTCTTTTCTCTTCCTACTGCAGATACCATAAGAAGGTATCAAATATAATAGACGATGTGCTGGAGTGGTCGCCTAAGCTGGCACTGTCCGGCATGATAGACAAAAAAAACGTGGTTAACGCAACTGAGAGAAACATCCCCCCGACAGAGAGTAGTACAGTCTTTTCACCTCCCCCAGAAGAGACAGATTCTGATGTCAGCATGGATGCTGGCACGGATGGAGTCGTGGACAATGAAAGTGGAGTCGATGACATGCCTGCTCATGAAGGGTCAAGTCCGAGTGAAGAAATATGAAGTGTAGAATGTTTTTTTGCCTAATGCAGACCAATAATATCTTGTTTAATGAAAGTTATATGGAATAATTTATGGTTGGTAAAATATCATGGCCTCTTGATTACATTAGTTGGTCATTCTTACACTTTCGTTTCATTTCTTAATAGTTTGCTTTTGCCCTTTGAAATTGGGTAATTTAAATTGCCAGAATTGCTGCATTTGTACTGCCTGCAGATGCATCAGGAATTCAATATAGCAATGGAAGGATAATACACGAGTTAACAGGGCCCATTTATCACGCTTGTATTATAGGCTGTTGTCAAAGGATTTCCCATTTTAGGTAGAAAGTAACAATTTACCAGTTCAAGGAATTTTCTGACTTGAAAATGTCTTTGATTCATGACAGCTGCGCTTACATATGCAACGATTCGACGTTTTTAAGGTCACACACGCCAGAAAATTTTTCTAATATTATTTCTTTATTTTAATTTATTTTGCAATACTTTCTTATTTTTTTTAGTATTAATTTTTTTTTGAACTTACTCAAAATTGAAATAAAATAATTAAACGTGACAAGTCATGTGATTTGATGTTTGATCACATTACGTATAATTATCACATGAGATGTGATCATTTGCATAATGTGATTGTCCTCTGTTTAAGTCATGTTGCGTAAAAAAAAGAATTTGATCATGTCTCATGACATCACAACGTAGTAGTCATGTCACGTTTTTTCTTAGAGTGCAAGAGAAACAAATATGTTTGATTTGTTTATTATTCCAGCTATTTACTGTATGTTAAGTAGGTACATGAACCGATTATTGGTTTGGTACTACATTTCAAAAAGAAAACTCAAAACAAAAGGTAATTCAGAAGATCCGAACTCGCCGCCGGTGCCCATTGTTTGTTCCTATGCGCAACACATGCTCCCTTCATCATATATTTATGTTGTCATAAAATTATGTGCACTGTCATTTATATCGCAATGAGGTGTTATATTTGTTTTGGTGTTCAGACTTGCATTTTCCATTACATGTGATAAATGTTTGTGTTTATACTAATTTGCGAGTATCTTCCTGCGAAAGTTTTTTTATACAAGGCAGTGACACTGCCCGTTTCAATATATTGAAACCAGAGTTAACTTACAGCAAAATATAGCAGAGAACGATAGCTATTACCAGCAACAGATAGCAGTAGCCAATAAGAAACAAAACACAAAAGCTCGACGTTTAATCAACCACCAAAATACTGTAATAGAAAAGCTACTAAGAAAATCTAAGCCACACAACAAGAGGCTATGGTATTTAACTGATCCAACCCTCGGATCATTACAAAAGTTATTATTGAACTTCATGTCTTCAGTCAGTTGGCGTACCAGCCTCATTCCAGCAGCAGGGTTACTGGCTTCTGCGCTTAAGACAACTAAATATCTTTTTTGTTGAACAGAATTGAATTGAGAAGAAAAATAAAAAATATCATTGATTGTATCCCAAGTATTAAACACATCTTGAGTTTACCTAACCAAAACCAAATTTTTTGAGCTTGTTGGTAATTGAGAAAGAGATAATTTGTATCCTCAATGTCACGACAAAAATGACAAGTCATAGAACCCGACCATCTCCTTTGACTTAGGTTTCTTTTGGTTAAGATCCTATTATGTAAAAGAAGCCAAATAAAAATTCTAATTTTTGGTGGAATAGGTAACTCCCAAACAATAGTATACTTATTCTCACTTATACCCCTAAAATTTAAAATGACATAAATGGATCTAACAGTAAACAAACCTGAAGTTTCCCATCGCCACACAATCCTATCTAAATGATAAGTAAAACTAGAAGAACTAATTAATATTAAAATTTCATTCCATTCAGAAAGTAAAATGCCACTAAGGAGTCTTCGAAAATGGATAACAGTACCTTGGGAATTAATGACTTCTGAGAAAGAAACAGATTTATTAGTGCAAATATTATATAATGAGTGAGGCTACGGTACTATGCATAGCACGGATTGGTATGTGCTACGGCTCAATATTTGCGTTTTCAAATCAAGTGATTTTCTACCTATCTAAAAATATAGTAAAAAAATTCCAAAAAATGTAAAATTTAGTTTGCAAGTACATATTCATTTTATAATCATGTTGAACTGTTCGGATCGACCGTTAGAATTTTGAAAACTCAAATATTGAGCCGTAGCACGGACCAAATCGTGCTATGCATAGTACCGTAGCCTCACTCTTATATAATTGAGGATATTTAGTAGACAATGCACAATTACCGGACCATATGGTATTCCAAAATTCAATGGTAGATATAATATTAGGGGTATATGTAACACTTATTTTTCCTAAGGTATCTAATTTCAAAATCTCAGCCCAAAAAGATGAGTAAGATATTGGTGAAGTGATCACTCAAAAGAGAGCAATGTTTCTTTTAATATTTATAAACTCAGAAATGCTATCGGTTCGGACTACAAGCGCACAATCCTATCGAGTAGTATATTCGAGGTCGATCCACAGGAAATATTGGTTCAATGCTTTGAGCGATCGAATCACAATCTTTCGAAAGGCTAGACGAAATCTGAAAATTGAGAGATGTTGTTTTGATCAATGTAAATTAGGAAGCAAGTAAAAGTAATTAAAATAAAGATAGAGATGAGGATTCCTAGGGTTTCGGCACACCATTGCCACTCAATCCGCCTTGACAATATATTCCTGTTGCATCTGATTTTCTGTTGTTGTTTAATGAAAGACACCACATAGGTCACTGCGATTTATGTTACGCAAGAATGACAGATCTTTCACCGAGATTCTACATAGGACACTGCAATTTTCCTTACGCAAATGTCTGATCTCTTAAATACCCTAAATTGCTACACAGATCACTGCGATTTTCCTTACGCAAGTGATGAAATTTGGTACGCGTTTTGTTGGTCTGGTTTATGGTTTCCCCGCTAAGGTTTTCTTCACATAAACCTAATAGATCTCAACCAGGCTAATTCATACAAATAGTTTCTCTTACCATTAAAGTAATGTCACTATCCTAACGGACTCAAACTAGATCATTGAAGTTAGATGAAGATATAATAAATCACAAAAGTATTTTGTTTCAACAACAAGAAATCATAATCAACAGAAATATATATATCAAAACATCAAGAGTAACAAGGTTTACTGCCTAGCCCTAAGAAAAGAAACTTAGCCGCGGAACGGCATTGTTACAAGCACTCCTCTCTTCTCACTTTAATCAAATCTAACCCTAATTACAAAGATAAGTTATTCTTCTGCCCAGGGGCCTTATATAGGAGTGGAGGGACGTCTGGAGGTTGAGTAGGGGCTAAGAAACTGATCTGGAAACAGCTGTCGGCAGTTATTCCCCAATAGGCGCCTTCGGTTACGGACCGTATTGGGCAATACGGTCCGTATTAGGACCTTGACGGTTAGGGTTTAATACTTCCAACGCTATCTCCTGGTCTGTGCTAGGCCTGGTCCGTATTAGGCAATACGGACCGTAACAGAGACTTAGTCAATGAGTGTTGCTGATCCGATTGACCCGATTCTTGCTCCATTTGATGTAAAATAGTCCCAAAACCTGTTTCTGCAATAAAACATAAAGAAGAGTGACAGTAGCCTTTTTCTCTAATTAATTAAACATAAGTGTGAGAAAATATGCAAAACCTAAGCCAAAACCCTACGTAAATCATCATTATTTTGACTCTGATCACGAAGTAGAGTAACATTGACATATAATAACAGTTTTCCATAAGGCATAATATTGGCAATTATGAAACTTTCACCACCATTTTAACAGTAAAGATATATTCATTTTCTGAAAATTTAGAAGTCGTAATCTACCCTTACTCTTTGCTAAACAATCTTTAGACCATTTAACTAAGGCATATTTCCTCCTAGAATTTCCTGAACCTTGCCATAAAAATCTATTTCTAATGGAGTCCAATCTTTTCACTATTTGTTTATGAGCTCTATAAAGAGATAAAGTGTAAAGGGGAATAGCTGATAATACAGAGTTTATAAGGATCAATCTTCCTCCTAATGACAATAATTTTCCTTTCCAACTTTGTAACTTTTTTTCTACCTTATTTACTAGGAATTGCTAATCTGCTACTCTTAATTTGGTATCCTTCAATGGTAATCGTAAGTATTGTAAAGGGAAGTTTCCTTTTTTACATTGAAATGTGCTAGCAAATTCTGCCCCTTCTGTATGAATAGGAAATAGTTCAGTCTTATGTAAATTCATTTTAATACCCGACAATGTTTCAAAGCACATCATCCCCCACCATGCTGATTCCACATTAACATGAGTAGCTTTTAAAAACAGTATTGTGTCATCAGCATAATGATAGTTAGTTATTGCTTTACCTAGTAAACAAGGAGGGCCTAGTCCTATCAGTTTATTTGCTTGCCTACCTTTTTGAAAGATTTTACATAGTGTATCAGCTGCTAAGATGAATAAGAAAGGGTATAGAGGATCACCCTGTCTAACTCCACTTTTGCAATAAAAGTATGGGGTAAGTTCCCCATTAAAGTTTAGACAAGATTGAGAACTAACTAGCCAATCTGTAATCCATCTACACCATTTGGTACCAAAACCTCTACTCCTAAGAATTTCTAGAATGTATTCCCAGTGGATCTTATCATACGCCTTCTCAAAATCGACCTTAATTACCACTCCAGGGACATTATTAATTTTACTATGATGAATTAGTTCTTGACTTAATACTACATTATCCAAAATATATCTATGTTTAATAAAGGTAGATTGACTAATATCTATGATTCTACTCATAATAGAATTTAGCCTATTTGTTAAGATTTTAGAAATTATTTTAAAGCTACAATTAACTAGGCTAATGGGCCTAAATTTGCTAATCAGCTTAGCATCTCGCTCCTTTGGAATTAAACAAATCACTGATTTATTTATTTTATGTAAGTCTAGTTTGTGTTCATAAGAAAAGGTCATTTTTAATGAGGTCCCAGGTAAAATAAGAAAGAGAACCCATGAGGGCCTGGTGCCCCTTAGCTGAAGATGAGAAGATAGCTTCTTCAATCTTTTGGTATGTTATATGTTGTTCTAATTCTATTCTATCCATATCTAATAGTTTATCATCTATATTCCAAAATTGTTCATCTAATTTTGCAAATTTGGTACCGGGCTCTCCTAAAAGTTTTTTATAAAAATCTGCACCATGTGTTTTCATTTTAGCTAGATTAGTAGTAGGGGTACCATCAATTTCTAAAGTATTGATTCTATTTCTCTTACATTTATGGGAGGCTACTACATGAAAAAACTTGGTATTATGGTCCCCTTCTTCTAATCACTGTTGTTTAGATCTATTTTTTCAGTAGAGCTATTCTTCTAAGTAGATATTATCTAATTGTGCTTTAAAAGAAACCCAACTTAAATATTGCTCTTCTGAAAGATGGTCAGATTCTTGTAAAATTTCTAATATGTGGAGTTCTCTGATTAAAGAAGATTTTCTTCTTTTCTTCTCCCCATTGTAATTCCTCGCCCAATTCCTAATTTTAGATTTCATAAATTTGAGTTTGCAATCCCAACTTTTGGCTATATTTCTAACATCTAATTGATATTCATCCCACCATTTAGCTATTAATTCACAAAATCCTTCCTGTCGTCCGAAGTGTTATAGAACGAAAGCGCAAGACAAATCTGAGAGACAATTAATATGAATCTCAGATTTTAACATGGTAGGTTCAGTCAACCAAAAATTCGTGGATATTAAACCTGACAGTTAAGTTTGCCAATTTATTAAATGAATTATTAGAGATGCAAACAGGGTGAATATGAAAGAGTTTATTTAAAGAAATAAAAAAACAAAAAAAAACCATGTTATAAAATATAGTAAGAATATGTTATACCAAATAGAAACATATAACATCTTTTAATGATAATAACAGAGAGAAAACTTTAACTAAAAAAAAATTAAAATTTAATAAGATTCCACATTAAATTTTACTCTTAATAGTTAATATGAAAGAGTTTATTTAAAGAAAATAATGTATATATTAGTTTTACTCAACTTTGTTTACAAAGTTCGTACTCAAATTTTAATTATTTGATTAAACAGAATTCAATACAACCTAGCCATTTAAATGTTTGATCTGCAACTTGTTAGATCGGATCCAACGGATTAAACTTACCTACTTGGCCATTTAAATGTTGAATGAAGTGACACTGAACAAAAAAGTGAAAAACAAGTACCAGCAAAAGCATTTCCCTTGCTGAAATCAGAAAAACATTTTGAGTTTACAAATTCCAGGAGGTTCCCAACCACATAACATCCCCTTTTCACTTTTCAGTACATAATATGAAGAAAAGTAAAATGCTAAAAATCTGCAGTTCTCCTGATAAACGGGAAACAAAACAGTTCACCTATCCAAATCACCATTTGTTACAACATTTTCACAAATCACTACATAAGATGGTGTTGAGGCCCCTAATTAATCCCTCTATATCCCTCCCACAACCTCGCTCTCAACACCACCTAGTAAACATAAACACAACAAAGAAAAGAAATGCAAAGACAATAAGCGAAACGATAAAAGCCAAGAATGAATTGCCTGAGAACAGAGACCAACCAGCCACACACCTCCTAAATTCACACCTCTGTCTCTTTATTTCCCTTTTATCATAATAATATATCCTTATATTAGAAAGAAACAAAACAAAGGGAAAAAAGGAGTAATGTACAGAGGCAGTAGCTAAATAAGGAGGATATGTCACTGTGTGGCTACTGCTCTACTATTAGGCAGCCGACCCATCAATGAGGGGTTGGTACAACTTTGCGGTTCTTGCAAGGAAGGTGATTGGCCGGTCGATTGACCGCCTGAGTTTATACATGCATTGTTATTGTCAGAGTTGGTGGTTGGGGGTTCGGGCCCGCTATCACTTTTTTTTGTGTTGAGGAAGCGCCCTCCAGTGCCTCTTGCTCGGCGCATTGCATGCTGATGTCGCGATTCGTGCAGATATGGCTACATATGTATAGGAGTACTAACATGTCATGTCACTCATAATCAACCAACAAAGCACTTACCAAAAAGAAAGAAGATTAAATGCAATAATAAGGGACAACAATGTCAAATTTCTGCTTATCCTTCCAATAATTCACAACCTCTCGGAGACATGTTTTTTATGTTTTTATGGGAAAGAAAAAGCTAAGAGGCAAACAAAAAATACATAGAATGGGGACTATAAGAGGAGTTGAGGATGTTTTTGACAGCCTTTGATTTTGAGAAGTACAACTGAATTCAGGGCCCTAAACTGTCTGGAATGTTTAAAAAACATACACTGCTACAATACAATAAGAAAAATAACAAGTGCTAATAAAGAAGTTTATCTAGAAATACCTTTCGAGACTTAATAACTTTCTTCTCAAGCTCAGCCTTGGCACGAGATTGCCTTCGCCTCAGGATGCCATGATATTGTTTTGCATTCACATAAACAGGCTCTTCAGCCATCTCCAGAGGCAACGGCATGCGACTCTGTGGCATTCCTGACATCTGGTAAGGTGCCTGAGCACAAATTGTGAATTAGTCATAAGTTATGGCTAAAGCTATATGTTGTAATATCAAATGACAAACCATAGCCTGAGCTCCAAAAGGGGCAACCATCCCAGCAAAATATGGGTCAGAGAACGGATATGTTGCACAAGCCTGAATTAATGTACAAGGAAAATATTACTATGATATACAATAAGAAGAGAGTGACGCTACGGTACTATGCATAGCACGGATTGGTCCGTGCTATGCTCAATATTTGAGATTTCAAAATCCTAACGGTCGATCCAAACCGTTCAACATGATTATAAAATGAATATGTACTTGCAAACCAAATTTTACATTTTTTCGATTTTTTTTACTATTTTTTTAGATAGGTAGAAAATCACTGTTTTTCGATGGTCCAGAATTTTCAGATCAAGTGATTTTCTACCTATCTAAAAAAATAGTAGTAAAAATTCGAAAAAATGTAAAATTTAGTTTGCAAGTACATATTCATTTTATAATCATGTTGAACGGTTTGGATCAACCGTTAGGATTTTGAAAACTCAAATATTGAGCCGTAGCACGGACCAAACCGTGCTATGCATAGTACCGTAGCCTCACTCATAAGAAGAAATAGAATGACATATCATCAAAGGGAAAATAGATGGTACAATAGATTGGCCGAGCTCAAGTTGGGTTGGGGGTGTTAGGTAATCTGGCATGACAGGAGCCATGACTGATGTGACAGCTGGTAGCTGGTGAGTGTCACTCCCATCTAAAAACACAACGTAACGTGTCAGTAAACGGTGTTATTACATATCTTGACTTATCCCTACTAAACTTCTTGGTTGCATGTAATTAAGTTTTTATCTTTTGTCACTTCATTGTTTAAACAAGACCTGAAGTTCTTACCTCTCTCTTTTGCTGAATTTTCATTCTCACTATTAGCATCTCCTTGTGAGCTGTCTCCGGTGTCTTTAGAACCTGACATATTCTCTGGTAGGATAACGGATGGTGGCATTGCACCAAAAACTGGGCCACGCCACCACGGCTGAACCATTATAGCTGGACGCAAGGTGGCAGCTTGCTGTGACCCCACATCACCTCCCTTAAGGTTTGTTTCCATGTTTATATTCTTTTTTTTTTTTTCTTTTTTTTTTCAAATAGCTTCTGAAGATATCAACCTGCATTTAATAATTGTCAAAGAAAATTATAAAAAACATGGTTAGATAAAGAATAATAATTCTTTGAGCCATAAAATAAAGAATTCAAGTCAAATTAAATTAAATTGAGCATGATTTAGAGAATCAAGTTCAGGGGTTGTACCTTGAAGACCACAAAAAATTAAGTACTTGTGGATGTTTTTACTAAATGTGAATCGAAAGTACATTTTCCAAAATAAATAGGAAAAAGCCAATGCCAACAAGAAAGTAAAAATAATTTAAATGAGACCAATCCAAGAAAAATAATTGAAGATGAATCACACCATGCAAAATTGCAGTTCATGCCCTTAATTTGTCAAATCCATCACACTTGAGTTTGCCATGATAGCGTCTCCTAACTATAAGGGGAAATAATGTGATAAAGAGCAACATGACATAGATCATTGCATGGTCTAATGTTATCACTGAGAAACAAAAGAACAAACCAACTACTTACCAATAACCCTTTGAATTTAATTTGAGTACGTGGACAAGACATATAAGAATCAACAAATATACATTGATTAGTGGAAAGAATTTTAATTTATCACCTAAGAAGAAGAAACACAGGAACTAATGGAAAGACCTATAACCATGACACCCACTGATTTAGCAAACAAAAGCTTAGAATTAATATAAGACCGGCATATTTGCACTCTATAAGAATAAAATGGACAAAGAAATAAGTATTCCAATTAAGCTTTGTAAAAACAGGCCAAAGGCAAGAAATCAACTAATTAGCAAAAGCAAATTCATGCAAACCAAGGAGTTACATAATAAGTGACCAAAGAGTTACATAATAAGCAAGAATTATCAACTAATCAGCAAAAATGGATTCATGCAAATCAAACTTATTTTTAATAAGAGTGTTACTTATCTCTAGCGATAAGCTCCACAGAGAAGACAAGGGATTTACTTTATCAGAAAACTGATGAACAAATCAGGAATAAATAAAAAATCTGCGTACAGATATTAAATCAAACTTGGTTCTATGTTCTGACCCCCACACAAGATGACTAAAAGATGCATGTTTAAGCAAAATCGAGTAAGTAATAATGTAAATAAGGAGATTATCGTCAATTGAACAAGAATGAATGATCAATAAATTAATCACAAATAGTTCCTTTCAACGAATCAGATCATCAAAACTTGAAATCCATCCCTAAAACAACACTATCTGGTGGTTTTTCCCAAAAGACAACTAAAATTAAATCAACTAAAAGAGAAATAAGAAATTTAGGTAGATACTAAATTTAACTAAAACAACAAACTACATGCTGCACCAAACTCAAATCTAAAAAATTAACCAACAAATAAGCCCGTCAAAACTTTAATTTAATAAAACCCAACACCAAAATCTGGGTTTACAGTCAAATTGAATCGATCCCGGAGCAAAAGCCCAATTGAGGAAGGGGATAAAATAAAAACAAAATAGACCAACCAGAGGAAAGAGAAACGTACTGAATAAGTAGCAACAGGAGAGAGAGAGAGGAGAGAGAAAGGGGAGAAGGCGGCGCGACCAATAGGGGAGAGAGAGCTCCGAGGAGAATCGGAAGGAGACCAATTAGGGAGAAAGCACCCTAGACGGCCCACTCGACTCTTTCGTTCCACAAATTTCTTGCACTCATCTAAAGCGACAGCCACACCTCACAACGATTGAAAAAAATTTACAGAGAGCGAGAGAGCGATGACGACTGCGCGCAAGGCAAAATTTACTCGGATTTTTTTTAAAAACAGTAATTAAAATAATAAAAGTTAAAGAAACGACATGATTGCTTCGTTTGTTATAAAAACAGCAAAAACCGAATCCGGGATTCGGTTAAGTTATTTTTTTGCTTCACCGAATACGCTATTCGGTTAATCTGATTGTTTTAAGAGGTGATACAGTGGGTTGCTTTGACTAACCACATATGATCTCGGTGAGTCGAGGCAAAAAAATAGTGAGGCAAAGCGGTAATCAGATTCATTAGATAGATGCATTGCTTTGATTGAGGCAGAGTGGGATGAGAGAGAGTGGAGGAACGACGGACTTCTTCGACTCTCAAAATCTCTCCTGGAGTCACCAAGTAAGAAAGTGCGTAAAGGAAACAAGAAGCTCTTTTTTTCTACAACCGGTCCAATCGATTTATGCAACGTTGTTTTGATTCTATAGTTTGTACGTTGCTTGAAATCAAACTGCTCTATTAAAAATTTACGCTACAACAATTAAATTTTTTAAAATTTAATAAAAGAGCGAGCAAGCGATGACGATTGGCTACTGTGCACAAGTTAAATTTACTCCTAGTTGTATACTCGTGTAAAGAGATTTAGAAGAAGGGATACAAAGGTAAAAACAACCTATAACAGAACAGTTTTAGTTTCATGTAGCCTACAGACTATAACACTGCATGAAGCCAAAACTGCTGTGTTATAATCTTACCCCTTTCCCTTCTCAAAAAAAAAAAAAAAAACCGCACAAGTGGCCTCCGTAACCTATGAAGTCTTCATAAATGTACATGTCATCGATTTATGTATTTTATAATTGAAGTAAAAATGTTTGATATTTAATATTAATAAAGTAAGTTGATGAAATAGTTTAGAGTAAAAAGACTAAATTTTATTTATGCATTAATATTATGTAAGCAAGCAAGCAAGTAGTTATGATAAAAAATGTCAAAATTTTGAAAATTTGATGATTTAACTTTACTTTATTTTTGGAGTAATTTATACGGTATACCTCTATATCATCTTAAAGCACCTTAAAACACTTTGATTTAGTTATAACCTTAAAACACAATATTGGTTTTGGTGCGTTAAACTCTTTGGTTTAGTACATTAAAGTACCTTAAAATACTTAAATCGATCATAGTGACAACTATTAATTATCCGAGTTCGAGTGATTTGGGTATGCTAAGTTAATGAGCGAGTCAATTCGAGTTGAGAAGACAATATCGAGTTGACAACTGTGCTCGTGCTCAACTCGTTAAATGCTCGAGTTGACTTGTGCTCGTTAAGCGACTCTTTAAGAAATCAAGCATGTAGGCAATTTTGAATTTTGTTTTGAGTTTTTTGTTTCAGAACTAGACATGCTGAGTTGTACAATCAGACTCAAGCATCACAAATTACCAGTAAATTAATTTCAATAGTGTCTTATAGGTACCTACATAAAACAAAATATTTGAACATTATTTTGAATTTGTTTTTGTTCATCAACCCAAACAGCGTGTCTTAATGTTACAGAATTAATGAATAATTGCACCAGATAAATAAAAAAAGAAAAGCAAATTGTCATAATCAGATCTTCTTCAAAGAATAATAGATACATCATTCAAAAACTAATTAATATTTATAGAATCATATCAGTCTGCTGGTAGGTCCTTTTGTGATTTTAATTTAATTTGGGTTTGGATCCGGTTGGGAACTACTTGGGATTGGATGTGGTATGATTTAATGTAACTCAATTCTTAATGAGTGAGTTGGAGTCTGCTTATGCTCGGTTCATTAAGTTAACGAGCGAGTTGATAATGAGTGAGTTATTAGCGAGTTGATAATGAGTGAGTTATTAGCGAGCGAATTACGAGTTATGAGCGATTTTCTCACCCGTACACGTAACTATACATAATACATGTGCATTGCTTACTACCGTATTTGTCCCCTATTAACTACCTTAAACTACTTAAATCACAACTACGTCACTTTTGAGTTTTGATTGATTCATTAAAAATATACATTGAAGTGTGGAACATGAATTGAGATTCTAAGACATGAAGCACTGTTCTATTGGGATAAAGAATTTTTTGTGCTATTAGAATATTCGAAACAAATGAGTAAGACATCTAGTTACATCATTTACTCTATATAATTACGAGAGGTTTTAAATAATTCATGGACCTCCAAAACAAACTAAAGTACATCACAACATTACAAAATACATTATTTAGGATCATGTAAATAGATTTTAGCTAAGTTGAAATGAAACATTACTTTCTGCACGTAGGATGTAAGTTCGAATTAAGTTTGATATGATGAACCATGCATTAAGAATTGATGAATATTTTAATCCTCGATCATTCTCATGATAAAAGAAATTAAACACTACTTAAAAATTAGTTATATCAAGTAAAAAACCAACGATAATTTTTAAAATTACGGAATATAATTATTTTTTAAAATAAAACTTATACATGATGTCGTGTAAATTATTGGCGACCTGAAAGATGTATCGCAGGATAAAATTATTTTACATTCAAATATAATGATTTTACCATCAGCAGTTATTAAGATGGTTACTAATTATAGTTCCCAAAAATATCACCTCAGATTTGTTTATTTACAAAATACTCTTGAATTTAAAAACTATGATCAGAATATTGAAAATTTAGAATAAAATTTACACATTTTAATTATCTTATATATAGTTTGACATAGGGCTGCACAAAAAATTCGTAGTTCGTAATTCGATTCGAGTTTGATTCGAAAAAGTTCGCAAAAAGTTCGATTCGAAATTGAGTTTGTTCGAAATTAATTCAAACCAAACTTAGTTCGAAATTAATTCAAACCAAACTCAAACTGGACCTAGTTCGTTCGAAATAGGTTCGCAAACCAAACTTAGTTCGAAATTAACTCAAACATGAACCGTTGATTTCCGCTGATAATGAACTTTAAGTTTTATTTAGGATAATATTTGGGTTTGTAATAATTCTAAGACTTTGGTAATTGTTTTGTACTTCTATTGATATTTAAATTGTACTTTGAATACTTTGGATATTTGAAAACTTTGGTGATGTTGCTCGTGTTGGCTATTTGAAAAACTTTGGATTCTGTGATTGTACTGAACTTTAATTGATTGTACTAAACTTTGATGTTTGATATAAATTTTGGTATTTGTAATGAACTTTGATATAAACTTTGGTGTACTGTGTAATTAGAGTTCAGAATGCTTGAGTTTTTATTGAAGTGCTGTAATTTCGAACTATGGCCCAGCCATAAGTCATAACTCGTAAGTCGTAACAAAGTTCGTAAAAGTTCGAAATTGAGTTCGTAAAAAATTCGATTCGAAATTGAGTTCGTTCGAAATTAATTCAAACCAAACTCAAACTGGAAGTAAGTTCGATTCGGTTCGGTTCGTTTGCAGCCCTAGTTTGACATAAAAACACTTGAGAAAACCAAACTCGAGTCGAAATCAGGGACGGAACTAAAAATTTAAGATTGAAGAGGTTGAAACATAAAATACATATTGTATGCATGGTCATCAAATTTAAACTCAAATTTACACAATTACAAAAGTGAAATTCTAACTAATAAGTTAGAAGCACACCTTTAATATTTTATGAGCAAAATTAAACTATATAATATCTTTAAATACTTTAACATACATGATTAAAAAATTTAAAATTGTTAGAATGACTGAGTACCCTGACTTAACTGTAGATTTGCATCTGACTTAAATGTAATTTTGTTCCAATTTTATCGTGTGTTTACTTTAAAATTTGTGTCATGTTTTAAAACAAAAGAAGACTCAATCTCATTCTATACTATTAAGTACAGGGGCGGAGCCAGACTTTCAGACTATGGGGGTCAAACGTAAATAAAGTCAAGCATATAAAAATTTTCTGCTACGAAAGAGATCAATTTCACACTATCCATAATATTTTAGTTTAATAATATTAAAATAAGATATAAATACAAAAAAATTAAAAATAAATGTGGTTAATTGACCATTCATTGAATGTGGATTGCCCTGATCAGGTATGCCACTGAATCTGAATTCATAAAAATAACAACTTTACCCTTAAAACAGGCATACGTGTAAACTATTTTTTTTTTTTTTTTTTGTGAGAAGAACGTGTAAAATAACCTGTTTATAGTGAATGGAGACGGGGTTCCTTTCCTGGTACAAAACCAAGTAAAAGTAACAACTCTTAAAAAATTTAAGCGATCTTATCCATAGCCCCGGAAAAGGACAGAACCGGACACTCCCCATGTCAAGACACGTAGTACAGAACAGACAATTGGGGGGTTATTCATAATTTTATACCTAAGACTCCCCCAGTTTAATAAGTGAACGAGCTCCTTCATCTCGCCGACACATGACACTCTAGCAGTCTACCGATTCGGTTCGAAACGAAAAAATAATTTTGTTTCTTTTGGGCTAATATAGGAGAAATGGATAGTACTTTAAATTTATACATATCTAATAATTTTGAAATATATTAAATTAATTACTAAATTTTTATTCGTAAAAGAATCATAGAACGACAATCTGGGATTATTTCATAATGCAACCAACTCATCATGGCTAATCCAGGAGAGAATTTGGGGGCGCCGAAACAGCGAATAAAAGAGGCAGCGTGAAAGCTACGGAGCAACAACATCCATCACGCGTCGCTCTGAGACAGCTCAACTGGGACCCACTGTTCGGGACACGTGTTGGGCCAAATGCCGTTGAATTGTATTGCGTTCCAACAGCCGATTTATTACGTCGAAAGTTATTGGGCGGGGGTGTCGTAAGGGAGGCAGCAGCTCGGCCGTTGGGAGACAAATCCAGTCTGGTGACTGGCCATAGACGGTTTTGGATTCAATTTTGATGTTATTTATGATTTATCCCGGGATGACAGGTTTCCTGTCTTCCTGACCGTCTGATTGGATTTTGTGGTTAGAATTTTTTTTTTGGAATTTAAACAGCTCTTTATATATGATTCTCACGATTTATTATAAATATATCGAGTCTGTCTAGGCGTGTTTTCAATAGTATAAGTCTATAAAAGAGTCCGGCTAGTATGACATCGGTGCCATATGACACTAACTCCAAAATTAATTGAATAGACTTTAAACGACTAATTCAAACCGTTCAAACTGATTTACTTTATTAGTGATGCGTTTACATGCAAAAACTAATTATATAGACTTCAATAAACAAATACAAACATTAAAATCGACGTACTCCACAAATGATATGTTAATATACAAAATATGTAAAATTTTCAATTTATTTAGTATAAAGTCGAACAGTAAAAAGCTGATAAAAATTAGTGCATTAAAATTATTATAAATCTTCATTTTTTACGCTTGACTTTATATCAAATGAATTTATAAATTTATAAATTTTACATGCAAACGCATTGCTCGTGAAGTAGGTCAGTTTCAACGGTTTGAGTTTATCGTTTGAACTCTATTTAATAAATTTTCAAAATAATGACACAATCATTTTATAGAGATGGCTACTATAACATCAGTGTCATTTCAGCCTATATAACACCAACTCCAAAACCTATCAAATCGACTTCAAATGGTGAATCCAAACCGTTCAAACCGATCTACTTCATTAGTTGTGCGTTTACATGAAAAATTTATAATTTTTTGAATTTATTTAGTATCAAGTCAAGCGGTCAAATGTGTGAGTTTTTAAGTTAATTTTAATACATTCATTTTTCAACATTTTTTACCGCTTGAGTTGATACTAAAATAACTCGAAAATATAAAAAATTTGCATGTAAACGCATCACTCATAAAATAAATTGGTTTGAACGGTTTGAATTAGTCGTTTAAAGTTTATTCAATCAATTTTAGAGTTTGTGTCATATGACACCGATGTCATACTAGCCGGACTCCACATTACATCGCTATACATGATAGCACGCTAGTCAAACTCTAAACATATAATTTTTACAAACTTTATTATAAGATAATAGTGCAAATCAATATTTATAGTTTATTTTACACCTTATTTTCTAATAATAAATATGAAAACTTATGAAATAATAATAATTTTTACAAACTTTATTATAAGATAAACAAGGCAAGTAGTGCAAATCAATATTTTACACCTTATTTTCGAACAATAAATATGAAAACTTATGAAATAATAATGAACTCGTGTATGGCTCGAATTTTTTTTTTGGGCATCTTTCATGACCCGTAGATCTTACAACGAACACAGCAACTTCCAAATCCTCTCTACATAAAGCTTATGTCTAAATTAAACTAAAGCTAAATATTCTCGCTTGAGTTCAATTCGCGCTAGATTGGAAACCCTTTCAAGGAATCACCGGTGAGCTGTGCGTCAGTACGTATCTATCGAATGATTAACTGACATGTCTGGTTTTATGTGTATCCTCCTTGTATGAGCAAAAATGTTCTAAGTGCAGACAGGGGCGGAGGTGTATTTTATAGAATGGAGTTCATTGATGAATTTTTTTTTAAGAAATCATAATTAAAAAAACGAAATTATCAAACCAACTTAATTAGTTCTGTTTTTACAAAAAACATAAGAACCGAACTGTCATTTTGGTCAGAATTATTTTTACGTACCAAATTATCATTTCGGTACGAGGTGTTTTCATGTAAAAAACTAATTTACTCTAAATGAAAACTTGTGAAAACACCTCGTCCCGAAATGGCAATTCGGTACATAAAAAAAACTCCTTCGGACCTGATACGTCTCGTCCCTGGGGAGCAGGCCGTATAGGAATTTAAGTTCAGGAAATGGGAAACGGGCTCACCCCGTCCTTTCGTTGATGGGCCGAGATTGGGAAGAATGAGGAAGGTTTGAGGGTATTTGTGCTCTAACTTCTACAATACCCTGTGTTACGGAAAAACGCGACCCCTGTTACCGAGAATTCCCTGTCTTAAATAGGGGGCCTGGACTGTTGAGACATCTTGTCAAAACGGTTAGGGAGTTCGTATAGGAGCAGTAATGCTCGCATAATTGGTGGTGATGCTCGCATAATTGGTGGTGACGTGAAGTCGAAGTTGGACTAGGCCTCATGAGTGAGGGCCCAACTTGACTTCACGGGCTGGATTGTTCCAGATTGATGGAGCGAAGCTCATCTTAGTTCTTGCCAGGCTAGCAGACAACTGGTCTGTGGGCCTTGCTTTGTCTAGTCTCGGGTTGGTCCTGCGAGGCGGTCCGAGTACTGAACTGCTCTTGGTCTCGGGTTGGCCCCCGAGGGGGTCCGAGCTCCGACTCGCTTTTGGTCTCGGACTGGCCCCGCGAAGGGGTCCGAGTTTCGAGTCTATTCTTGATCTTGGACTGGCCCCACGAGGAGGTCCGAGCCCTGAGTTGCCTTTTTTGGGCCATGATCATATTAAGGGCCTTATTTCATTCTACTTTGGGCTGACCCCTGACAGGGTCCGAATCCCAAGTTATTTGTGGGCCAAGTTATTTGAAGGCCATTGGCACATGGACCTATCAGGACCGAAATGACAATTCGGTTCTTATGGTTTTTGTAAAAACGAAACTAATCAAGTTGATTGGTAATTTTTTTTTAATTATGGTTTTTAATAAGTAATGAAGTATGATTTTGTTCTATAATTTATAGTAAAATATTACATGTACAAGGAAATTGACTCCCATATTTCTTTGAAATTTTTTTTACTATTGACCTCTATTTTTAAATAAAAAATGATTTGTGTATAATTTGAAGACTTCTAACATTTTAGAACCATTTTTAATAAAAAAAAAATCAAGAGATAACTGAGCATGTCGTACACAAACTGTTGAATAAATTTAACAGCTTATTTTTCAGTTCCATTTTGATTTCCTTTTTTGAATTTTTTTTATACGAGTGAGCTAAAGATACATACATACTTAATTTAACGATTTGTAATTAAATATGTACAAATAATCTCATGGGAATCCGGATATGTTGGATTCAATAAACTATTAAGAATCACATAGTCCGCTGACATATATCATTTAAATTACAACTGACGGTTTGGTTAAAATCAAACGATCTATATCAGTGTTCTAAATTGTTCTAAATAGTGCGCTATAGTATTTTCAGAATCTAAAAGCTAAACTACGAAATAAAAGTGCATTAATTCAATAGTTATAGCAGTAATAGCAGTCTAGAATAACGTGTATCATGTAGCGCACACTATGCCATATGAGTTTTTATTTAAAGGCTCAATCTAAAAGTTTTTATTAAGGATCAAATTTTTTTATGATCCATATTACTTTTGCTTTTAAATCAGCCTATCTTTTGTGCTCCTCTAAAAATTGCAACGAGCAGCGAACTGGGGCAGACAAGTAGCAAACTGTGTCTGTGTCTGATGAATCTAAAGAATGACTGATTTGAATATGGAGCAGCAAAGTGATACTTAATGTATGATAGTTGGGATATTTTGAATAAAAAACGATAGTTCATGTCATGATACTTGGATTATTTTGAATATAAAAAGATAGATAGTTTATGCCATGATGTTTAGTTTATTTTGAATAGAAAAAATATAGATAGTTTATAGTATTACTAGGATATTTTGAATAACAATTTGAACTTTGTACTAGTTCAATATGAATATTATAATTTCTTAATTAATTATGTGTTACTTATTGCTTCATGAGACTTTAGAAAAAATTAATAATTAGTAGAAATATAGAATATAATTTTTGAAAAAAAAAATTCCTGCTATGCACGATAGTTTTCGTTATAGCAATACTATTCACGATAGCTTTGTTTTAAGTCTTTCCGCGATGACGCGGCAATTGCTATTTAGAATGGTAGTTATGCATGGGAGCAGGACATGTCTGATGAACATAGGATGGAAATTTGTTCGATTGTCAGTTCGGAGCCATTCAATTCGCTTCATTATTTGTTCACACTACTTTAATATATATACGAATCAAACACACAACGCACGAATAATAAAGCAAATCGGATAGGTCCGAAGAGGCTCGGTGCCCATCCGATGCGTTGGATTTCAAACCGCTAGTAAGATTTCATCCGAATTGACCAGGTCAGATGCGGTGGTTTTTAATTGGAAGATATTTTTTTTATTTTTTGAGAGAAATTGGAAGATATCATGTCAGCATCTAGGAAAATATCCTCCGGAATTGTGTCTCAGAAATAAAAAATAAAAGAGCATCTAGGGAGACAAAAATACAACTTTTGCTTACCAAAGCTATGCTACGTGTTCGGACTGGGTAATTTCTCCCAATTAATAAATCAAGGAGTTTGATAGAGATCCATGTTATAAGATCGCGAAATCTAGAACCTTCTAACGCAAGATCCGCTGGAATCAAACCCTGTATTATTTTGTGCAGGAAAATTTCATGCATATCCCCAAAATTAAAATATTAGCCCACTCATGGAATTTTATGTTTTTTTATTGGAATTTTTCTTTTTTATTTCTAAAAAACATTTGAGATGTAGGGTAATTTTTAATTTAAAAATATTTATTTAAAATTATCTTGCTAACTGTTCATGTTAGTTTTCGTTCTTGTCACTCTCTCTTATGTAGTAATAGTTGACGACCGATATTTTTATTAATATCCAAAGTTTAATACAAATTATTAATTATGTCCAGAATCGGATCAATTATCGAAAAATACCCAAGCCAGCCAGAAAATGGCCGGCTTAGGTCCCTCCCTAAGCCGGCCATTTTCTGGCCGGCTTAGGTCCCTCCCTAAGCCGGCCATTTTCTGGCCGGCTTGGTACCTTTTTTTTTTCTCCTTTTTTTAGAGAGAGACATTATGAAGATCAAAGTATTGAAATTTAACACTGAAAATTTGAAATTTTTTGTTTAAATTTTTTGTTATATTACTTCTTTTGATATATAATTAGCATATTTATACTAAAATATGCTATATTAATTGAAATTATATTGAATAACACTATATTATGTTAAATTACGCTAAATTACATTACATTACTTTACAATACGCTATATTAATTGAAATACGCTATATTGTGCTACTATTTTTTATGTTGTGCTACTATTTTAATGTTGTTATATTTTATGTTTAGCATTATCATGATAATTTATTTTGATCTGTAAAATATAAAAATAGTACCATAGAAGCACACATACACAAGAACCGAAATATAGGATAATCCAAATATACCAAACATAAATAGTATATCAAATATAAATAGTACAAAACTAGTAAAAATACAACTAAATCGGAGAGGGGGAATATCGCTGAGGCAGTACTCCGGCGTTCGCCCGGCGCCAGCGCGGTCAGGCTCTGTCTCTCTCGGGCTCATCTGGGGCATCGGCAGACCTCAGTATCTACTCGGCAGTATCCCATCTGGCATCGCCCGGGGAGACTGTCGGTACTGGCGGAGGTGTAGCGAAGATAGATGCGGCAAACCCAGTCCCAAAGGCAGGCTGAGTATGAGACCCGCTACCACTAGCCTCTCCATCATGCGGCATCTCTGTGCCATATCGGGGCCATGCCGGTGCCGACATGAAACTCTCATCGAACTCATGGAGACTGCACGAGACCCGCTCGTACTCAGAAGTATCGGTCTCCGCAGGTGGTGGCATCTCTGCTGGACCCTGCAATCATACACATAAATTATTAAATTTGATCTGAATGAAGAAATTTATTAAAACCTGACAGATACTGAAGTATGACATACATATGGCTGCACCGGACGTCCATACTCGTCGTACCATGCCGTCCACCCAATGTCAGACAATACCCAACGATGGTAGTCCCACTCTGGATGTGAATCGAGGGAAGATGGCATATCATTTAGCAGAACCGGGCTCGGGTCGGGCTCCTGCGGATCTATCTCACGCCAGTTGATGTTCTCTCTGGCGTCTCGCAGCATACCGATGATCTTTCCACCGTGCCCGGCATCCTCAACCACATTCGCATTCTTCTTGAGGGTGCGGTACCCAAGCCGTCTCCAGTTCTTCTTTCCCAGCATACGAATCCCATGCCCGCACTCCTTGATCGCGGCCAAAAGCTGAAAAAAATTTGGCATGTCAGATCAAACCTTGATGTACTACTAAGTTAGACCAAAACTATGTGGTTTTAGGTGCTTTACCTGGCGAGCCCATGAACGACCGTTGGGATGGTAACCATCATCCGTTTTGATCCTGTCGCGGAGATGGGCACCGTAATCACCCTGCAGATAGACACTCGCCATGCAGACCTGCGTGTACCATACATATGATCTGGGTCTAGGACACCAGCACTAACAATCTCCCACTTGAACTAGAGCCAATCATATCAACTCTAAACGAGCGAAGAGTACAAATCATCCCTATACAAATCTATGCATGAATGAATGTAAACTCAAAGCCAGTCACCCATATGCCTAATACCCATCGAAGAGGTATGTAACATGTGCTTAGCCTGGCCTAGAGGCTTTGTCAGTGGATCAGCTGTGTTCGCTTCTGTGTCTACCCTACAAACCTTGATATCTCCACGCTCGACAATCTCGTGAATGAGATGGTATCGTCGTAGAACATGCTTTGACCTCTGGTGTGATCTCGGCTCCTTTGCCTGCGCGATTGCCCCATTATTGTCACAATAGAGCTCTATCGGACCCTCGGCATTGGGCACCACACCAAGCTCAGAGATAAACTTTCGAATCCAGCATCCTTCTTTTGCTGCTTTTGAGGCAGCAATGTATTCAGCCTCCGTGGTTGAATTCGCTGTGGTTTCCTGCTTGGAACTTTTCCAGCTCACAACACCACCATTGAGGATAAATACATACCCTGATTGCGATCGAAAATCGTCGGGATCGGATTGGAAACTAGCATCGGTGTAACCCTTTACAACGAGCTCTGTTTCCCCTCCATACACTAGGAATCTCTCCTTAGTCCTTCTCATATACTTAAGGATATTCTTGACCGCTCCCCAATAAGCCATGCCAGGATTTGCCTGATATCTACTCGTTATGTTCAAGGCATAAGAGACATCAAGACGAGTGCATATCATAGCGTACATGATGGAACCGATGGCGGAAGCATACGGTATCCATCTCATATCCTCCAGCTCACCAGGTGTCGAAGGACACTGGGTCTTGCTAAGGTGAACGCCATGTGACATAGGTAAGAACCCCCGCTTGGAATTCTCCATGCTAACCTCTTTAGCACCTTGTCAACATACGTGCTGTGGCTTAGTCCGATAAGCTTCTTGAATCTATCTCTATAAATTCGTATACCAAGCACATATGTAGCCTCGCCCAAGTCTTTCATTGAGAACACCTTCATCAATGATAACTTGACAGATCCCATAAGGGAGATGTCATTCCCAATCATAAGTATGTCATCTACATACAAAACTAGGAATATAATCGAGCTCCCACTCACTTTCTTATATACACAAGGCTCTTCATCGCACTTGACAAAATCAAACTTTTTGATCTCTTTGTCAAAACGAATATTCCAACTCCTAGATGCTTGCTTCAATCCATATATGGACCGTTGAAGCTTGCATACCTTTTCAGCATTGTTTGGATCCACAAAACCCATAGGTTGTGTCATATACACAACCTCCTCTAAATCACCGTTTAGAAAGGCGGTTTTGACATCCATTTGCCATATTTCATAGTCATAAAATGCAGCCAATGCTAAAAGAATCCTGATAGACTTGAACATAGCAACGGGCGAGAAGGTATCGTCATAATCAACTCCTTGAATCTGACGGTATCCTTTTGCAACCAGCCGTGCTTTGTAGACAGTCAAGTTTCCATCCATGTCAGTCTTCCTCTTGAAGACCCACTTGTTTTCAATGGGTTTGACCCCTTGAGGTGGAACAACCAAGTCCCAAACATGGTTGTTGTACATGGTTGTTGTACATAGATTTCACCAAGTCCCTTGAGGTGAAGATTTCAAGTCATTTGGAGTTACCTAGAAAAAGATATAAGAGTTTTAGTACCGAAAGGTCGGAATTTGCTGTGAGAAATATCTTGGCCGAAATTTGCTCTTTTCTCCTCTCTCCCATTTTTCTCTCATGTGTTGAGATCTAGAAATCATCTAAAAGTTTTCAGAAATTAAGAAGAGGGTTAAACTAGGATTAAGGTTCTACTTGTTAATCTCTTACTAGCCTTAGAGATACAAGTATTTCTTTAATCTTTCGGTGGATATCTAAGGAGGCTCGTCATTTGAAGGGCTAAAGCACAACCACCGTTGAAAGAGAAAGGGAATAAGAAGTTGCTAAGCAAGACAACCCTTCTTGATTTGATTTAGAGATCAAATCCAAGGTATTATGTTATTCCCTTCCTCATTAGGCTAATTAAGATTGTTTCTTGCACTTACAATAACTAGATCGTTTGTTTTGAGTCGAATAAATTTTTGTTTTATTCCTTGCTATCTAAGCATCAAAACTTTCAACATCGTACATCAACTGGGGATGTCCACAAACCTGGTAGAGACCCAGGTTGTCCACAACCTGGTAGAGACCCAGGTTGACGAGGTACGACTCCATCACCTCGTAGTACTTCATGTGAACGCACCTCAACTTCACATTTAGAAGATCCGTGTCCTGCGTTGAAAAAGGTAATCCGCATGGTGATAACATAATAAAATTTAAACCCAACAAAATTTAATGAAAATATAAGAAAAGGAACGTACCTCACGAGAAGCCAGTGAGACTCGGTGCTCGCGGTGGGGAATCCACAGGAGAGGACTGATGTGCTCCGTGCTGCTAGTACTGATCGGCTCGTCCACTACTGGACGCTGGGAAGGCCGTGCTCTAGGCATCCTGATGTCTAAAATAACCTAATTTCGGTGAAATTACGCTTGATCAGCATAATTATGGTAAAAAAGGTCAAAATACCATAAATATTGGTCATCTGTGCTAATTACACTAAATTACGCTTAATTAGCCTAATTATGGTAAAAAGACCAAAATACCCTAAATATTGGTCAAATGTGCTAATTTCGGTAAAATTACGCTTAATCAGCCATTTTCTGGCCGGCTTGGGTATTTTTCAATAATTGGTCGGATTCTGGGCATAATTAATAATTTGTATTAAACTTTGGATATTAATAAAAATGTCGGAGTTGACGATGTCATTTAAAAATAAATAAAAGTTAATGATACAAGTGTAGAGATTTAAAAATTACTAATTTACTTTTTATTTAATACTTGACAACTATTTTTATTTTTTTAATTTTACTGATATAGAGTGAGAAAAATGGCACGGCGGAGCCGGCTCCGTCACAGAACGATACGGTTACGGCACAGAACGGCACGGCATGCATGTCAGTTATGTGTCGTGACTTGCGGTTCCGTGCCGTGCTAAGTTTGTGAAACTTTGGCACGGCAAGGCACGACACGTGAAAGATTTAGTCATAGCATGGCACGGCATGTAGTGACGCGAGTCACGTGTAATTAGGATCATTAGATATTGATTTAATGATGAATCTTGAATAAACTAACCTAAATTATGATTAAATGATCACGCGAGTCACGCGAGTCACAGCACATTTAGGCACGGCGTGACTCATGTGACGTGACCATTCGCGTGTCGCGACCACTCCTTGACATTTTAGTCACGGCACGTGAAAAATTAACTTGGTCATGCACGGCACGAGACTAAAGTCACAGCGTGTTAGTCACGGCACGGCATGAGACCAAAGTCACAGCGTATTAGTCACGGTACGGTACAGCACGAGACCAAAATCACGGCGTATTAGTCACAGCACGGCACGACACGCTTTTTCCACTCTATCCTGACATGACCATCAAAAAAAGAATTTAGTGAACGATACTAGATTCTGAATTCCATCTGGGTACATCAACAAGCAAAGGGCTCAAATTCATATAGGTAATTTAATATTGGGTCATTTGGGACTAGTTGATATTGGTAAATTTAGTTCAATTTATTGGGCCAGCCAAAAAAATATTGTCACATGAAAATTAATATTACATTTTGCAGTAGGACATTAAGTTTATACAAGTCTCAACTTCTATTGGGCTATATCGGCCTAATGGATATTGGTATTTTGGGTAGAATAGATAGGTGCATTTTAAGGCCTGATGTAGATTGTCCTGTTGTCTCATGAAGTTTAAAGAAAGTAAATTGTTACTATTTGGTGTAGAAGAATTTTTTTTTTTTTTTCATTTGTCATGCTTTTTACTAACAAATAAATTAAAGATCATTTACTTTGTGAAGGGGCCTATAATTTGTGCACTTTAACCTTACTTCATGTTTTAAGACATCGGTTCGATCTCACCTATCAGGGCGAAGCCTCCAGGCCACCACAGGCTTGACTAGCTATTTTAATAGAGACAAAACAAACAAAATATATATATATATATATATATATATATATATATATATATATATATATATATATATATATATATATATATATATATATAACTGATGTGTTGCACAAAACTAAATCAGTTGTCAATATTTTTTGTGTGGTTGGTAATTGATACCAACGGCTATTATAAGCAAGAGCACATGTGTTTCTTGTCTCTTTAGAGCCTGTTGGTTTATCACGGGATTACAGGGATGGTATTTGACGGGATAAGAATCCATTTTAAAAAAACAGAAATTCATGCATATGGGTACGCATGGAATTGATTATGAAAATATATTGAAATAAGTGTTCGGTTGTATCGTGGAATTAGTTGTGGGAAGCCTAAATTTATTTAAAAAATATGTATTTTATTTAAATTTTTCACCTATTTGAAATAAAAAAGTTTGTAAAATAATTAAATCAATTATGTGTTGTAAATTTAGTGTGACTTGTTATTTTATTGACCAAGTAAAATAATTTAGTTGTAGAATTATTGTCACCTATGTATTTTCGAAAAATAATTGATGAAAATAAATATTCTTAAAATATTACAAAACAGACAAATTTATTTGTCAAAAATAAAACACAACGTTTCCACATTATAAAAAATTTAGGGAAAAGATTTCTTTCCTCCAATTTCTTTCCCCCCAAATTCTCCCGATCCATCACTAACGACTTATCTAGTTAATTGATATAACTATCTCTCCATTTGTCTTCTCTCTCTCTCCTTCCTCTCCATTTCTTTCTACCTTTCCCTTTCCTTTCTCCTTTATCGTTCGCTGAAAATACAGCCATGATCCCTCCGATCTCTCCTCCAACTGTCACGTTTCCGATCGCTGAAATTAAAGATACTTTACAACATAACAATTCATACATTAGTTATAAGTATGAATATAATGAGTCCAAATTGAACTAGTAACTTTCAGTATAAATTAATATACTTTTTAACCCTAATGTCTACTTACATTCAGATCATGAGCGCATGATCCTACCGTGTAGTATAATTGTGGTATCGATCCACAGGGATTGTGTATTAGTTAGTCCCACAGTCTCTAGTGAAATAAAGAAAGAGGTTTATATATATATATATATATATATATGAGGAGGGTTCAAATGCCTCCATTTTTCATGCCTCCACCATGCCTCCATTTTTAAAACTTTAATAACTCAAAATTTAAAACTTAAAAGTCAAAATAAAACCGTTGGATATGATCTACATCATTTTATCTATGTGCTCATAACAAATTATCACATTTTGATTTTGTTTTTATGTGAATCAATAAGTTAAAAAATCAACGTCTAGAAATTATCCACATTAGTACGTTTTTTACAAGCTCTTGATGACAACCAAAAAAAAATTGAAATGTCATAATTTTTTACGCGTGCATAGATAAAATGATGTAGATCATATCCAACGGTTTTATTTTGATTTTTAAGTTTTAAATTTTGAGTTATTAAAGTTTTTAAAAATGGAGGCATGATGGAGGCATGAAAAATGGAGGCATTTGAACCCTCCTCATATATATATATATATATATATATATATATATATATATATATAGAATCTGGCTAATATGCTACGCGTATATAAGGGTCCCTCCGTGCTGCGGCTCATTTTTTCAGTTTTCAAAATCCTAACGGTCGATCCGAACCGTTCAACACGATCTCCATATGAATATGTACTTGCAAACCAAATTTTACATTTTTTAGAATTTTTTTACTATTTATTAAGCCACTTTGAAAATCGCTGATCCAAAGGTCCAGAAAAGTTTACTGTTGTATACAAATTAGTGTTTTTTCAAAGTGGCTTAATAAATAGTAAAAAAATTCTAAAAAATGTAAAATTTGGTTTGCAAGTACATATTCATATGGAGATCGTGTTGAACGGTTCGGATCGACCGTTCGAATTTTGAAAACTCAAAAAGTGAGCCGTAGCACGGAGGGCCCTTATATACGCATAGCACCGTAGCACTGTCCTATATATATATATATATATATATATATATATATATATATATAGAGGAGGGATCAAGTTACAACAAATTTGAGTTACAACAAAGTTACAACAACTATTTTTTTCATTTTCAAAGTCCAAATCGTCGATCCAAACCGTTCAACATGATTATCTAAATAAAATGTGTTTGCAGATCAAAATTTACATTTTTTTGAATTTTTTTTACTATTTATTAAGTATCTTACAAAAAATAGTCATATTCAGACCATTGAATTTTGTACCCATCTTAATAAATAGTAAAAAAATTCAAAAAATGTAAAATTTGATCTGCAAGCACATTTTATTTAGATAATCATGTTGAACGGTTTGGATCGACGATTTGGACTTTGAAAATGAAAAAAATGGTTGTTGTAACTTTGCTGTAACTCAAATTTGTTGTAACTTGATCCCTCCTCATATATATATATATATATATATATATATATATATGAGGAGGGATCTAGTTACCACACTTTTTGAGTTACAACATTGTACACTATTTTTAGACCATTGGATCTGCTTTAAAAATAGTGCAGATCTGTGGAAATTTTGTCGCTAAAATTATAATTTTGGTCACTCTATGGACTGGACGCGTCCAGTTATATAAACCCCCAAAATCTCGATTAATAGAGGTGTCCAATAAATGAAACAAACGAACCCCCGCTCTCTTTCACGCGAAAATTCTCCGGCAGCGAAAACCTAGTCGCCCCGTCCTCTCCACCCGGCCCCATCCTCTCCTCCATGACCTCGCCTCTCATCTCTCGGCACCGCACCGAACCCTCCTCTCCTGAGCCGCTCTCCCTTGCACCCGACTTCGCCCCGTTATCCTAAATTGCCGCTTACTTTTTTCTCACCTCAGCGCCTTGCCTATCTCTCTGTCGTCGGAGTTCTCAAAAGCGCTTCGGTTGGAAATTTCTTTGCTGGAACAAAAAAACCTTTATTTGGTCCAACGATAATAGGAGTGTTCTGAAAGCGATTTCATTTTGCTCACCTAAAATAAGGCTGGTCAGGAGCTTGACTGGTCAGGAGCTTGACAATTGAAGATTCTCAATCTATGCTGGTATTTCTCACTATACTTCATTTCAAAATATATTCAATTGGAGATCAACTGATAAACCACATCAGTGGGTGCATTGCATATATATGTTTATAACCTACAGTAAAGCAAACAGCAATCAACTTGTATGTAATTGCAAATAAATAAATTGAAAATGTAAAATTACAAATAATTAATATATAAATACAAAAAGTTTCTTGATCCAGAATCATCAAAAAATTTATATTTCCCATGTGCCTTCCTTTTTAATTCTTTTATTTTTATTAAACTTTAGTTAATTTATTTGATTTTTTTCGCATGAAGATGTGATTTTTCATTTCAATTGACTTTAATATTGTTTCAGAGCTTGATGTAAGTTTTCATACATTTTTCTAATGTTAATTAGACACTTTCTTTAACTAAAAGAAATGACGCTGCATATATGCTTTTATTTGTTTTTTCAAACTTTAAAATTTAATTATGGCCAATCCCCTAAACTAATTTTTTGTTCTTTTCATGAAATTATAAAGGAACAAGTAATCTGCCTCTGTGCCAAAACTTATTATTTTTGGAAATTTTTATAATTAATTTATGGCATGTGCAACAGAGGGGCAAATAGGGAAACTGCAGTAGAAAATTGCTGATTTTTATATTTTCAGGAGGCCAACTTAGAAAATGCCTAATTAATTCTAGAAAAATGCTAAAAATATGAAATCAAGTCTAATGTATTTGTTTTTGAGTCCTTTACTCAACTGTGCTGTTAGTTTTGTAGTTTAGTCCCTGGATTTTTCTTAGTTGACTGATAAGTGTGAGTTATGTTCTAGTGTGAGTGCAAGGAGGCTTGGAGGCATATGGCACTAAGAGAGGACTGAATAAAGAATGCAGCTTATTGGATCTCCATAAAAGAGATTCAACTCAAAAGTGGTCTTGGAGGCATATGACATTTTGATTATTTGATAGATATCTAGAAGAAGAGATTCAACTCAAAAGTGGAGAGCTTCTCGAAACAGCTTATTGGATCTCCATAAAAGAAGATTAGATAGATGGAAAACCTTAATTTTAATTTTTGAAAGATGTATGACAAAGTGATATGTAATTGATGTTATGCACAGTATGATCACAATGTGTTGTATTGTTGTATTTATCTTTGTATAACAATTGCATTGTTTAATAAAATCACTGTACGATTATGGGGAAATGTTTCAAGTTTACTTTTTCATTCACTCTACATATCTAGTATACTTTAAAAGCTGTACCAGTTCTAAACCAGCTGTACCAGTTTTTTTAATTTTAAAAGCTAAACTTTGAAGCTTCACTAAAAATTGTAGAAAAATCCAAAAAAATGTGAAACTTGTTTCTATGTACTCATGGGGATGTCTTCTATCAGCCTGTGAAACAGTTTGGCTAAATTCAAACTCTAGATGCCCATATAATTTATTTTTGTAACTGATGTCTGAATACCCAGCATTTATATATTATGAAGAAAAGAAGTCTTGCTCAAATCAGAAAAAATAGAATAACAACACAAGCACAACACTAATAATATAACAAAATAGATTAACTTTAGCATTCACTTTAGCATTCATACAAAATATATTCCTGTGCATTCAAAATCTATACAGGAAGCACAAAAGCTAAATATCCTAAGAATTTACCACATACACATTATGGCTCATCAATAAAGAAATTTCCAACCGAAGCGCTTTTGAGATCTCCGACGACAAATAGATAAGCAAGGCGCTGAGGTGAGAAAAAAAGTAAGCGGTGATTTAGGATATCGGGGCGAAGTCGGGTGCAAGGGAGAGCGGCTCAGAAGAGGAGGGTTTGGTGCGGTGTCGAGAGAGGAGAGGCGAGGTCGTGGAGGAGAGGATGGGGCCGGGGTCGAGAGGCGGGGCGACTAGGTTTTTGCTGTTGGAGAATTTTCTCGAGAGAGGGAGAGAGCGGGGGTTCGTTTGTTTCATTTACTGGACGCCTCCATTGATCGAGATTTTAGGGGTTTATATAACTGGACGCGTCCAGTCCATAGAGTGACCAAAGTTAATTTCAGCGACAAAATTTCCACAGATCTGCATTATTTTTAAAGCAGATCCAATGGTCTAGAAATAGTGTAAAATGTTGTAACTCAAAAAGTGTGGTAACCAGATCCCTCCTCATATATATATATCCTTGTTCATGTGTGTGTAATGAAGTTGACTGAGGGGAGAGAGGCATGAAGTCAATCCCACGTAGAGATATAGATGAGGAGAGAAAATAATGGGAAATAATTTTTTGAGTTTGAGGTCTTGTTTTTGTTCCTACAAAATTACATAGGCTTGGGAAGTTTTTGGAAATAGTTGGGAACAAAATTGGGCTCTAAACGGGCTTGGGAAATGTTTTGGGAATTAGCACAAAATCTCATCAATTCTTATTAAAACCCAATCCACTGAACATGGTCTTAACTTTTTTTCCCTCATTTGCTGCCAGTTCGCTTCTGGTTTTTGTGTTATATATAAATATGATTGAATACTTCATAAGTGTATAGACCCAAATTGAGAACAACTAGAAGATGAGGAAATACAACTAGAAGAATATAAAATATAACGATTAGTAAATGAAAGACAACCAGTAAAATAAGAAAAACAACCAATATAAGATGAAATATAACAAGAAGAAGATGAAATACAACCAGTAGAACATGAAAGACAAACAGTTAAAATGAAAGACAACAAGTACAAGATGAAAGACAACTAAAAAAAGATAAAGTACAACTAGAAAAATATGAAATAAAACAATTAGTAGATGAAAAACAACCAGTAGAACATGAAAGACAACTAGTACAATATGAAAGACAACTAGTACAAGATAAAATACAACTAGAAGAAAATGAAATACCACGATTAGTAGATGAAAGACAATCGGTAGAACATGAAAGACAACTAGTAGAACATGAAAAACAATACAAAATGAAAAACAACCTGTAGAACATGAAAGACAACTAGTACAAGATAAAATACAACTAGAAGAAAATGAAATACAACTGGTAGAAGATTAAAGACAACTAGAAGAAGATGAAATACATCTAGTAGTAGATGAAAGACAACCACCAATACAATATGAAAGATAACTAGTGGAAGATGAAAGACAACCCGTATAAGATGAAATACAACTAGTAAAAGGATGAAAGACATCCAGTAGAACATGAAAGACAATAAGTACAAGATCAAAGACAATTAGAAGAGGATGAAAAACAAGTAGTAGAAGGTGAAAGCCAACTAAAAAAATATGAAATACAACCAGTAGTAGATAAAAGACAATTAGTATAACATGAAAGACAACAAGTTACAAAATGAATGATAATTAGAAGAAGATGAAACACAACAATAAGATAAATGACAACTAGATGAAGATGAAAGACAACTTAAGAAGATAAAATACAACCAAAATAAGATGAAAGACAATCAAAAGAAGATGAAAGGCAACCATAAAAAGATGAAAAACAAATAGTACAAGATTAAAAACAACTAGTAGAAGAGTAAAGACAACTAGATGAATATGAAAGACAACCAGTATAACATGAAAGACAACCTGCACAAGATGAAACACTACATGAAAAAGATGAAATACAATGAGAAGTAGATAAAATACAACCAGAAGTAGATGAAAGACAATAAGTAGAAAATGAAATACATCAAGTGGAACATTAAAGACAACCAGTAGAAGACAATGATAGACAACTTGAAGAAGGTGAAAACAACTAGTAGAAGATAAAAAGAAAACTAGAAGAAAATGAAATACAACCAGTAGCGGATGAAAGACAAATAGTAGAAAATATAATACAACCAGCAGAACATGAAATAAAACACTAAAACATGAAATACAACCAGTACAAGAAGAAAGACAACCAAAAGATGATGAATTATAACAAGTAGAAGCTGAAAGACAACTAGAAGAAGTTGAAATACAACTAGTAGTGATGAAAGACAACATGTAGAACATGAAAAACAACAAAAAAAAGATGAAAAGCAACTAGTAGAAGATGAAGCCAACTTCTAAAAGATGAAAGACAACTTGAAGAATATGAAATACAACAACAAAAAGATGAAAAACAATCAATAGAAGATAAAAACTAGTACAGGATAAAAATCAACTAGTAGAATTGGAAATACAACTAGAATACTAGGAAAGACAACCAATCAACTTGAAAAATATGAAAGACAACCAATACAAGATGAAAAACAATTAGAAAACTATGAAATACAACAAAAAGTAGATAAAATACAACGAGAAGTAGATGAAATACAACGAGAAGTAGAACATGAAAGAAAACAATAAAACATGAAAGACAACAAGAAGATGATGAAACACAACTAGAAGAAGATGAAATACAACCAGTAGAACGTGAAAGACAACCAGTACAAGATGAAAGACAACAACTTGTAGAAGATGAAAAACGACTAGTAGAAGATGAAAAACAACTAGTAGAAGATGAAAGACAACCAGCAGAACATGGAAGTCAACCAGTACAAGATGAAAGACAACTAGAAAAAGATGAAATACAACTAGAAGAAGATGAAAAATCACTAGAAATAAAAATAAAAGACAACTTGTAAAACATCTAAAAAATCTATGGATCTTAAATAAAATCACAAATATCCGCGAGATTAAACCTTAAAAGACAACCAGTACAAGATAAAAAAACAACTAGAAGAAGATGAAATACAACTAGAAGAAGATGAAATACAACTAGAAGAAGATGAAATACAATTAGAAGAAGATGAAATACAACCAGTAGAAGATGAAATACAACCAGTAGAAGATGAAAGACACCCAGTAGAAGATAAAAGACAACCAATAAAAGATGAAAGACAACTAGAAGAAGATGAAATGCAGCTAGAAAAAGATGGAAGACAACTAGTTGAACATGAAAAACAACCAGTTGAACATTAAAAACAACTAGTTGAACATTAAAAACAACCAGTACAAGATGAAAAACAACGAGAAGAAAATGAAAAACAACTATATAAGATGAAAGACAACCAAAGAAAGATAAAAAACAACTAGTAGAATATGAAAAACTACAAGAGGAAGATGAAATACAACTAGAAGAAGATGAAATATTATAGTCCCTAACGGCACCTAGAGGGGGAGTTGAATAGGGAGTCTTAAAGACTCTTGGACATTTTTCAGTTAAACCCTATAAACTAAGAAGTCACCAAACAACAAGCAAGCATATACAAAGAAAAGTAAATAGAGTAGAGTTAGAGAAATTTGATACACAAGATAACAGAGTTCGGCGTAAAATGCCTACGTCTCTGGGGTAGAGCAACCTTGTCGGTGCTCCTTTCCTTTTACCCAAAAAGAAAGGATACAACTCGTGACACATGAGCCCAACAATAGTGGAAAGTCCTAACTAGTGTCAAGTTGAGCCTATAATCTTGAGCTGGAGAGTCCCGATAATGGGGATCGTCACACAGCTATGGATATATTTGAGTGGAAGCACTGGCTAGGATGGAAAGGCTCTAAAACTAAATCTTAGACACTAAACTATATCTCCAAGAAGATAAGTTGAGTGGATTTAAGAGTGTTGAGAGGATATTGAAGTTTAAACTCACTCAACAATGAAAGCTTTCAAGAATGCATAATAAATGCTTTTTGAATATGGGAGGCGGCTAGCTTGGTCAAATATGAAGTGGCGTAACTTCTTCTATAGTAGGGGACTCTAGATTTGCTAGATCCGTTCGGACGGAAGTGATCCGTTTCGAACGAATTATACAAATATTGAAATTAGGGTTTCTGTAATAAATTAATTAATATTAACCGTTCTGAACATTTATGTCCGTTCAGGATGGTTAGTGTAATTTACCCACAAAACTTGATAAGCGTTCTTACAGATGACATCCGTCCTGGACGGAACTAAACTAGAACTTTCTGTAATTTTATTATTTGATCCATTCCATACGATTTGGTCTGTTATGAATGGATGCTCCAAAACTCAACAATTCATAAATATACTTTACTTATCTATTTGATTATTGCAAATCTATAGCTTCGTAATGCCTTTTCGATTTCTTCGATTCTTCAAATAAGTGTTGCAATTAAGATCTTCATGAACCTTGGTTCTCTTATATCAATCTTGCAATTAAGATCTTGAACCTATCTTTCGTTCTTCATATAATAAATTTTACAATTAAGATCTTGAACCTACAAACTCACTCAATTATGTAAATGGTTACATTCAACTAAGGAATGTTTTGCAAATTATGTCACACAAAGTGCTTAGAAGATTGCATATAACCAACAAATACAACCAGAAGTAAATGAAAGACAAACTAATTGAACATGAAAAACAACAAGTAGAACATAAAAGAGAACCAGTGCAATATGAAAGATAGTATAAGATGAAAGACAAGCAGGAAGCACTAGCTAGGATGGAAAGGCTCTAGAACTAAATTCTAGACACTAAACTATATCTCCAAGAAGATAAGTCGAGTGGATTTGAGAGTGTTGAGAGGATATTGAAGTTTAAACCCACTCAACAATAGAAGCTTTCAAGAATGTACAATAATGTTTTTTGAATGTGGGAGGCGGCTAGCTTGGTCAAATCTGAAGTTGGGTAACTCCTTTTATAGTGGAGGCTCCAGATTTGCCAGATACGTTCGGACAGAAGTGATCCGTTCCGAACCGATTGCACGAATATTGAAATTAGGGTTTTTGCAATAAATAAATTAATACTAACCGTTTTGAACGCATATCTCCGTTTAGGACTGTTAGTACAATTTACCCACAAATCTGTTGGGTTTTACATGCAGCTAGATGGTGCAATTTTAAATTTTTTAGCCTAAACATGTACGATTTTACGATCAAGAATGCAATCATCCAAGCAGTTTATGGTTCACATCATACATGTGAACTAGCATAGAGTATAGAATATCACCTCTCCAAATGAATGAAGCGAGATCAACCAAAAGCCAACACATTAGTCTCCCTTGTGCCTTCTTCTCCAAGTTACCATAATGGCAAACTTAAAGCTTAATCCACCCAAGGTTTGATTAAGAGAGAGATGATTCCAATACTAAATTTACTACAATCTCTCCAAAATCAAATCCTTTTACTTCACTTGTAGACTCGCCTTTCTCAACAAGAAATGAATCAAAAGATCAAGCAAAGGCTTAACACATGAGCAACTCAAATGTGAGCAATCAAATGAGCAAAGAAGGATCAAATCAAATCTCAAAACACGATCCAATAATGGATCTAGAAAAAGGATGAGAAGAGGAGAATAAAGATGCCAAAACCAAGTCAATCAGCCAAATGGGGCCGATCGGCTTCAGAGGGTGGTGGCGGCAGCCGGTGGTGGTGGCCTACAGCAGCCTAAGGGGTGGCGGCCCCTTGTGGGGTTCGGCCAAAGAGAGAAGGGAAGAGGGAGGGTAAGGAGGAAGAAGAGAAATGGAGGGATAGAGAAAGAGAAGGGGGTGTGAGGCTATTTAAATGAAGGCTTTTTTTTTTTTAATTTGCAATTACCATTTTGCCCAATCAATATGTGGATGAGAGACATCCTCACATGGGCACAATAGTAATTATATAATATGTTGGTCCAATGGACCAACACTCCATTCGAATCTCTCACAAAATATCCATGACCATGCCCAAGCCAACTCTTCTCCTCACCAGATGTTGACCAGGTCAAACCAGATCCACATCAACTCACCAATTCCCGCAGTTGACTTTTGTTGACCGAGGTCAAGTCAAACTTGTTTTGGCCATAAAACCCAAACCGTAAGTCCATTTCTCACGTTCCACATATCCATGCGATCGTTGAATCAAGATATATCCATTGGCACAATCAAATTGACCAAATGAATAAGTTCTATCAACGTCATTCTTTTGTTTAATCATATTGAACAATTCCTCGATTAATTTGTACATCACATGTACTAAATTAACTCGACCTTTGATCACACTTCTTAGTGTTGATTGAATGTCCTATGTAATGTCCCACATCATATGATACATTCTAGGATTTGAATTAGTATTATCGCATAACACCATTAAGTATCGTATCACTATACGATATCTCAACAGGTTTCTTGTAGAGTGTGACCGCTTTGGATCTGTATTTATGTTAGCAATGGAATCACATTTCATTGATCATAAGTTGCCTCTAGTATAAAGCACTATAATACAGATGATATGTTCTCTAACAATATCACGATCCAATATAGACAGTATCATATACTGCCTGTGTAATATCCAATAGCACATGATATCTCTAATGATTAGTGCAAGTCAGGACTATGTCATCTTGCTTACTTATCTATTATGTTTCTTGATTCATGAGATAAATTATATTTACAATCAACAATTGATCGTAATGTGCATATATAATCAAACTCAATCAAGGGGCCCAAAAATATCATCACTCACCACAGTATATTACATACTATGATGATGGGTATTTGTCTTATTGACTCTTTGCGAACTTCTCCAAGTGAGTTACATATACATAGAAAAACTACCCTTTGTATTCTCTATAAAAAAGAACACATTGGAATAGCATCATATGCATAGCCCTCAAATGAGAAAACCGAATTATCTCAGACTTTAGATATATACACATGTGAACATTAATGACATAAGCGCACAGACTCCTTTTATAATGTTCAACATAAGGTCACCCCAATGCCAATACTCTTATATGCATCCGTGATATTAAACCGATCTCTATCGATTGATTCGTGAAACTCAATCAACATTTAATTATCACGCTAATCTTATATATATATATATGTAATTAGTGTTCCTTGCTAATTACAAAGATTAGAGAAATCTAGAGTTTATTACTTGTTACGATATAGTGTCTCACTATCTCGAATCTTATTCTAGATACTATAAGTAATGTTAAACCCAAAGAACAAGTTGATCATATCAACCAATATATGAACAAATAGTAGCAACATTTGCTCTAGGACGTTAACTCTATCAAAAACTTGATAAGTGTTCCTACGGATGACATCTGCCCTGGACGGAACCAAACTGAAACTTTCTGTAATTTTATGATTTGATCCGTTCCATACGATTTGGTCCGTTTCGAACGGATGCTCCAGAAATCAATAATTCTTAAATATACTTTACTTATCTATTTGATTATTACAATCTATAGCTTCGTAAAAGTCTTGTTGATTTCTTTGATTCTTCAAATAAGTCTTGCAATTAAGATCTTAATGAACCTTGGTTCTCTTCATATCAATCTTGCAATTAAGATCTTGAACCAATCTTTGGTTCTTCATATAAGAAATCTTGCAATTAAGATCTTGAACCTACAAACTCATTTAATCATGTAAATTGTCAAATTCAACTAATGTATGTTTTGAAAATTATGTAAAACAAAAGTGCTTAGAAGATTGCATACAACCAACAAATACAACCAGAAGTAAATGAAAGATAACTAGTTGAACATGAAAAACAACAAATAGAACATAAAAGAGAACCGGTACAATATGAAAGACAGTATAAGATGAAAGTCAATTAGAAGAAGATGAAAACCAACTAGTAAAATATGAAAGACAAAAAAAATGAAAAACAACCAGTACAAGATGAAAGAGAACCAGTACAAGATGAAAGAGAACCAAAATAAGATGAAAGATAGTCAGTACAAGATGAAAGAGACTAGAAGAAGATGAAAAACAACTAGTAGAAGGTAAAAGCCTACTAAAAGAAGATGAAATACAACCAGAATTACATGAAAGACAACCAGTAGAACTTGAAAGACAACAAGTAAAAGATTAAAGACAACTAAGAAGAAGAAAAACAAATAGAAGAAAATGAAAGAAAACCAATTGAATATGAAAGACAACCAGTACAACATGAAAAAAAAAAACTAAAAAAAAGGTGAAATACAACTAGAATAATTGAAAGACAACCAGTACAAGATGAAAAACAACTAGCCAAAAATGAAATAACCGCAATAGTAGACGAAAGACAATCAGTAGAACATGAAAGATAACCAGTTGAACATGAAAGACAACCAGTGCGAGGAAAAGACAACCAGTACAAGATGAAAGTCAACCAGAAGAAGATGAAATACAACTAGAAGAATATGAAATACAACAAGAAGTGGATTAAAGACAACCAGTAGAACATGAAAAATAATCAGTAGAACATGAAAGACAACCAGTATGAGTTGAAAGATAACCGGTACAAGATGAAATACAACTAGTAGAAGTTGAAAAACAACTAGTAGAAGGTGAAAAACAATTAGAAGAATATGAAATACAATGAGTAGTAGATGAAAGACATCTACTAATAGACAACATGAAAGATAACCAAGTAGAACATGAAAGACAACCAGTACATGATGAAGGACAACTAAAACAATATGAAATACAACCAGTTGAAGATTAAAGACAATGAGTGGAGTCATGAAAACAAACGAGTAGAACATAAAAGACAACTAGTACAAGATGAAAGACAACAAGAAGAAGATGAAATACAACTAGAAAAATTTGAAATACAACTATAAGTAGATGAAGACAACCACTAGAAGAAGAAAAACAACAAGTACAAGATGAACGACACCAAGAAAAAGATGAAATACAACTAGAAGAATATGATATACAACGAGCAGTAAATGAAAGACAACCGGTAGAACATTAAAAACAACTAGTAGAATATGAAAGACAATCAGTACAAGATGAAAGACAATCAGTAGAACATGAAAGACAACTAGAAGAAGATAAAATACAACTAAATGAAGATGAAATAAAACCAATACCAGTTGGAAGACAACCAGTACCAGATGGCAGACAACCGGTACAAGATGAAAGACAACTAGAAGAAGATGAAAAATAACTAGTCAAAGATGAAAGACAACTACAAGAAGATGAAATACAACTAGTAGTAGATGAAAGACAACCAGTAGAACATGAAATACAACCTATAGAACATGAAAGACAACAATAAAACATGAAAGACAACACGTACAAGATGAAATCCAACTAGAATAAGATGAAATACATCCAGTAGAAGATGAAACACAACCAGTAGTAGAAGAATGACAACAAATAGAATATGAAAAATGACCAGTACAAGATGAAAGACAACTAAAAGAAGATGAAATACAACTAGTAGAACATAAAAGAGAACCGGTACAAGATGAAAGACAACTAGTAGAAGAAGATGAAAGACAACTAGAACAAGATGAAATACAACCAGATCAAGGTGAAAGACAACTAATACAAGATAAAAGACAACTAGTAGAAGATCAAATACAACAAGCAGTAGACGAAAGACAACAGTAGATATGAAAGACAACCAGTACAAAATGAAAGTCAACTAGAAGAAGATTTTTACAACTAGAAGAAGAAGAAATACAACATGAAAAATATGAAATACAACAAGTAGTAGTTGAAACACAACTAGTAAAACATTAAAGACAACCAGTACATGATAAAATACAACTAGAAGAAGAAAAAAAACAAGTATAAGGTGAAAAACAACTAGAAAAAGATGAAATACAACCAGTAGTAGATGGAAAACAACTAGTTAAACATGAAATACAACCAGTTGAACACGAAAGATAACCAGTACAAGATTAAATACAACTAGAAGAAGATGAAATGCTACTACCAAAAGAATATGAAATATGTCCAGTAGTAGATGAAAGATGCCGAGTCGAACATGAAAGACAGTAGTACATGAAAGACAATCAGTACAAGATGAAGACAACTAGAAGAAGAAGAGAAGATGAAATGCAACTAGAAGAAATTGAAATACAACCAGTAGACCAAGAAAGACAACCAGTACAAGATGAAAAACTAGTAGAAGGTGAGGCCAACTAGACTAAGTTGAAATACAACCAGTAGTAGATGAAAGACAACCAGAAGATGATGAAAAACAACTAGTAGAAAATGAATACCAACTAGTAGAAGATAAAAGACAACTTGAAGTAGATGAAATACAACCACAAGAAGATGAAAGACAAAAAGAAGAATATGAAAGACAACTAGTACAACATGATAAACTTCTAGTAGAGAAGGAAAGACAACTAGAAAAAGATGAAAGATAACCAGTACAAGATGAAAGACAGCTAGAATAGGAATAAAAATAATTAGTAGAGAAAGCCAACTAGAAGAAGATGAAATACAACCAGTAGATGAAAGACAACGAGTAGAAGATGAAATACAAACAGTACAAGACGAAAGACAACTAGAAGAAGATGAAATACAACAATTAGTAGATGAAATACAACCTGTAGAACATGAAAAACAACCAGTACAAGATCAAAGACAATTAGAAAAAGATGAAATACAACTAGAAGAATATGAAATACAAGGAGTAGTACATGAAAGACAACCAGCAGAACATGAAGAACATGAAATACAACCAATAGTGGATGAAAGACAACTAATAGAACATGAAATACAACAAATAAAACAAAACATGAAAGACAACAATAAAACATGAAGGACAACTAGTACAAGATGAAAGACAACTAGAAGAAAACAAAATACAACCAGTATAAGATTAAAGACAACTAGAAAAATATGAAAGACAACTAGTAGAAAATGAAAGACAACTAGAAGAAGATGAAATACAATTTGAAGTAGATGAAATACAACCACAAGAAGATGGAGGACAACCAGAAGAATATGAATGACAACCAGTAGTGGATGAAAGACAACTAATACAAAATGAAAGACAATTAGAAGAAGATAAAATACAACCAGTAAAACATGAAAGACAACAATAAAACTTTAAAGTCAACCAGTAGGACATCAAATACAACTAGTAGAACATTAAATACAACCACAAAACATGAAAGACAACTAGCAAAAGCTGAAAGACAACCAGTACAAACTTAAAGACAACTAGAGGAAGATGAAATACAACTAGAAGACGATGAAATACTTCCAGTTGAACATGAAAACAACCAGTACAAGATGAAAGACAACCGATACAAGATGAAACACAACCAGTACAAGATGAAAAATAACTAGTCGAAGATGAAAGACAACTAAGTGAAGATGAAATACAACTAGTAGTAGATGAATACCAGTAGAACATGAAATACAACTAGTAGAACATGAAAGACAACAAGAAAACGTGAAAAACAAACAGAACAAGCTGAAATACAACTAGTACAAGTTGTAGGACAACTAGAAGAATATGAAATACAATTAGGAGAAGAAGAAATACAAGCAATAGATCTTGAAAGACAACCAGTACAAGATGAAAGACAACTAAAACATGAAGAATAACAACTAGTAGAAGATGAAAGACAACCAGTTCAAGATGAACGACAACCAATATAACATGAAAAACAACCAGTACAAGATGATAAACAAAAAGAAGAAGATAAAAGACAACTCAAAAACGATGAAATAAAAAGAGAAGAATATGAAATACAACAAGCAGTAGATGAATGACAACAAGTACTAGATGAAAGACAACCAATACGAGATGAAAAACAACTAGAAAAAGATGAAAGACAACTACAAGAAGATGAAATACAACTAATAGTAGATGAAAGACAACCAGTTGAACATTAAATACAATCAGTAAAAAATGAAAGACAACAATAAAATATGAATGACAACAAGTACAAGTTGAAAGAAAACTAGAAGAAAATGAAATACAACTAGAAGAAGATGAAATGCGGTTTGTAGATAATTAAAGCCAAGCAGTATATGAAGACAACAAGTAGAACATGAAAGACAACAAGTACAAGATGAATACAACTAGTAAAAGATGAAAGACAACTAGTAGAATATGAAGGACAACCAGTACAAGATTAAAGACAACTAGAAGAGGATGAAAAACAACTAGTAGAATATGAAAGCCAATTAGTATTAGATGAAAGACAACCAGTAGAACATGAAAGCCAACCTGTAGAGCATGAAAGACAACCAGTACAACAACTAGAAGAACATGAAATAAAACTAGAAGAATATGAAATACAACCAGTACAAGATGAATGACAACGAGAAGAAGATGAAAAACAACTAGTAGAAGATGAAAAACAACTAGAAGAAAATGAAAGACAACCAATAGAACATGAAAGACAATTAGTACAAGATGGAAAACAACTACAAGAAGATGAAATACAACTAATAAAAGATGAAATGTAACTAAAAGAATATGAAATACAACCAGTAGTAGAAAAAGAAAGACAACCAGTAGAATATGAAAGACAACAGTAGAACACAAAAAGCAACCAATACAAGATGAAAGACAACAAGTACAAGAAGAAATACAACTAGTTATAGATGAAAGACAACAAGTAGTGCATGAAAAACAACTAGTTGAACATGGAAGACAGCAAGTACGAGGTGAACGACAACCTGTACAAGATGAAAGTCAACTAGAAGAAGATGAAATAAAACAAGAAGAATATGAAATACAACGAGCAACCAGTAGAACATGAAATACAACTATGAGAACATGATAGACAAAACTAAAACGTGAAAGACAACTCAAAGAAGATGAAATATAACTTGAAGAAGATGAAATACAACCAATAGAACATGAAAGGCAAGCGGTACAAGATTAAAGACAACCGGTACAAGATAAAAATAAAATAGAAGAAGATGAAAAAATAACTTGTAGATGTCGAAAGACAACCAGTACAGGATAAAAAACAACCAGTACAAGATGAACGACAACTCGAAGAGGATGAGAAATAACTAGTAGAAAGTGAAAGCCAACTAGAAGAATATAAAATATACATCCCGAAAAATGTGAAAATCAACTTGAACAAGATGAAAAACAACCAGTAGAAGAAGATTAAAAGACAACCAATAGAACATAAAAAGACAACCAGTACAAGATGAAAAACAACTACAATAAGATGAAATACAACTAGAAAAGATCAAATACAACTAGAAAAATGTCAAATACAATAGTTATAGATGAAAGAGAACAAATAGTGCATGAAAGATAACTAGTTGAACATGAAAGACAACCAGTACGAGATGAAAGTCAACTAGAAGAAGATGAAATAAAACTAGAAGAATATGAAATACAACGAGCAACCAGTAGAACATGAACTACAACTAGTAGAACATGATAGACAATACTAAAACGTGATAGACAACTCGAGAAGATGAAATATAACTAGAAGAAGACAACCAGTAGAACATGAAAGGCAACCAGTACAAGATGAAAGACAACCGGTACAAGATGAAAAACAACTAGGAGAAGATGAAAAACTTACTTGTAGAAGACGAAAGACAACCAATACAAGATGAAAGATAACCAGTACAAGATGAAAGACAACTAGAAAATGATGAGAAATAATTGGTAGAAAGTGAAAGCCAACTAGAAGAATATGATATACATCCTGAAGAATGTCAAAATCAACTTGAACAAGATGAAAAACAACTACAATAAGATGAAATTTAACTCGAAGATGATCAAATACAACTAGAATATGCACAAATACAACTAGAAGAATATGAAATACAACTAGTTGTAGATGAAAGACAACAAGTAGTGCATGAAAGACAACTAGTTGAACATGAAAGGCCACCAGTACGAGGTGAACGACAACCAGTACGAGATGAAAGTTAACTAGAAGAAGATGAAATAAAACTAGAAGAATATGAAATACAAAGAGCAACCAGTAGAACATGAAATACAACTAGGAGAACATGTTGGACAATAGTAAAACGTGAAAGACAACCCGAAGAAGATGAAATATAACTTGAAGAAGATGAAATACAACCAGTAGAACATGAAAGGCAACCAGTCAAGATGAAAGACAACCGGTACAAGATGAAAATAAAATAGAAGTAGATGAAAAAATAACTTGTAGAACTCGAAAGACAAGCAGTACAAAATAAAAGACAACCAGTACAAGATGAAAGACAATTAGAAGAGGATGAGAAATAACTAGTAGAAAGTGAAAGCCAGCTAGAAGAATATGAAATATACATCCTGAAGAATGTGAAAATCAACTTGAACAGAAAAACAGCTAGTAGAAGATGAAAGACAAGTATAAGAAGATTAAAAGACAACCAATAGAACATGAAAGACAACTAGTACAAGATGAAAAACAACTACAATAAGATGAAATACAACAAGAAGATGATCAAATACAACTAGAAGAATATGAAATATAACTAGTTGTAGATGAAAGACAACAAGTAGTGCATGAAAGATAACTAGTTGAACATGAAAGACAACCAGTACGAGGTGAATGACAAACAGTACGAGATGAAAGTCAACTAGAAAAAACATGAAATAAAACTAGAAGAATATGAAATACAACGAGCAACCAGTAGAACATGAAATACAACTAGTAGAAAATGATAGACAATACTAAAACGTGAAAGACAACTCGAATAAGATGAAATATAACTAGAAGAAGATGAAATATAACCAGTAAAACATGAAAGGCAACCAGTACAAGATGAAAGACAACCGGTACATGATGAAAAACAACTAGAAGAAGATGAAAAAATTACTTATAGAAGATGAAAGACAACCAGTACAAGATGAAAGACAACTAGAAAATGATGAGAAATAACTAGTAAAAATTGAAAGCCAACTAGAAGAATATGAAACACATCCTGAAAAATGTGAAAATCAACTTGAACAAGATAAAAAACAACTAGTAGAAAATGAAAGACAACAAGAAGATGATTAAAAGACAACCAATAGAACATGAAAGACAACAAGTACAAGATGAAAAACGACTACAATAAGATGAAATTCAACTGGAAGATGATTAAATACAACTAAAAGAACATGAAATACAACTAGTTGTACATGGAAGACAACAAGTAGTGCATGAAAGACAACTAGTTGATCATGAAAGACAACCAGTACGAGGTAAACGACAACCAATACGAGATGAATGTCAAATAGTAGAAGATGAAATAAAACTAGAAGAATACGAAATTCAACGAGCAACCAGTAGAACATGAAATACAACTAGTGGAACATGTTAGACAATAGTAAAACGTGAAAGACAACTCGAAGAAGATGAAATATAACTTGAAGAAGATGAAATACAACCAGTAGAACATGAAAGGCAACCAGTACAAGATGAAAAACAACCGGTACAAGATGAAAAATAACTAGAAGAAGAGAAAAAAATAACTTGTAGAATATGAAAGACAATCAATACAAGATGAAAGACAACTAGAAGAGATGAGAAATAACTAGTACAAAGTGAAAGCAACTAGAAGAATATGAAATACATCTTGATGAATGTGAAAGCAACTCAAACATGTTGAAAAACAGCTAGTAGAAGTTGAAAGACAACTAGAAGAAGATTAAAAGACAACCATTAGAACATGAAAGACAAACAGTACAAGATGAAAAACAACTACAATAAGATGAAATACAACTAGAAGATGATTAAATACAACTTAAGAATATGAAATACAACTAGTTGTAGACGAAAGACAATAAGTAGTGCATGAAAGACAACTAGTTGAACATGAAAGACACTAGTACGAGGTGATCGACAACCAGTACGAGATGAAGTCAACTAGAAGAAGATGAAATAAAACTAGAAGAATATGGAATACAACGAGCAACTAGTAGAACATGAAATACAACTAGTAGAACATGATAGACAAACTAAAACGTGAAAGACAACTCGAAAAAGATGAAATATAACTAGAAGAAGATGAAATACAACGAGTAGAACATGAAAGGCAACCAGTACAAGATAAAAGACAACCGGTACAAGATAAAAATTAAATAGAAGAAGATGAAAAAATAACTTGTGGAAGATGAGTACAAGATGAAACACAACTAGAAGAGGATGAGAAACAACTAGTAGAAAGTGAAAGCCAACTAGAAGAATATGAAATACATCTTGAAGAATGTAAAAGAAAGACAACCAGTACAAGCTGAAAAGCAACCAGAAGAAGATGAAATACAACCAGAAGAAGATGAAAGACAACCAGTAGAATATGAAATATATTAAGTAGAACCTAGAGAACAACAATAAAACATGAAAGACAACCAGTACAAGCTGGAAAGCAACCAAAAGAAGATGAAATACAACCAGTAGAACATGAAAAGAAACCAGTACAATATGAAAAACAACCGGTACAAGATGAAAAACAACAAGAAGAAGGTGAAAGACAACCAGTACAAGATTAAATACAACCGGTAGAAGATGAAAGACAACCAGGTATAAGATGAAAGACAACTAGCAGAGGATGAAAAACAACTAATAGAATATGAAAGCACTAGAAGAAGATGAAAGACAACTAGAAAAAGATGAAAGACAACCAGTAGAACATGAAAGACTACCAGGTATAAGATGAAAGACACATCGAAGAAGATGAAAAACAACTAGTAGAAGATGAAAACAAATTTGAAAAAGATGAAAGACAACTTGAAGTAGATGAAATACAACCACAAGAAGATGAAAGACAACCAAGATAATATGAAAAACAACCAGCACAATATGAAAGACAATTAGAAGAGGATGAAATACAACTAGTAGAAGAGGATGAAAAACAACTAGTAGAAGGTGAAAGCCAATAATAAGAAGATGATACATACAGTAGTAGATGAAAGACAATTAGTAGAACCTGAAATACAACATGTACAAGATGAAAAGACAACTAGAATAAGAAGATGAAAAATAACTAGTAGAAGATGAGAGACAACTAGAATAAGATGAAAGACAATCAGTACAAGATGAAAATAACAAGAAAACATGAGAAACAACTAGAAGATGATGAAATAAAACTAGTAGAAGATGAAATACAATTAAAAGAATATTAAATACAACCAGTAGTAGATGAAAGACGACGTGTAGAACTTGAAAAACAAATAGTTGCACATGAAAGACAACCAGTGTGAGATGACAGACAACAAGTAGAACATAAAAACAGTTAATAGAAGAAGAAAAACAATTAGTAGAAGGTGAAAATAACTATCAAAAGATGCCATATAAACAGTAGTAGATGAAAGACAAACCAGTAGAACATGAAAGACAACCATTACAAGATGAAAGAACACTAGAAGAAGATGAAATACAATGATTAGTAAATGAAAGACAACCATTAGATTTTGAAAAACATCCAGTACAAGATGAAAGACAACCGGTAGAACATTAAAGACAACTAGTAGAACATGAAATAAAACCAATACAAGATGAAAGATAACTAGAAGAAGATGAAAAACAACTATTAGAAGATGAAAGAAAAATACAAGAAAATGAAAGACAACTTGAAGTAGATGAAATACAACGACAAGAAGATGAAGGACAACCTAAAGAATATGAAAAAGTACAAGATGAAAAACTTCTAGTAGAAGAGGAAAGACAACTAGAAGAAGATGAAAGACAATCAGTACAAGAGAATGTAACGACAACCAGTAATAGATGAATGACAACCAGTAGAACATGAAAGTGTAACGTCCCGTCACGTTGACTTTTTTAGTCATTATCATAAATCGTCCCGAGAGAATGTAACGACTATTATAAGTATATATGTAACACTTCATCACGACTAGGTACATTTCATAGCTTATTTAAAATACGATAATTTTTATACAAATTAATACTAGAAAGTTTAAACACTTTGTAAACAAGAGTCAAAACGAGAAACCCATCTAATATACACACATCTTGAGTTAGGATCGCACGCGCAATTATCCATATAGAAAATGTCATAAGAAATCTTGTAGAAAAATACAAATATTTCTGAAATGAATGTCTCTTTACCTGGCCATAACAATTAGGAAATAAATACTAATCAAATCGTTAATTAAAACCTAAATTGGAGCTACCCTTTTAATAACCTTCTAAATTTAACTTCAGCTGGATTATTCAGACGGACAGCTGTTAGTATTCTAACCACAGCTCACTCATATTAATTCGGATTTGCATGAAATTTAATATCGGAAAATTTAACTTCAATATCTACAAGATGAAATACAAGTAGAAGAGGATGAAAAACAACTAGTAGAATATGAAAACCAACTAGAAGAAGAAGAAATACAACTAGTAGTAGATGAAAGAGTAGAATATGAATGCCAACTTGAAGAAGATGAAAAACAACAAGTAGAAGATGAAAGACAACTAGAAAAAGATGAAATACAACTTGAAGTAGATGAAATACAACCACAAGAAGATGAAAGACAACCATAATAATATGAAAAATAACTAGTACAAAATGAAGGACAATTAGAAGAGGATGAAAAAAAACTAGTAGAAGGTGAAAACCAATAAGAAGATGATGTTGGATTGTGCAATAATCTACTTGTCTGTTTGACTAGATTTGAAAAGCATATATTTATTGAATTTTACAGTTTATTGTCTTGACATAATATGCAGGTTCATGACGATATAAATTGTTATATACATCAAGGATGAATCATCAATTGTTATATTTATCAAGGATAAGTCATGAAGAACCAAGCACTGGACTGAGAAGCATCAACTCATGATTAGGATTAATTAGAAATCTGTAAAATTGGTGCTTGAGATTGATGTAGTTTGCACAAACCGTTACAACGGAATAATTCATATGCCAAAATCCAAAGTGTAATCGATTTATTTCGTTACAACGCTCAAAGAAACGTTGCAACAGAATAAATCAATTTCGGACCCCAAAACTTCCAGAGAACTCTGTTGTAGCAACCGTTGTAACGCTTATAAGCGTTAGGGTTTTCCAGCGTACAAACCCGTTAACTGGGGTTAACCGGTGCAACGCTTAATCTTCCGATTCAACGGTTGATGCCAGTTATCTTATTTTGTTTCTCTCTCTATAAATAGAAGCAAAATCTAGGTTTCAATCTAGCCGCCCCCAATTGCAATATTTCGTATTCTTTTCAAATCTAGAAATCTCCATTGTTTCTTGTGCACAAAACTTCAATATCTATACAACAATCTCAAGCATACTCCACCAAACTCAACACTTGAGCCTTTAGTGCTCTCGAGCCAATTACGTGCTCGGGCCGTGTGACTTCCTGGAGTTTGTAAGGGCTCACTAGTTCCACCTTGTAATCATTTCTCTTTGGATAAAGAAAGGCGTGCCATCAAGAAGGTTGCAGAGCCCCAGAGACGTAGGCGTTTGTACAGAACTCCGTAACAACTCTCGTGTCAAGTGCTCAGAGAGATTTTTACAAGTTCGTTAAAATTGGTATTTGCTAAACACACGAGAAATTATAATAATTCAAATTTGTGGGAATATCTAATTTATGCACTCACTTGAGATATATGTTCTGCAAATCATCAAAAGGGGGAGATTGTTGGATTGTGCAATAGTCTAGTTGTCTATTTAACTAGATTTGCAAAACATATATTTGTTGAATTTTACAGTTTCTTGTCTTTGAGATAATTGACTGCACCATTGTTCCAATGAAGGCTGAGACTTCAAAATCAATATCTACTCCTCACAAGCTTTCCGAAAGTGGTCATATGCCGAAATCGGACACGCGAGCGCCCAAATACGCCAGATTGAAGATTGCTGAAGATTGCTGAAATTCCACAACGCTTGATAAGCGTTATAACAGTTGTTTGGCGTTGTAACGGTTAATAGGCATTGTAACGGTTGCCACAACGGTTGGCTTTGGAATATTTCGTAGAAATTTGGACCTCGGAAATGAATTATTCTGTTGTAACGGTTGATTAAACGTTATAACGAAATAAATCGATTACCTTACACAGTGTTCGTATTTTGGCCGCAGTTTGGTCATACAAATTCCGATTTGAGTAAATCAAAGCTTGAAAAAACTAGGAAACTGAGATCGACTTTCATGTTGTAACTTTGTTCAAATTATGAAGTGGTGGGTCGCTATGGGCCATGGAAGGCCGATGTCAGATATAGTAACGTTTATAAACCTAGATATGTTTCTCTCCCTATATATAGAAACAAATATTAGGTTTTCAAGAGAGCTCCTAGCCACCAAACTCATCTTCCTTTGCTGAAAAAGCCACCATGGTTGCTTGTGCACAAAACTTCAATGTCTATACAACAATCTCAAGCATACTCTACCAAACTCAATCTTGTGTAAGAATTAGAGTGATTTGTGTGAGATCTATTTTTTTGTTTCAAACACTTGAGCCAATTTGTGCTCGTAGCCAATTACGTGCTCGGGCCGTGTGACTTCCCGTAGTTTGTAAAGGGCTCACCGGTTCCACCTTGTAATCCTTTCTCATTGGGTAAAGAAAGGTGCACCATCAAGAAGGTCGCGGAGCCCCGAAGACGTAGGTGTTAGTGCCGAACTCCGTAAACAACTCTTGTGTCAAGTGTCTCTTAACTCTTCTATTTACTTTACGTACACTTGCTTAGTTTAAAGTTTATTCTTGTTTCCACCAAGAATAACTCACACACACGTTAGTTAAACTCATTAGTGGTGAATAATAAATTACTTAAGTATTAAAATTTAAAAGGCCCCATATTCAACCCTCTCTAGGTGTCGTTAGGGACCAACAGATGATACAACCAGTAGTAGATGAAAAACAACCAGTAGAATTTAAAGACAACCAGTAGAACATGAAAGACAACATGTACAAGATGAAAGACAACTAGAATAAGATGAAAAATAACTAGTAGAAGATAAAACGACAACTAGACGAAGATGAAGGCAACCAATAAAACATGAAGACAAGTACAAGATGAAAAAATAAGAAAAGATGAAATACAACTAGAAGAATATCAAATACAAATAAAAGAATATGAAATACAACCAGTACTAGACGAAAGACAACAAATAAAATACGAAAGACAACTAGTACAAGATGAAAGACAACAAGTACGAAATGAAAGACAACTAGAAGAAGATGAAAAAAAACTAGTATTGGATGAAAAACAACCAGTAGAACATGAAAGACAACCCAGTTGAACATGAAAAACAACCTGTACGAGGTGAAAGACAACTAGTACAAGATGAAAGTCAACTAGAAGAAGACGAAATAAAACTAGAAGACTATGGAATACAACGAGTAGTAGATGAAATAAAATGAGAAGAACATGAAATACAACTAGTAGAACATTAAAGACAACTAGTAGAATGTGAAAGACAACTATAAGAAGATGAATAACAACTAGTAGATGATGAAAGACAACTAGAAGAAGAAATACAACTAGTTGGATGAAAGACATCAAGTAGAACATGAAAGACAACAATAAAACATGAAAAAAACGAGTACAAGATTAAAGACAACTGGAAGAAGATGAAATACAACTCATAGAAGATGAAAGACAACTATAAGAAGATGAAAGACAAGTATTAGAAGAGGAAGACAACCAAAAGAAAATGAAAGACAACCTGTAAAACATGAAAGATAACCAGTACAAGATAAAAGACAACTAGAAAAATATGAAATACAATGAGAATAACATGAAATACAACTAGTAGAACATGAAAGACAACCGGTAAAACATGAAAGACAACTATAAGAAGATGAATAGTAGAAGATGAAAGATAACTATAAGAAGATGAAATACAACTAGTAGTGGATGAAAGACATCAAGTAGAACATGAAAGACAACAATAAAACATGAAAGAAAACCAGTACAAGATGAAAGACAACTAGAAGAAGATGAAATAAAATTAGTAGAAGATGAAAGAAACTATAAGAAGAAGAAATACAACTAGTAGTAGATGTATGACAACTAGTAAAACAAGAAAGACAACCAGTATAAGACGGAAGATAACCAGGAGAAGATTAAAAACTAGTAGAAGATTAAAGAAAACTAGAAGAAGATGAAAAAAAACTTGAAGAAGATGAAATACAACCAAAAGAAGATGAAAGACAAAAGAAGAGGATGAAATATAACTAGTACAACATGAAAGACAATTAGTAGAAGAGGAGATAACCAAAAGAAGATGAAAGATAACATGTAGAACATGAAAGACAACCAATACAAGATAAAAGACAACTAGAATAAGATAAAATACAATGAGAAGAACATAAAATACAACTAGTAGAACATGAAAGACAACCGGTAAATTATGAAAGACAACTGTAAGAAGATGAATACAACTAGCAGAAGATGAAATACAACTATAAGAAGATGGAATAAAACTAGTAGTGGATGAAAGACATCAAGTAGAACATGAAAGACAACAATAAAACATGAAAGACAACAAGTGCAAGATAAAAGACAATTAGAAGAAGATGAAATACAATTAGTAAAAGATGAAAGACAACTATAAGATGAAGAAATACAACTAGTAGTATATGAATGACAACTAGTAAAACAAGAAATACAACTAGTAGTATATGAATGACAACTAGTAAAACAAGAAATACAACTAGTAGTATATGAATGACAACTAGTAAAACAAGAAATACAACTAGTATAAGACAGAAAATAACTAGAAGAAGATGAAAAACAACTAGTAGAAATTAAAAGACAACTATAATAAGATGTAAAACAACTAGAAGAAGATGAAAGACAACTAGAAGAAAATGAAATACAATCAAAAGAAGATGAAAGATAACAAGAAGAATAAAAAACAATTAGTACAACATGAAAGACAACTAGTATAAGAGGTAAAACAACTAGAAAAAGATAAAGATAACCTGTAGAACATGAAAGACAACCAGTATAAGATAAAAGACAACTAGAAAATGATGAAAGACAACTAGAAATAGATGAAATGCAACCAGTAGTAGATGAAAGTCAACCAGTAGAATATTTAATACAACCAGTAGAACATGAAAGACAACCAATAGAACTTGAAAGACAACTTGTAACGCCATGATATTTCTAGATATGATGTTTTTTTCTTGTATATAATAAAAAACATTAAGTCCAAATGAGAAACCAATCTAATATACTCACGTCTTGAGTTAGGATCACTCGTACAATTGTCTATATAGAAAATGATGTAGGAAGTCTTGTAAAATTCCAAATAACTCTGAAATGATTTTATCCCTAGCTGCCTCAACAATTAGGATGTAAATACTAATCAAACCCTTATTTAAAATCTTGATTTGAGTATCACTTTTGATAACCTTCTGAATTTAGCTTAAGCTGTAATTTTCAGATGGACAACCGTTAGTATTATAATCACAACTCACTCATATTAATTCGGATTTGAATGAAATTTAATACCTGAAAAGTTAACTTCAAAATAAACAACATTCATGTAGAAGGCTACCCCAAATTATGAATGTGGGATTCTCCATAAAATTGTTAATTCAGTAAGCAATTATATTTGGAGACTGCAGACCTTCATCAACTATTTTTATCTTTTCTCCAAACTGGAAATTCTGATTGAGGTAAAACTAGTTGCGTTAGAACTGTAACAGAAAATCCTACAACTCTTATATAGAAAATAATCTTGGATTTAGAATATATAATTCCAGTTTGGTCAATCTTTAAAGTCGAAAATTAAAACAGCAAAAACAAATTTATGTTCTTAGCCCTAAATGACAAAATTTAATTGATTATGGCCCATTAAGGCCCGGTCCAACCCAACCAAAATCTGGAGGCAACCCTAGACTCACTTCTATATAAACCCTGCTTCAAACCCTAGCCGCCATAGTCCCCATTCCCTCCCACCCACATCTGACTCTCTCCCTCGTTTCCCCCCTCTTGGCCGCTAGTCCGCCGCAACCACTCATCCCTTATTGAAGGATTTCAAGATGCGTCAAAGTGGTAAAATAAAAAAAAATCCTTTTCAAGCATCCATGGTTCTACTTTATTATGCTAATTTTACTTAAGCAATTCTTAAGCACAAATAATTGTGTACTCATCCATCATAAATCTATCTACAAAGAAGATTTGGATATACCTCTATCAAATGTCAATTTGACAAGTAGAGAGAAGTCGTATTCTCTTCTAGATCTCTTGGATACCTTCGTTTGTCGAAACGGCCTCCAAGAACGTCTTGCACCAAGTTGAGACTTCAAAGTAGAAGTCCTCCACGGTATCCACTAAGAAATTAATTAGAAATTGAAGTTTCCTCTTGCTAGAGAGTACTATTTCAGTCGCTCCTTAATCCCTATCCTCCAATAAACTAGATCTTGAGTTTAGGGTTTGTGGTCTAAAGAAGATGAATAATGATTAGGTTGAAACCCTAGGTAGCAGGGACCTCTCTTTAAATAGCTTTCATGCTGTCTAGAAGAGTTCCCACCGACCTAGACACGTTCTCCTACGTTCTCTCACGTTCGCCATGATTTCCTTAATTAATCTGTGCCAAAATTAGCCGATTCTGGCCCAATAGCGCATTATGCGATACCGCATACAACATAGGCATATCGCATGCAGCATAGACCTACAGCTTATTTTACATCAAACTGTAGATCTTCTCATAACTTTCTGAAAAGTCATAGAACACTAAAAACAGAGCTACAATTGAGGAGATATGCCTATTTTAAATTCTGTTCACAGAAATCATGGTGGAAATACAAAACTCTTTGCTGCCCACAAAGAAACTCATTTTTGTGGCTCACAAAGCTTCTTCCATTTTGATCTTTCCCGATATTTGAATTTCATTAATCATTTAATTAAATCCAAAACATCTCATAATTATCATCATAATTATTTATCTCATGTTTAAGTAGAGAAACTCATTTATTAGCCATTTCACACATGTCAAATAAATATTGGAGCTAGCCTTCTAATTAATTCCTTATTGGTGTGACCCTGTGGGATCTATGTCATATTGGCAATGATATAATAATATTTTATTACCATAAACTATAAGCGGTATATACATTATAATTATCAAAATGACACAGATGTAAAGTATCCTTTTACAATACACGATCCCTTAAAGTAATGTTATAAATAACATCACTTGTGTCTATTCCTTGCCACATGATATTATGAATATTATACAAAGTAGAATTGTGTCATCTTTGTATTATATTCGTTTTCTCTTACGTAAATTATTAATATATAACTGCACTTTAGTTATATTGCATGCATCATAATTATACTTTACCAAGGGGCCCATAAAATATCATTACTCATTATAGATGAGGGACAATGATACTATTGATACATAACTTTCTCCCGCACAAGTTATATATAAGGAACTAATATTTTTATCACCACTATTAATGAGTGGCTTTTAATATTAATCACATTATACACTTCTCATGTGAAAAGAAATGCATCTCATATCTTGAAATTCTGAGACACAATAAAAACATTAATGACACAAATATAATCCATATAATGTTTTCATCTGTTGGGTCTGTTCAATATATTAAACCTTTCATATACTCATGCTATTAAACGATAAACCTTTATCATCATTTATAGAACTACAATGTACTTTAATCAAAATGACAAACTTATCATGGTATATTAGTGTTCTATGCTAATAACCGAGTTTGTAAATGTTTTAGAGATTTATGTTTGTTATCATATAGAGTTCTATGGTTCAAGACCAAGAGCATCATCTTAAACACTTCTAAAGATAAACACAAAACTCATGGAACAAAATGTATATAACATCCAATTCATAAACATAACATGTAAAAGTATCCTCACCCTCTAGGCCGCCACCACCATATGCCCCCCTCCTTGCCCACCACGACAGCCCCGTCTAATCTACCTCCAAGCCACCTTAACAGCCCTCCTTATCAGATCCGAACCTTTACCCTCTTTGAATCTAAACCCCTGATGGATCCAAACCAACCAGCCAACTTCCGCAGAGAACTGCCACTCGCACGTCCAGATTATGAATGAGAGTTCAACATGAGAGTTTCCATCGCTGAGATTTGGCCAAAATTGTGACTGTTGTTCGTATCTAAAACTGAAAACTGAGCTGAACCAGTCACCTGGCTTCCACTGAAAACCGCAACCCGTACGTCCCTATTCTGAAGAAGTGTTCAACATGAGAGTTGTAGAGCTTGCAGATACGGACCATGAGCACTGGATTCACCCCGATCAGAGTCTCCATCGCTGAGAAATGAACAAAATAGTGACTGCTGAGTGTACCTTCCTAAACCACAAACTCCACAAATAGATCCAAAACCCCAATAAGAGAACTCCCGGATCCCACAATCCCATATTCGAACCCCCACACTAGATCCAAACCGCCGAACCTCAGATCTAAAAATCTTTTATTTTGGTTCTACTTTGTAGAGGATCCGTGAACTCCAGGTAACTCAAAGATTTAAAACGAATATTTTAACGTAAGATCCTTACCTAAATTATTGATTAAAGATGCTTATTATTCGTTACAATGAGCAAATGGCCCTAAAGTATAACCGGACGCAATTGTATCCCTCTAACGGTTTAGGTTAGTCAAAGGTTATGAACTATAATTGATGACATGTGACCATAACAGTATAAGGTGCTTCTTCATGAAAACATGACATACATCTATCCTCTAAGTTCTTAGACTTTTATAAACAACATTAAACAAAGAACGATCCGAAAACTATGGTAAATGAGAACACGTAAACACAAGCGTAATTAATTAAAGGTATGCTTACATTACTTAGGTCTGACTAGTGAAGCACTTGGAGACATAAGAGACAATCAAAGGTTTACTCCACTAACAGGTGCGAGTTTCCTAGACTATATAAAATATATTACTTGTATGTTGTCATTCAACTGTTTGTTATTGCATTAGTTGGATTTATGCATGTTGCTTTCGAACCATTCGTATAACTTGAGTAGAACATAAATAAATTGCATGAAATTATAGGATTCATACATGACCAATAAACTTGCATGAGTAGGATGTGTTGAGCATGGCATGAATTGTATGATTGCATGATTGTATGTGAAATGAACATATATTGAAAGTAAACATGGGCCGATATGCTTGCATATTGGGATGTATACATTGGGTCTAGTGTTCGACTGGACCCCTCATTAACGTGACTATAGGCGGAAGCGGTCCTGTCACGGGTCAAGATCTAGTGTAGGGTGGATTCCCCGTCTAGTGATACAACCTCCCAATGTTGGTTGGACTTCCCGTTGGGTTGGCGGATTTATTGTTAATTGTTGAACTTGATTGTAGGCGAAAGCGGTCCTGTCACGGGTCAATACCAATATATGTAAGTAAGAATAATGGTAAGGGATGCATTGCATTAGGAAAAACTTATGCAGTCTATTTCTTTTCACATTTGTGAGAATAAAGTGAAAGTGTTATAAAATTTGGGCTGGAACTAAATCTCGCACTGAGAGAAGGTTCGATCTTTCACCCGTTCCACTTTTACGTGGATTCCAGGTAATGAAGAGGAAATAATTCGAGTAAGGACAAGAGTGAGACTAAGTGGGAAGAATAAAGATGGCCACATATTTGAATTTAAATGATTGTTTTCCTTTCTTGTTGACACAATGAATGGGCATGGCAGTGCATGTTATAACTAGCCATGTCTGTCTTTGTCCATTTGTTAGACTTGTTTTGTTTTAATAAAGGAATAAAGTTGTGGCTTTTATTATGTTGTTATTGATAATGTATGTGATGCGAATACGCCTTACGTAGAAATATGTGACGGGTTGTCTCGAGGTGTGACACAACTAGAAAAAGATGAAAAATAACTAGTAGAAGATGAAAACAACCAGTACAAGATGAAAGACAACAAGAAGAAGATAAAACACAACCATTAGAACATGAAAAATATTAGTACAAGTTGGAAGACAAAGAGAAGAAGATGAAAGACAACAATAGAACATGAAAAACCAGTAAAAGATAAAAGAGAACTAAAGAAAGTAAATACATCTAGATGAATATAAAATACAACTAGAAAAATATGAATTGCAATCAGTAGTAGATGAAAGATAATCATTACAAAATGAAAGACAATCAATACAAAATAAAAAAACAACTATAAGAAGATATGGGATCAATTAGATGTAATTATTGTTGTATACAAGAGTAACTCTACATTTTGTAATCTAACATAATTGGTCCACATGATGAATTCTTAATTGATGCTAAAGTTTGTTTTAATAAGTCTGGCATTTATTTATTTTTAAATATTTCTTATTAAAAATTGAACATGAGTACATCCGCTATTGTTGTTGAGTTGATGAAAGTAAATATTGAGCTGCTAGGTTAGCCACATATTCATTTAAGATTTTTGTTCGTATGATGTTTAACATTTTTTTTTAAAATATATCAATAGAGGAGACTAATCAAAATTTAAAAATGAAACACACGCAAGTGTATCATTTCACAGGATTTTGAATTTTTTTAGAAAATCTCTGTGTTATCATTCATATCCGATGCGGCTCAATTGTTCTCTCTCATCTCATGTGAATTATAGTGTAAAAATAAAATAAAAAAGTCTGTGTCGGTATCATAAGGAAGTTGCTGCATCTATTGTGCGCTGATAAGAATCCATAAAATCTATGATTCATCATCGATTCTTTTGATAAATTTTTTTTTAAACACGGAATCTATTAACTGTCGGCGTCTCTGGTACATAAATTTAGATCCGCCTCCGATTATGTATTATTTAAGATATTTCGGCAGACAGAAAGAACTTTGTAATTGGGTCACTTCCGACATTTTGTTGCTATGCAGGGACAGAAAAAAAAAAATTCTATTCTTCATTATTGATATTCCATTATTCTTTCTAATGATCAGTAAATTGGATGAATTCCAATGGGATGTGTAACATGTGTTGCCCCTCGATGCCCCCTTTTGCAGAATCACATTGAAGCAACTTGCATTATACTGGGCTAGGAGGCCATGAACCAGGGGCCACATCTACTCCATGTGAAATGTTTTTGGGACCACTCAGGTTATGTTTAATGAAAATTGGATGGCCTACTCAGGGATCTCCCAAATTGTTTGATTGATTGTTAGCGGTAATCGGAAAGTTAGCTCTTTTTCCAGACATGTGGCCTTGGAGTTCTCGCCCTATTCGAGGTGATAAGGAAGATCTGGGAATCTTGTTTGTTGCTTGCATATACATTTTAGCTATATTAATTAGATGGAGGAGGGTTCAAATGCCTCCATTTTTCATGCCTCCATCATGTCTCCATTTTTAAAAACTTTAATAACTCAAAATTTAAAACTTAAAAGTCAAAATAAAACCGTTGGATATGATCTACATCATTTTATCTATACACGTATAAAAAATTATGACATTTCAATTTTGTTTTGGTTGTCATCAAGAGCTTGTAAAAAACGTACTAATATGGATAATTTCTAGACGTTGATTTTTCAACTTATTGATTCACATAAAAAAAAAATCGAAATGTGATAATTTTTTATGAGCACATAGATAAAATGATGTAGATCATATCCAACGGTTTTATTTTGACTTTTAAGTTTTAAGTTTTGAGTTATTAAAGTTTTTAAAAATGAAGGCATGATGGAGGCATGAAAAATGGAGGCATTTGAACCTTCCTCTAATTAGATGATAGATTAGATTGTGGAGGAGGGTTCAAATGCCTTTATTTTTGTGTTTCTGTCATATTTTTATTTTTAAAAACTTTAATAACTAAAAATTTAAAACTTAAAAGTCAAAATAAAACAGTTGGATATGATCTACATCATTTTATCTATGCACGTGTAAAAAATTATGACATTTCAATTTTGTTTTTGTTGTTATCAAGAACTTGCAAAAAACGTACTAATGTTGATAATTTCTAGACGTTAATTTTTCAACATACTGATTCACATAAAAACAAAATTGAAATGTGATAATTTTTTATGAGCACATAGAGAAAATAACATAGATCACATCTAACTGTTTTATTTTGACTTTTAAGTTTTAAATTTTGAGTTATTAAATTTTTTAAAATAAAAGCATGATGGAGACATAAAAAAATAAAGGCATTTGAATCCTCCTCTAGATTGTGTTACTATATAGATATGAGAAAACAAAAATAGAATATCCATGGCCTTCAGTCCTTGACTTTGGAGACCAAACAATACTAATCTAATCACAAAATCTTTCCTCTAACTGCCACACTATTTATGGTACCTAACTATAGATAGAATAAGCCGATCTTTAGGCTAGTCTAGTTTGGCCTATACTAACCCACCTCTCAAAGAGGTTTAATTTTGTTGAGTATGAGACCTAACTTTTTATTTTTTTTATTATTTTCAATCACTTTTTAAGGAATGTAAAATAAGTAATTAATTTTGTTTTTATTTAAACATCAATCAAATATGAATAATTTTGATCGGCCTAAATTGAAATAACCAAGTTATGTCTCATTAGCTTTAGTCCACAACTAAACATCACATGAAAGATATAGTAAACACTTTACACTTAAATTGTCAGAAGGGAAGTAAAACATTTGAATTGGTAGGATATTAAATTTTTGGGGGAATCGGTTATATACCCATCAAAAGTTTAGAATTTGAATATTTACCCATATTGTATTAGAAATTTGGGTCCAATTTGAAGATTTGATGGGTAAATATCCAAATTTTAAACTTTTAATGGGTATATAACCGATTCTTCCTAAATTTTTTGGTCTGTCGCAAAAGTAGTTAATTTGAGTCTTTTTAGGCCGAATCTAACCGGAGGGCTGCACACAGGCGTTGTCAGTTTTTCATATGAAGGCACTTACTTAGTTTACTTCATGCTATGCATATGCTGTCGTGGCAAGGGGTCTCACGGAATGCCTTTTCGCCACTGACTCACAATTATTGGCGAATTCACTATCCAATGCGACCACCCCTGTGTGTGCTCATTGGCAAGTTAACTCATAAATTTTACAAATATGGCAATTGCTTGCACAGTTTCCAGGTTTCGCTTGCCATTATATGCAAACAGATTTCAATCAAAAGGGCACTGCATTGCCAATTTAGCAAGGGTATATCAGTTTCAATACATAGGATTTACATTCCCACTCTTTGCAGAGTAGATTTTCATGTTCAGATGCCTGCAAGGCTCATTGTTTCTTACATACTCCCCCCCTGTTTTTTTGTCATTTGTATACATTAGCCACATCAGGTTTTTGTTATGATATGTATAATAGTGGCGCAGGTATAGAGCTGATGTAATTCACTCATGTAAGACGGTTTCCTTCCTGTTTGTAATATATGCCCAAGGGCTTTTCTCCAAAAAAAAAAAAAATATGAGGCTCTAAAATGTATTTTCATTATCAAATAGCGTGACAACAAATAACAAAGAAATATAGCGTCAAAAAAAATAATAGGTTTACAACAATTACAGTCAATAGTAACGTCAAAGAAATAAAAAAGAAAATGATTATACTTAATAATTACCATAAATGGAGAGTGTAACTTGGAGATAGAGAGGGAGCCGACATTTTTATAATATCCAAAGTTTAATAGAAATTAATTAATATATTCAGATCGGAAGTTATAAAAATATCTGTACCGGTTATTTTCTGGCCAGTACCCAATTTAATTCATTATCGGCCTGAAAATGACCGGTACCCAAAATGCTTTATTTTTTTAATACAGTACCGGCTATTTTCTGGCCAGTACTTAAATTTTTTTTTTAGGATGGGCATAGCATAGTTGGCTAGAACATGGTTTGGAAAATCGGCCGATTCCGAGTCAACTCGGTATCGGCCTTGTCCGATCCGATTTTTAGCCGAGTCTCGCGCCCATGTGAGTTTTTCAGCAAAACTCGGTTGAACAGTGTTTGACTCGGCCGAGTTAACCGATTTTCAGGCCGAGTCAGACCGAGTCTAACAGAGTCTAACCAAGTCTGACTGAGTTTTGGCTGAGTCAGCCACTAAAACTGTGATTAAAATCATTTTATGTAAAAAGATATTTGTAAAATGACTGAGTCATACAGCTGGAGAGTTGCATACAAGCTGGAGTCATACAAATCTAAGTTAATTACTAATTTTGTTAGAATAGTACATATTAATGTTAGAATAGTACGTACATATTTTTTGTTAGTTAAATATTAGTATACAAATCTAAGTTAATTACTAATTTTGTTCTCCATTATTTTATTCAACATTATAATTAATTTATAATATCTTGTTACTTAATTTGAAATAGACACACCAATATCCCCATTCGTAATTTAATACAGAGGACAATGAGATAATCCAGCCAGCTTAGCATAGCTTCTGGAAATAAAAAATGTGTTCTATTTGTAATGCTTGTATAACATTATATAATTAGTGGATTATTTGAGTGTAATATTTTGTGTTAACATAGTTTTTCTACAAATTAATTTTTTACCAATTTTTTCCTACCTTTTGGCTACAAAACAAGCTTCAGCAAAAAAAATTCTAGTTTCCGAGTCAACTCAGCCGATTCGTCCGATTCTGATTCCATGGTCAAGAACCCGATTCCGAGTTTAAGAACCATGGGCTAGAAGAAAAAGTCGTAGGAAACTCGGATTGCAGTTTGCACTCGGTTGGCTAAGTCAAACAAACGCATTTGATTGGATGCGTGTGTTACATCGGTTGCATGTATCGGTGCATCATCGATGTTTTTGCAATGAAACATCGATGTTTTATTAGCCGGGTAGTGCTAAAAAAACATCAGTGCGTCGCTGATGTTTTTGTAATGAAACATTGATGTTTTATAAGACTTAGCATTAGCAATTAAGCATGGTAGTGCTAAAAAAATATCGGTGCGCCGCTGATGTTTTTTCAATGAAACATCGATGCACTTCTGCCGTCGTTAGGCCGTGCATAAGGCATCTGTACTCAATTTTAGGATGCTGGTTATTGTCAAGTTAAATTCACTAGCCGCATGCGAACACTAAACTTTAGTGTCATACGACACTGTAAAAAAAACGTAGTTTAGTGTTCCCATGCGGCTAGTGAATTTAATTTGACAATAACCAGCATCATAATAAAACATCGATGTTTCATTACAAAAACATCAACAACGCACCAATGTTTTTTTAGCACTACCCGGCTAATAAAACATCGATGTTCATTACAAAAACATCAATGATGCACCGATACATGCAACCGATGTAACACACGCATCCAACCAAATGCATTTGTTTGATCTTAGCCAAACCGAGTGCAACTTCAATCCGAGTTTCCTACAACTTTTTCTTCTAGCCAACTATGTTATGCCCATCCTAAAAAAAAAAAAATTAAATACCTGCCAGAAAATAGCCGGTACTGTATTAAAAGAAATTGAGTACCGGTCATTTTCAAGCCGGTAATAAATTAAATTGAGTACCGGTCAGAAAATGGCCGGTACGGATATTTTTATAACTTCCCAGCGGATCTGGGTATATTAATTAATTTCTATTACACTTTGGATATTAATAAAAATGTCGGGAGGGGGCGGGGAGAGAGAGAGAGAATATGGGGTTCAAAGGGTTATTTTGACAATAGAATTTAGAAAGAGGGTATTTTGTCCAACTTTTCTCAAAGGTAAGTCATTTTGTATAATTCCCAATAAGGGTACAATGACCAAAAGAAAAAAAAGAAAGAAACTATGCATATTATGTAAGAAAAAAGGTTTAAACATTGCAAAATTTTCATTTTGCGTTGGCTATACAATTGTTTTCCCGATTATTGTGCGGCGCGAAACATTTCCTTGTAAACAAATGCAATTAATGTTTAATCTTGATCCGCATACGTGGCATATCTTGCCAAGAGATCCTCTTCTAGGTCTCTTTTTCTTTAATCTTAGCTCAAGTGTTTTCTTTTAGTTATATGTATATCAGTTTTATTATTATTAAAACAGCAACAAATCTTTTTAGGGAGTTGCACTTCCTTTTCACCGTTTTTGGATGGTTCAGAATTTTCAGATTAAGTGATTTTCTACCTATCTAAAAAAATAGTAAAAAAATTCAAAAAAATGTAAAATTTGGTTTGCAAGTACATATTCATTTTATAATCATGTTGAACGGTTTGGATCGACCGTTAGAATTTTGAAAACTAAAATATTGAGCCGTAGCACGGACCAATCCGTGCTATGCATACATAGTACCGTAGCCTCACTCTTTATTATTATTAATTGATTGATATCATGGTCATTTCCTTTGTTTTAGTAACAGATTTTATGAAGAAAAAAATGCCTTTAATTATTCAATATAAATCACTTTGATACTGATAGAATGATAGTATCATTGTACTTGACAAATTCAAGTTGTCATGTCCCATCCGAATGATTTTCTTTTTATTTTATTTTTCACTGGTTTAGAGAGTACAAAACACATGTGAATTATTTTAGAACTTGGTGTATCCGGATAATTTTTTATTTTTTAAAAAATGGTTAGGCGGACAATTCGAATATTGCTTAGTTTAAACAGGGAATATTTAATCAGGAGGTAAGGGTACAAGTCAAAATCTTTTAATCAGATCAATTCAATCGACTTATATATTTATAATTTGATTGCTTATGTATGGATTAGATTGTAATTGACTGGACAATTAAATTTTATATAACAATTTTGTAAAAATAACTGAGTAAAAGAGCCGACGATCGTTGTGCGTTATTATCTTAAAATAATTTATTTTTATACAACTATAATAATAAACCGCAGACTTAATGCAGTAGTATGAGTCTTCTTCTTCTTTTTTTCCACAGAAATGCATGTTTAATTTTCAAAATTAACATCTAAACGATGTTGGAGTGTACCGGCTCTTTAATAAAAAAATTTATAACTATAATAATATCATTATAGAAGTATTATGGTATTTAATTAAAAACTTTTTTTTTTTACTAAAACTTCTTTTATGTTATTATTGAGTCTAGCTAGTATGACATTAGTGTCATTTCAACCTATATAACACCAACTCATAAACCTATCGAATCGACTTCAAACGGTGAATTCTACTTATTAGTTGTGCGTTTATATGCAAAATTTATAATTTTTTGAATTATTTAGTATTAAATCAAGCGTCAAATGTGGAATTTTTTAAGTTAATTTTAACACATCATTTTTCAACATTTTTGACCATTTGACTTGATACTAAAATAACTTGCAAAATAAAAAATATGCATTAAATGCATCACTCATAAAGTAAATCGGTTTGTATGGTTTGAATTGGCCATTTGAAGTCTATCCAATAAAATTTGAAGTTGATGTCATATGACACCGATGTCATATTAGTTGGACTCGTTATTATTAGTGAGAGTATGTTACTTGTTCTTTATTTGTAATTCTTCAAATATAACTTATTATTGTTGTTTATATTTTTATAACAGGTTTTCTAAATGAAAACCATCGAATCTATAAAATCCGACCACCTAACATATAGTACGGATTGAATGATTTTTACAATTGATTGGTTAGTCACAAATTGAAAATGTGATAATTTGAATATAATAAATCAAATAAAGTACCTAAATAAAATCTGAACAATTCTAATGACGATGTTAATTTATGAGGGATATTGGTCAAACAAAATAAGATACAAGTAGATTCTGTTCTAACAAATAGTTATATCACTGACTAATTTAAGAGTTATACTATGTTTATTCTGAAAAATAGTTTGATAGTTGACCCACCAAGATTGAGTCCAATTGTTCCTCTTTTATAACATTTTAAATGAGTCATGTCACTTGCAGAGAAATATAACAAATCTAACTACATTATCATAGGCCACTTAAAACTTCTGAAATTATTTCTCCCTATCAAAATTTTAAAATTGTTTATCTTCTCATACAATATTAAAAACCTTTTATATTTTCTTTTTTATTCATTTAATTAAATCTTAACTAGAATTCACTTGATTTATCATTATCCTCATGTCGAACACTAACATTATGTGTTTTTTATTACTTCGTTAGTTTCATTATTCACATTTATCACTTTATAATTCAATCGAACTAGATGAAGACACATTTGATGACTAGAATATCAAGGGACTAGAATATCAAGGGCAGACAGAAGTAGGTATGTTTGGTTGGATTGAAAATAGGTTATTTTTAGAGTTCGGCTATTCAGAATAGCCTATTCACTGTTTGATTGGATTAAAATAGTTAGAATAATGAATTCAAATTTTTTGTCTTATTAAAATAAACTATTTTTAAGGGTTTTGAGATTTGGCTATTATAATAAGAAAAACAATAGCTATTTTCGATTTGGCTATTCTAGCTATTCTTGTTTTACAACCAAACATATCATGTAGAGACCAAGAAATTTAAGTAACCCTATATATTGAAACTTTTTATTTTATCCTTTAAAGTTTCTAAATTTTATAAGAATTAATACTTATTAGTCTCCCTCATAAATAAAATTATGTGATACTTATTAGTCTCCCTCATAAATAAAATTATGTGATACTTATTATCCAGTCTTCCAATATCAATATTCTGATTCTGTCCCTGTAGAACACAGAAAATCACAAAACAATGAGTTAACAGGTCAAATCACTGTAACATCTATATTGATATCCAATGTCAGCAACCTTATCCTATTAAGTCGGTAATGATTGAATTTTGTGTATCTTTTAGGTATTGATTTAGCATCCTCCAAAATAATTTAACTGACACCAACTATAAATAACTAAACAATTTTACAATTATGGACTGCTGTCTGGAAACATTGGGCCCTACTGTGTGACTAACACCATCCACTTGTACTTATTCTACTCTTATTATTGCGCTGTCCCTCTCCAATTTGTTTGTTTTTAGAAATAAAAAAATTGATTCGTTAGAGATAAGATGGATTACTCTTTTTTTAATGGATAGACCCGAACCAATAATTGGATCACATTGCGGAGCGATCAATGAGACCGAACTAATGGTTCGATTACTCTATTTTTCACAATTTACCACATCAACAACCACACTGTTGAATTTATGAAACAAAGAAGTAAAATTGAAGAGAGATAATATATTGCAGAGCTTGCATTTTTCTTATTACAAATTTCCTATTTATAATTACAAGGCTCAAAACTAGCCGTTAGTACTATTTTCTATTTTAATAATGATGGTACACGTTACCGTTATCTTTCTACATTTGAAAATAAGTTGGAATCCTTTTCTATATTTTAACACTCTCCCTCAAATTAGGAATGTATATATCGTATAATCCTAGATTGCTTGTAATTCACTCAAATGGATTCGGATCCAAGCCTTTGGTGAAGATACCCGCAAGTTGATCCTCACTTTTAACATATGGTGCTTCTATTTCTTTTGCTTGAACACTATCTCTAATGAAATGACTATCCACTTCTATATGTTTCATTCGCTCATGAAACACGGAATTTGATGTTGTGTCGTGCCGAGTTGTTGTCGCAAAACATTTTCATAGGTCCTTGAGTTTTAAACCCCATGTCTGATAGGAGTTGTTTAATCCATATCAACTCGCTTGCGGTTGATGCCATGACACGATATTACTCTTCGGCACTTGATCGTGCCACAACATTTTGTTTATTGTTTTTCCATGTGACTAGATCTCTGCCTATAAATGTATGAAAGCCGGTTGTCGATTTTCTATCGAAGTTTCCGGCCCAATCCGGCTCAATCTGTATCGGAATAGCCACTTATGTTATTAGAATTATTGTTTTTCATCCAAATGCCCTTACCGAGATTCTCTTTTAGATACCTCAAAATTTTATTTATAGCTTCTAATGTGGTGTTCTAGGTGAGTGCATGAACTTGCTAATTTGACTTACGGAAAAAGATATATCCGGACGAGTAACCGTTAGATAGATCAATTTTCCTGCAAGTCTTTGAAATTGATTTATGTCTTCTATAAGTTCATCATCTTCACTATTTAATTTACACTTGTTATCAATTGGAGTAGAGGCCGGTTTGCATCTTAATTTACCGGTTTCTTTTAATAAATCAAGTGTATATTTTCTTTGTGAAATAAAAGTCCTTTATTTGAAGAAGCTACCTCTAATCTTATATATATTTAAGATATCTCAAATCTTTTATATCAAGTTGTCTCTTGATTTTTTGGACGTGTTCTAAATTATTTCTGGTAATTAAAATGTCATCTACATACATTAGAATGAGGGTTGTATTGGTTCCATCATAATTAGTAAATAAAGAATGATCGGCATTACTAATTTTAAAATTTGAAGAAATTAAAAAAGAGCTAAGTTTGTCATACCATGTCCTTGGAGATTGATTTATTTAGCCTACAAACCAAGTTATACTTGTTTTCCAATTTATGACTGGGTGGTAATGTCATATACACCTAATCTTCAAGTGTTCCTTGAAGGAAAATATTTTTAACATCCATTTGGTAAAAGTCTCAACCATTGTTTATCGCAATGGAGAATAAAATTCTAACGTTATTCATTTTTGCCACTCATGCAAATGTTTCGTTATAATCTATTCCATAGGCTTGAGTAAAATCTTTGGTAACTAGTCTTGCCTTATACCTCTCTATAGTACCATCACTATTATATTTGATTTTATATACCCATTTGCAACAAATTGGTTTTTTAATTTTTGGTAAAAGGACAATTTTTCAAGTTTCATTTTGTTCTAAGGCATTAAGTTCCTCTTTCATGGCTTTGCACCAAATTGAATTTTTAATAGCTTCTTGATAATTTTTTGGTTCTAATTTATTTACGACACAGGTGAGAAATGCATGGTATTTGGGTGAAATTTTGTCACATGCCACAAAATTTTCTATTGGGTATTGAACCGTATAGGTAACATAATCTCTAAATCTAATTGATGGTAGTGGTACCCTAGATGACCTTCTAACCCCTAAGTTATTTTCCATTTCAGTTTCACTTGTGTTATTGTTAATTTCAATAATTTCATATTCATGATTGTTAATTCCATGATTAAAATTTGGTGCAAAATTTAAGTCATCTAAGTAAGGCATTACCGTGTTGTTAACTTAGTCGTTTATATATGTTTGATCAAATACTTTTTTTTGAAGTATGACTCATCTTAAAAAAATGTAATATTTCTAGAAAGATACATGATCAGAGTCAAAATAATAATGATTTACGTAGGGTTTTGGCTTAGATTTTGCATATTTTCTCACACTTATGTTTAATTAATTAGAGAAAAAGGCTACTGTCACCCTTCTTTGTGTTTTAATGCAGAAAATAGGTTTTGGGACTATTTTACACCAAATGGAGCTAGAATCAGGTCAATCGGATCAGCGACGCTCATCGACTAAGTCTCTGTTATGGTCCGTATTGCATAATACGGACCAGACCTAGCACATACCAGAAGATAGCGCTGGAAGCATTAAACCCTAACCGTCAAGGTCCTAATACGGACCGTATTGCCCAATACGGTCCGTATCTGAAGGCGTCTCTTGGGGAATAACTGTCGACAGCTGTTTCGAGATCAGTTTCTTAGCCCCTACTCAACCTCCAGACGTCCCTCCACTCCTATATAAAGCCCCTGGGCAGAAGAAATAGTCATATTTGTAATTAGGGTTAGATTTAATTAAAGTGAGAAGAGAGGAGTGCTTGTAACAATGCCGTTCCGCGGCTAAGATCCTTTTCTTAGGGCTAGGCAGTAAACCTTGTTACTCTTGATGTTTTGATATATATATTTCTATTGATTATGATTTCTTGTTGTTGAAACAAAATGCTTTTGTGATTTACTATCTCTTCATCTAACTTCAATGATCTAGTTTGAGTCCGTTAGGGTAGTGACAGTACTTTAATGGTAAGAGAAACTATTTGTATGAATTAGCCTCGTTGAGATCTATTAGGTTTATGTGAAGAAAACCTTAGCGGGGAAACCATAAACCAGACCAACAAAACGCGTACCAAATTCCATCACTTGCGTAAAGTAAATCACAGTGATCTGTGTAGTAATTTGGGGTATTTGAGAGATCAGACATTTGCGTAAGGTAAATTGCAGTGTCCTATGTAGAATCTCGGTGAAAGATCTGTCATTCTCACGTAACATAAATTGTAGTGACCTACGTGGTGTCTTTCATTAAACAACAACAGGAAATCAGACGCAACAGGAATATATTGTCAAGGCGGATTGAGTGGCAATGGTGTGCCGAAACCCTAGGAATTGTCATCTCTATCTTTATTTTAATTACTTTTAATTGCTTCCTAATTTACATTGATCAAAACAACATCTCTCAATTTTCAATTCGTCTAGCCTTTCGAAAGATTGTGATTCAATCGCTCAAAGCATTGAACCAATATTCCCTGTGGATCGATCTCGAATATACTACTCGATAGTATTGTGCGCTTGCAGTCCGAACCGATAGCATTTCCGAGTTTATAAATATTAAAAGAAATATTGCTCTCTTTTGAGTGATCAAGCTTTTTGGCGCCATTGCCGGGGAATAACGGTTCATTGTGCAAGGCCTCGCGAGGCGTCCTTGCTTTGACCATTGAATCCAATTAATTAGAAACGCCTAGATTTCTTTTTATTTTCTGCATTTTTATATTTCTTTTATTTTCAATTTCGTTTTTATTTTTATTTTCTTTTTATTTTCAGTTTTTAGTTTAATTTTCATATTTTCTTTTCTTTTTAGAACACTGCTGATCAGAGTCAAAATAACGATGATTTACGTAGGGTTTTGGCTTAGGTTTTACATATTTTCTCGCACTTATGTTTACTTTATTAGAGAAAAAGGCTACTGTCACCCTTCTTTATGTTTTATTGTAGAAAACAGGTTTTGGGACTATTTTACACCAAATGGAGCTAGAATCAGGTCAATCGGATATGCGACATTCATCCACTAAGTCCCTGTTACGGCCAGTATTGACCAATACGGACCAGGCCTAGCACAGACCAGGAGATAGCGCTGGAAGCAGTTAAACCCTAACTGCCAAGGTCCTAATACGGACCGTATCACCTGATACGGCCCGTATCCGAAGGCATCTCTTGGGGAATAACTGCCGACAGCTGTTTCCAGATTGATTTCTTAGCCTCCAATCAACCTCTACACGTCCCTACACTCCTATATAAGGCCCCTGGGCAGAAGAATACATCATCTTTGTAATTAGGGTTAGATTTGATTAAAGAGAGAAGAGAGGAGTGATTGTAACCATGCCGTTCCGCGGCTAAGTTCCTTTTCTTAGGGCTAGGCAGTAAACCTTGTTACTCTTGATGTTTTGATATATATATTTATGTTGATTATGATTTCTTGTTGATGTATCGAATATGCTTTTGTGATTTATTATCTCTTCACCTAATTTCAATGATCTAGTTGAGTTCATTAGAGTAGTGACAGTGCTTTAATAACTCTTTAAACTATTTGGACGAGTTAGCCTCGTTGAGATCTATTAGGTTCATGTGAAGAAAACCTTCGCGAGGAAACCATAAACCAGAACAACAAAACGCATGACCAAATTCCATCATTTGCGTAAGGTAAATCGCAGTGATCTGTGTAGTAATTTGGGAGATAAGAGACCCGATAGTTGCGTAAGGTAAATCGCATTGTCCTGAGTAGAGTCTCGATGAAAGATCTGTCATTCTGGCGTAACATAAATCGCAGTGACCTTTGTAGTTATCTTTCATAAAACAACAACAGGAAATCAGACGCAACAGGAATATATTATCAAGGCGGATTGAGTGACAATGGTGTGCCGAAACCCTAGGAATTCTCATCTCTATCTTTATTTTAATTACTTTTAATTGTTTCCTAATTTACATTGATCAACAAACATCTCTCAAATTTCAGATTTCATCTAGCCTTTCGAAAGGTTGTGATTCGATCGCTCGAAGCACTGAACCAATATTCCCTGTGGATCGACCTCGCATATACTACTCGATAAGGATTGTGCACTTGCAGTCCGAACCGATAGCATTTACGAGTTTATAAATATTAAAAGAAACATTGCTCTCTTTTGAGTGATCAAGCTTTTTGGCGCCGTTGCCGGGGAATAACGGTTCATTGTGCAAGGCCTCGCGAGACGCCCTTGCTTTGACCATTGAATCCAATTAATTAGAAACGCCTAGATTTCTTTTTATTTTCTGCATTTTTATTTTTCTTTTATTTTTCAATTTCGTTTTTATTTTCGTTTTCTTTTTATTTTCAGTTTTTAGTTTAATTTTCAGATTTTCTTTTCTTTGTAGGAAACTGCACGCTGGCCGAATCATCCGTACGAAGATCCGAGAGGATTGCTAGTAGGAGAGGACAATTCGCTTCCACATCACCGATAAGAACCAACCATAGTTCTTCATCAAGTAATTCTGAAAGCGAAGAAGACTCAGATTCGATCAACATGAATATCCCACCGAACGAACCGATTAACAATGGAAGACAAGACAATGGTGATCAAGGAGTTCACGATGCAGCAAGACCCAAACTTCTACGAGACTATTGCGTACCGCGCGCGAATGATCCTAATTCTAGTATAAACCCGCAAACTGTTACAAACCGTAATTTTGAGATCAAACCTGCTCTCATAAATATGGTTTCGCAACAGCAATTTGGAGGATTTCCACATGAAGATCCACATCTTCATCTGTCAATTTTCCTAGGGATATGCGAGACGATAAAGATCAACGGAGTTACCGATGAAGCAATCAGGCTAAGGCTATTTCAATTCTCATTAAAAGATAAAGCAAGAGCATGGTTGTTTTCCTTACCGGCCAATTCCATTCAAACTTGGGACCAATTGTTTAATGTGTTTATTGCAAAATATTTTCCACCATCCAAAACTTCAAGGTTTAGAAATCTAATTACTAATTTTGAACAAAGGGATGGTGAAACATTGTGTGAGGCATGGGATAGATATAAGGATATGCTAAGATGTTGTCCACATCATGGTCTAGAAAGATGGCTGATTGTCCAAACTTTTTATAATGGTCTAAACCCTACTGATAGGTTGTCTATTGATGCTTCTGCAGGAGGAGCAATCATGAACAAGGAACCTGACGAGGCCTACAACCTAATTGAAGAGATTGCAATCAACCAACACTACTGGATCCCTGAGCGAAAGAAGCCAAGTTCAACACCTGGCATGCACCGAGTAGATGACATATCCATGCTAAGCGCAAAGATTGATGCTTTGCAAATGGCACTTAACAAGCAGACCAAGCAGCGAACGGTAGCAGCAGTCAATGCCGCAACAGCATGTGGCTATTGTGGAGGAGCGCACGAGATGACCGAATGTATGAATGTGACGGAAACTGAGGAAGAAATAGAGCAAGCAAACGCAATTGACAACAGCTTTCGACCTCAGCCCGCCTACAACACATATCATCCGAACAACCGAAACCATCCAAATCTCTCATACGCGAACAATCAAAGGCCTGCTGCACCCCAACAGAACTACCAACCACAGCCCAATTATCAACCAAGATACAACAATCCCCAACAGAATTATCAACCAAGGCAATACAACCAACCACAGCAACCTGACATCACATCCTTAATGGAGAAACTCCTAGAGAAGCAGGATAAGGCTAACGCCGAAATCGCACAAAAGATTGAATCCTTAACAAACCGCACCAAAGACTTAGAAGACAATGTCTCTAAGATGGCAAGAGAACTCTCTAGTATCACACGTGGAAAAGGCCAATTTCCGGGCCAACCGGAATAAAACCCAAGAGAGACTTGCAAGAGCATAACGCTAAGGAGCGGTACAGCTTATCAGGGACCTCCCATACCCGATCAAACTTCCGATGAGATGCATGCAGAGCCATCACATTCCGAAGAGTACGAGCCGCCACCACTGGAGCCGCCCGTACTTGAAACGCAGGCAGACCTTATTGAGGAGCAGAATGACACCGTAGGTGGAGACGATCGACAACCCGAACCTGAATATATTGCACCACCACCCTACAAGCCACCTCTGCCATTCCCTCCAAGGCCGGCCAAGCACAAGATGGAGCCACAATTCGCGAGATTCATGGAGACACTCAAGCAACTACAAATCACAATCCCCTTCACTGAGGCAATTGCAAACATACCTTCGTATGCTAAATTTTTGAAGGAGATTCTTTCAAACCGCAGTAGACTCCAAGAATTCTCGACAATCCCGCTCAATCTGGAATGTAGTGCGCTCGTGCAAAGTAAATTACCGACAAAGTTGAAAGATCCGGGAAGCTTTTCGATACCGTGCACAATTGGTACAACAGATTTTAAGAAAGCTTTATGTGATCTGGGGGCAAGTGTGAGTTTAATGCCAAAGGCGGTATTTGACAAATTGAATTGTGGAGAATTATCACCAACTCAAATGGCATTACAACTGGCTGATCGGTCAATTCGATATCCTGAAGGAGTATTGCTAGATGTATCGATAAAAGTTGGAGACCTTTGGATACCTGGAGACTTTGTTGTAGTAGACATGGAAGAAGATGAACACATTCCGATCATCCTTGGGAGGCCATTCCTCGCCACATGTGGAGCAATGATTGATGTTAAGAATGGGAAAATTTCGTTAAATGTCAGAAAGGACAAGGTTACTTACGACATAAATAGAGCTTTAAAATACCCTTCTGACATTGATCGTGTCTTCAACCTGGGCATCACTGGTGAATTTGAAGAGGAAGAGTATCCATTCGATGAATTTGGAGAGTTCATGGGTATTGAGGATTTGGATAGCCTTCTCAGAAGGGAAGACGATGAAGTACAACCTGAACAAGATGTCACCACTAAACCTGACGAGGTTTACAATGAAACTTGCGCAAGATGCACTACTATCACTGAAGAAGAAGTAATTCCCGTGTCCAAAGTCCTACAACCCATATTTTCCAATATGGGTATTAACGAAGAGAAGAAGAAGGAAAAGGCAACCTCTCCTCCACAACTCGAGCTTAAACCTCTTCCACCCAACCTACAATACGAATTTCTGGGCCCAAATCGAACCTATCCGGTAATTGTCGGCTCTCAGCTTGACAAGACCCAAATCAGCAAACTCGTCAATACACTCAGGAAACACAAGAAAGCAATTGGCTACTCAATCGATGACATCAAAGGCCTCAGTCCTACCATTAGCATGCACCGAATTCTGCTAGAGGAAGATCACAAACCTTCACGAGAACCACAAAGAAGACTCAATCCAAACTTGAAGGAAGTGGTCAAGAAAGAAGTCCTGAAGCTGCTAGATGCAGGCATCATTTACCCCATCTCTGATAGCAATTGGGTGAGTCCCGTCCAGGTCGTTCCTAAGAAGGGAGGTACCACAGTTGTGAAAGGAGATAACAACGAAATGCTCCAGACAAGAGTTGTTACAGGGTGGCGAATGTGCATTGATTATCGGCGGCTAAACATGGCAACAAGAAAGGATCACTACCCTCTTCCGTTTATCGATCAATTGTTGGAGCGACTAGCAAAACATTCATACTTCTGTTACCTTGATGGATACTCCGGCTTCTTGCAAATCCCAATTCATCCTCAAGATCAAGAAAAGACCACATTCACATGCCCCTACGAAACCTTCGCTACCGTCGCATGCCCTTCGGGTTATGCAACGCCCCAGCGACCTTCCAAAGAGCCATGGTGTCTATCTTTTCAGATTATGTTGAGGAAATAATGGAAGTATTCATGGATGATTTTTCAGTTTATGGGGATACCTTCGACTCATGTTTGAGGAACTTGTCTAAAGTTCTAAAAAGATGTGAAGAAGTGAACCTCGTATTAAATTGGGAAAAATATCATTTTATGGTACAAGAGGGAGTAGTGCTTGGTCACACCATATCCTCTAAGGGATTGGAGGTCGACAAATCAAAAGTCGAGGTGATTGAAAAATTAACTCAACCAACATGTGTTCGTGACATTCGCAGTTTTCTTGGTCATGCAGGTTTTTATCGAAGATTTATCAAGGACTTCTCGAAGATCACAAAGCCTCTCTCAAACTTGACCATGAAGGATGCCGAGTTCATCTTCGATGAAAAATGCATCGAAGCATTCAACACACTCAGGAATGCTTTGATTTCAGCCCCAATTCTCCAACCACCTGACTGGGACCATCCTTTTGAAATCATGTGCGATGCAAGTGATTATGCAGTAGGAGCAGTCCTGGGACAGCGGAAGGATAAGAAGCCCTATGCAATCTATTACGCGAGCAAAGTTCTAAATGAAGCTCAATGCAATTACACAACAACTGAGAAAGAACTACTCGCAGTAATCTTTGCAATTAACAAATTTCGATCTTACCTTGTAGGTTCAAAAGTCATCATTTATACAGATCATGCAGCAATCAAGTACCTCATCAACAAGAAGGACGCAAAACCTAGACTCATTCGATGGGTACTTCTCCTACAAGAATTTGATATCGAAATTAGGGATAAGAAGGGCACAGAGAATTCGGTAGCCGACCACCTGTCAAGGCTGAGACAACCAAACAGTGATGATCAACCAATCGATGATTCTTTTGCTGATGAACACCTTTACTCTGTAGAGACATGCAGACGGCCATGGTACGCAGATCTGGCCAACTACATTGCATGTGGGGCCATCCCGCCTAACATGACATTTCAGCAAAAGAAGAGATTTCTAACAAGTGCAAAACATTACTACTGGGATGATCCTTACCTCTTCCGCCTTTGTGTAGACGGAGTACACAGGAGATGTGTCACACACGAAGAATCGAAAAGCATCATCCATGACTGTCACTCCTCGCCATATGGTGGCCATGCTTCATTCCGAAAGACGGCATTGAAGATTCTTCAAGCAGGTTTTTATTGGTCCGACATCTTCAGAGATGTCCAGGATTATGTCTCCCGCTGTGACGCATGTCAACGGACGGGAAACATATCCAAACGCGATGAGATGCCACAAAACTCAATCCTGGAAGTGGAGATTTTCGATGTTTAGGGAATTGATTTCATGGGGCCATTCCCAAGCTCAGGTAACAACAAGTATATCCTTGTAGCAGTCGACTATGTCTCGAAATGGGTGGAAGCAATTCCAGCGCCATCAGCAGATGCAAATGTAGTCAAGCGGCTGTTCCAGAAGATTATATTTCCAAGGTTTGGCATCCCTCGAGTAGTGATAAGTGATGGAGGATCGCATTTCATCAACAACCAATTCAATAACCTTCTGAAGAAATATGACGTCTCACACAAGGTGTCAACTCCTTACCATCCACAAACCAGTGGGCAAGTAGAAATTTCAAACAGAGAAATCAAAAACATCTTGCAAAAGACGGTGTCCTGGTCCAGAAAGAATTGGGCACTCAAACTAGACGAAGCACTTTGGGCCTATAGAACCTCGTTCAAAACTCTAATCGGAATGACACCCTACAAGCTGATCTACGGAAAGGCTTGTCATCTACCGGTGGAATTAGAACACAAGGCATATTGGGCAATAAAAACGTTCAATTATGACCTTAGAGATGCAGGCAAGAAGAGGCTACTGGATCTGAATGCACTAGACGAACTGAGACTGCACGCATACGATAATGCAAAGATGTATAAAGAACGGGCGAAATTCTACCATGACAAAAAGATAAGACAAAGGGAGTTAAAGGAAGGCGACATGGTGCTTCTCTTCAATTCACGATTAAAACTCTTCCCCGGAAAATTGAGATCCAGATGGACAGGGCCATACAAGGTCACATGCGTATACCCTTATGGAACAATCCAAATCTGGAGTCAAGAAACCGGGTATTTTAAGGTGAACGGCCAGAGGTTGAAGCACTACATTGCAGGAACAAATGATGAGTATGAAGAAACATATTCTTTCGGGAATCAGCCAAACGAAGAATGAGATCAAGAAGTCAAGCTAATGACTTTAAACGAGCGCTTCTTGGGAGGCAACCCAAGGCCATTTTTTGCTTTCTTTTTCATAAAAAAAAAAAAAAATTTCCTAAATGTTCGCAGCAAAGCGCAACGCAAGTTTCGGCACGCTTGAAAGCGTACCTTTTAAACCTCGTTAACACTCCACGAGTAAAGGATGCAAGTGCACAACCTCTGCCGTGTAGTATAATCGGGTATCGATCCTCAGAGACGGCTAATCACTCGGTTAAGTTCTATCTAAACTTGATTGAAAACTAGAAGTTGAAAAGGTTTTGTTTGGTATTTAATTTCCTAAGGTATCAAATCAAACTGTTCAGACAATTGAAGAAGATGTAACAAAATGTTTAGAACAAATGTAAATTGTGTTTTGATTATGGATAAAAGGTGTTTCCAGGGTTTAAGACTTCATCTCTGATCTGCCTCTAGTGGTACGGCCCGTACTAAGTAGGTACGGCTAGGCCGTACCTCACTTGGTAAGGCTAGGCCGTACCACCCTGGTAAGACCCGTACCGGCTTCCCAGAATAGAACCTACCAGTTCGAGTAAATGCATTTCCTTGCTGGTACCTTGTGCTAAACTCTTTAGAAAGGTTCAATTGACCATACCTAAGGTTCCTAACCCTCAACCGTCGTTTGTTGGATCAAGATCTAGGTTGGAATGCGATTGAGAGCCTTTTAGGGTTTCTACACCTCAACCATCGTATGTTGGTACAGATCTACCCTAGCTGATTGATTAGATGTCTAAGGCACCCTCTAATCTGTCGATTAGAGGAGAATTCAACCTTTCGGCTTCAATTCGAACTATTCTACCCTATGTACTTGAATTGGATGAGAGATTGAGATGATCACATGACCTTGATAGGTTCGATCTAAACCTAAAGGGACATCATACAACAATCACAGCAAGCAAAGCAAGATATAGCAATGAAAATCACAATCAATCAAACTAAAGAGTTCATACAAAGTAAAAGTCAAAGAAAGTCAAAACAAATCAAGATTCGATCTCTAACCCTAGAAACTAAAATGATCTACTCACAGCACATAGCAATGTCTAAAAATACAATAAGAGGAAGAGAGATAGCCATGGATTGAAGGGAGATGGAGGAGGAAGCTAGATCCGTCGAGTTTCGCCTCTTCCTCTTCTTTCCTTCTTGCTTTCAGCTCCTTAGCCTTCTTTCTCTCTCCTACTGAGCTCTCAGATCTATCTGGAATGAATTGGATACCAAATCTGGAGAGTTCCCCGCCTTAAATAGCCTCTGCCCAAATTTGAATCTGTCAGGACGCCTTCATGTACGGCCCGTACCAATTTGGTACGGCCTGGCCGTACCAGGCGTGAAGAGCTGAAAATGGCTAAGTAAGGTCCGACCCGTACCAAGCCTGGTAAGGGCCGTACCTCATCATGTGAATCGCCATTTCTTCGTGTGTTTTGCTCCAAACCTGCAGAAAACAAACAAACACTCAGCAGTACCAAATTCTAAAGATATAACAATGAGATGCACATGATTCTGGTAAATTATGGCACGAATCTGGTACTAAAACAGGCCTAAAATAGACTAAATATGCGAGGTATCAAATTCCCCCAAGCTGAACCTTTGCTTGTCCTCAAGCAAAAAGTTTCAAACTCGGGTGAAAGTGCTGGAAAACTAAATCTAAATGCAGATACAAGTCTAAATGTGAAAACCTACGTGAGTGTGCTATAGTCAAGAATTTCTAGAATCGATTCGGTTGTAATTCAAACATTCCTTTGTAAACCTTGATTCACTCCAACAATTAGTCAATTGAACTTCTTATTTTGAGATGCTTCTAACAATGGAAAGACTAATTACCTAGGTTTGATCGAATCAATTTCATTCTTTTTCCGAATTATTGCTTTTATTCAAAGTGATTTTTCTTTGCATTTGCCCTCCCCCAAGCTTGAATCAAGCTTAAGGGTAAGAAAGTTGCGAACGAAGTGTGTTGGTATGAGCAAAATTTTCTTTCTTTATTTCTAATTGGGAGACGAGCTCAAAGGCGCCCATTCGAGGCTTATTGCCAGTACTCTTATTTTCTCCATCTTTTCTCTTTTGTTTTCTCTTTTTCTTTTTCTCATTTTTCTTTTTTTTTTTTATTTTTTTGGTTTGCTCACACCATGAATACACACATCCATTGGTATTCATTCATACCAATGGATATTCCAAACTTTCTTAATTTGAAAATCTCAATTCCTAAAGGCACAATTCAGTTTTTTCGAATAATCTCGTTCGATTCAATTCTAAGTTTGTTTCATCTTTTCCATTATTAAAAACATCTCAACCTAAGTAGTTCAATAACCAATCATGGGTTAGTTCCAATTCACTCAGGTCTATCCTAATCACAACCAAATTGTTTCAAAGTTATTCTCAATTCTAGCAATTCACGCAAATTTTCACCTAACAATGCACGAAAATACGAAAAAATGTAAGAAAAATAACGATAAAGTAAATATGACCTAAATGCAAATGCAATCCCCCCAAGCTTAGCCTGAGCATTGTCCTCAATGCTTCAAGACTATGAGATAAAAGAGATAAAAGAAGCTCGGGGAAAAGAGAGCGAACCTGATCAGTCGTGTGAACGGTCGTACCAGAGCCAGTCGCTCAACTGCTGCTCTATCCCAGTCACCCGCTGCGTGAGATCATGGAGTGCGGCGCCCTGCTGACGAATGGCAGCACCCTGCTCATAGAGTGCAACACCCTGCTCCTAACGCATGCCGTACATCAGATCGTAGACATCATGGATGGTGGGCTCAGAGAGAGGAGGAGGGTACACAGGTCTACTGTAGGAGGTGGAGGGTCCAGCTGCGTAGGCAGAGGTGGATGGGCCAATCTGGTACGTGGAAGGGTCAGCTCCATAGAAAGAGGTACCTGCACCAAAGGGTGAAGGATGTACCTGCTCGGAGAATGGGGGAGCCTGGCTGGGGAAAGGTGGCACATGAGGAGAGAGAGGATGCATCGGCTCAAACGGAGCCTGGACTGGAGAGGTGGTGGCATCGAGCATGTCCTCATCGCCATGCGGTGGTGGTGGAGGAGGTGGAGGTGGGGGTGGGACCTCAGGGGCAGGCTGCACGCGGGGCGGACGGCGGAAAAACCAAGTGCTCCGGTCAGTGAAGGAGAGAGTGACCGGGAATGGCATGATGTATCGGGTATGCTGGTCAGGCATGCGCCAAGCCCAAGCACCTCGCCCATCGCGTCCTGCTGCTGACTCGATGAACTTATAGGTGGTGAACTGAGAGAGAGAGAGAGATCGGGAGCTCCGGCACTCCTCGTCGCCGATGATCTGGATGTGTAAGCGCTCAGCGATCAGAGTGACATAGGCCGAGATGTAGAGAGTGCCACCCGGCTTGGGCTGCCTCTGGATGTCGATCCAGTGGCGGATCATGGCGAGCATCAGATCGGGCCGCTCGAGAGTGCTGTCGGGGCGCAGCATATGATCCACCAGCTGCAGATCCTCAACATTAGCACGGGCGAATGTCTCGCCACGTGCAAAAACTGTGCAACCGAGGATACGCAGCAGGACCCGGATGACAGGATGTGGGACGTTGAGCTGCTTGTACTCTTTGTTGAAAGCTGACCCGGCTGGTGCGCCAGAGATCAGCTCCCAGAAGGTGTCGCGCGTCAACTCCCCAGAGAAAGAGAGGGAATCAGTAGTCGGGTTCGGCTCAAAGCCAAACCACTCCCTCAAGTCATGTAGCCAGACGCGGCGGGTCTCACTCAGCATGCGGAACCTGATGAACGGGTGGTGGTTCCGCGAAAACTTGAGCTCCAGAGAGGAAAGAAACTCCAAGGTGAGCTTCTTGTAACCCCTCTGGGCGATCTCCCAGAAAGCTGGAGTGATCCCGACCCGGGTGGTGATGCGGCGGAACTCGTCCTCTAGGCCCATCGCCTGAAGAGCAGAGAAATCGACAATCCTCGTGTTGTTGACCGTCTTCGTCAGAAGGATTTCAAAATTCTTGAGCTGCTGTCGGGTCGAAATGAGGAAGTACTCCGCGGTGTATGCGTCGGCACGCTGGGTGGCATCAGAGGTGGCCGAATCGGTGCCCATGGAGTCAGAGGCGTGGTCGGAGGCCTCGTCAGAGCCCTGGTCCTGGTCAGCAGATGGATGGTAAGGGGGGCTCTCCTGTGGGCTCTGGTGAACGGATGGAGACTCACTGGAAGTGGTCTCACCCTCATAGTAGGTGGGGGTCCTGGCTGCACTCTCCTGGGAGTGGCGAGATGCGCGGGAGCCACTACGAGACGCACTCCGGTGGGAGTGATGAGATGACGTGGGGGCAGCGGTAAGAGGGACGTCGTCAGGCTGGCCAGTGACGGAAGGGATGGTCACCACATGTCCAAGGACGACTCCCTCTTGGACCATGAAGTGACACTTCTCCCAGTTGAGGATTAGGTTGACTTCTTCGCACTTCTCCAGAATTTTGCAGAGGTTGGCTAGACATGAGTCAAAGCTGGTCCCATAGACAGAGAAGTCGTCCATGAAGACCTCAACCTCTTTCTCAATGAAATCTGAGAAGATAGCCATCATGGCTCTTTGGAAGGTGGCAGGTGCATTGCAGAGACCGAATGGCATCCTACGGTATGCGAATGTACCGTAGGGACATGTGAAGGTGGTCTTGTCTTGGTCGTTCGGGTGAATGGGGATCTGAAAGAATCCTGAGTACCCGTCAAGGTAGCAAAAATGAGAATGAGTCGCCAGCCTTTCAAGGAGTTGGTCGACAAACGGCAGTGGGAAGTGATCCTTGCGCGTGGCATTGTTGAGCTTCCTGTAGTCGATACACATGCGGTACCCAGACACCACACGAGTAGGGACTAGCTCATCCTTTTCATTGCGCACCACTGTCGTGCCTCCCTTCTTCGGCACCACGTGAACGGGACTCACCCACTTGCTGTCAGAGATGGGATAGATGATGCCTGCGTCCAGGAGTTTGAGAATCTCCTTTTTCACCACCTCTTTCAGGTTGGGGTTGAGTCGCCGCTGGTGCTCCACAGACGGCTTGTGATCATCCTCGAGAAGAATCCGATGTGAGCAGATGGCTGGGTTGATCCCTTTCAAGTCCTTGATCGAGTACCCAATCGCGCCCTTGTGAAATCGCAGCTTCTCAAGCAGTTTGGCGGTTTGATCGGGGTTCAGACTCGCATTGACGATCACGGGACAAGACTTTTCTGGATCGAGGAACTCGTATCGGAGATTGGTTGGGAGAGGCTTGAGTTCGGGAGTCGGACGCTCAGGCTGATCATTGACACGAGTCGCATCTGGGTGATCAGACTCGTGTGCTGTCGAGGTGTCGGCCTTGGCAGTCTCCGCTTCACTCATCGTCTCAGAGTGTGATGTACGATCCTCCAGATCCTCAGGAATCGCATCTGCTGCACAAATCGACTCGCTCGCCTCGCTTGGCAACTTTGAGAGGAATTCAGCGTCTTGGCGCAGCGAGTTGTTGACTTGGTCGAGAAAGTAGTCCTTGACTAGATCAGCCAGGTACTCCTCGGTCCTGTCAACCCGGAAACATGTCTCAGATCGCGACGGATATCTCATGGCACGGTCGATCTGGAACTTCACCTTCTCTCCCCCGAAATTCAGAGTCAGGATGCCCTGCTTCACGTCAATAATCGCGCCGGCTGTACTTAGAAAAGGTCGTCCCAAGATGATTGGGACTTCCTTGTCTTCTTCCATCTCCATGACGACGAAATCGACGGGCACGAAGAACTTCCCGACTTGAACTGGCAGATCCTCCACCACACCAAGTGGAAGTCGGACTGAAGAATCCGCCAACTGCAATGTCATCCTCGTGGGCTTGAGCTCCCCCACTCCTATGCGATCATAGATGGTGCGTGGCATGAGACTCACGCTCGCTCCTAGATCACACAGGGCCTTCTTGATCGTCGCCTTCCCAATGGTGCACGGGATGGAAAACTTTCCAGGGTCGTCCAGTTTGGGAGGTAGCTCACTCTTCAGGATTGCGCTGCACTGCTCCGTCAGCTTGACTGTCGCGTGCCCCTCTAAGCTTCTCTTGTTAGAAAGAATGTCCTTCAGAAACTTGGCATAGGTGGGCATTTGAGTCAGAGCGTCAGTGAAAGGAATGGTGATCTGCAGCTGCTTGATGACGTTTGCGAAGTTGGCAAATTGCTCGTTCAGTCTCGTCTCAGCTAATCTCTGGGGGAATGGAACAGGTGGCCGGTATGGAGGTGGTTTCTCGGCACCTTTCTTCTTCTGACTTCCTGACGCCTCGGATGGAGGTTGTGCAGGTCTTGCCGAGCTGGTGCAGTCTGCACTCGCTTGAGGTCGGATGACCTCAGCTCGTTCTGGATTAACCTCCTTCAGTGGAATTGACTCAGGGGTCGGAGTCGCGTCAGGTGTCGCGTCGAGAATCGGATCAACTGTGCCCTCACTTGGCATTGGTGGCTCGTCGTATTGGGTCCCGCTTCTCAGAGTGATCGCCTTAGCCTCTTCTCTTGGATTTGGTTCGGGTTGAGCTGGAAGCTTCCCGGGTCGAGAGTGGCTCGAGGTGACTATCTGGCTCAGCTGCTCCAGCAACTTGTTTTGAGCAGCCATTTGATTTTGTTGAGCAGCCATCTGAGTGGACATGCTCTGCATATGTTCCCACATCATCTGATTCATCTTGCCCTGCTCGTGAGTGAAGTCGTCCACTCCGGTAGGCGCAATTGACTTTGAGGGGCCAGATGGGGCTGCTCGGTTGCCTTGGTTGGGAAAGGAAGCGTTCTGGTAGAAGCTCCTGTTGTCATTGTTGCTGTTGCTGCTCGAAGCTTGGGGTCTCCAATCGTTGTTGCTTTGAGGAGGGTAGTTTCCATTGTTGTTCGTCCGATTGTTCCAGTTGTTGTTGTTGTTGTACTGCGGCCTTTGGAAGCTGTTGTTTTGGAAGGGGGGTCTAAACGAAGAGTTGTTGAAAGGCGCAGGGTTGTTTTGGTTCGACCTCCAGTGTTGCTGCTCAACATGGTCCTTGGAATAGGATCGACTGAAGGGAGGTCGTGGGAAGAAAGAAGGTTCGTTGTTGAGAGAGTGGACTTGCTCGTTCTCCTCGTCTTGCTGCACCAGCGGGCATTGCTCGTATGCGTGCCTCTCGTCTCCGCACATGACGCAGACTTGAGGTTGCTGTTCGACAGCCTTGACACTAAGCTTGTCCATTGCCCTCTGCATGGCGTCCATCTTGGCGGTGAGAGCTGTGATGTGGTCTAGCTCGTACTTGCCTCCTCCTTGGCTACCTCCTTGGCCTCCTCGTGGGCGTGACGTGTCGCGGCCGGACCACTGCTGGTTCTGCGCCATTTCATCTATCAAGCTCATAGCCTCTAAAGGCTCCCTTGACATCAACGCGCCTCCCGCAACAGCGTCCACGTAAGCACGAGTGCTCTCATTCAGGCCGTCGTAAAACGTCTGAATTAAAAGCCAATCGGGTAAACCGTGGTGGGGACAAGAGTACTGCAACTCTCTAAATCTCTCCCACGCTTCATTCAGGGGTTCATCAAAAATCTGCCTAAAGCTGGTCAGGTCTTGTCTCACCTTGGCTGTCCTTTTGTGAGGGAAAAATCTGGTCAAAAACAATTTGGACAAATCCCTCCAAGTCCTAACAGAGTCCCTAGGCAAAGATCCTAACCACTTTTTGGCCTTATCCTTAAGCGTGAAAGGAAATAAAGCAAGCTTTGTGTAATCAGCATTCTCACCGTTGGTCTTGATCGTAGTGATGCACTCGAGGAATGTCTGGAGATGAGCGTGCGGGTCCTCGTGGTCGAGTCCGTGAAAGCTGTTCTGCTGCACCATATTGACAACACCCGGGTTGAAGTTTGGTTGCTGTCCTGGAATGTGTGGCAGCCGGATCGCACCTCTTGCATCTCCAGCTCTCGGCACGTTGTACTCTCGCAGCGTCCGAGGCATGAAACCATCAGCTTCGTCATCAGTCATGCGGCCTTCTTCTTCTTCTCGCCTCTGTCTTTCTCTTTCCCTGGCCTCTGCCTCCATTCTCAATCGGGCTTCGTTGTCTGCCTCAGCCATCTTTTCGGGTTCTGGTGTGTTGGTACGGGTCGGACCAGTCTTGGTACGGGTCGGACCTGGTTGGTGCGGCCTGGTCGTACCTGAGTCTGTGCGGGCCGTACCAGAGAGTGGCTGAGCAGTGTCAGCTGAGTCTGGAGGAGTTTGGTCGAACAGGGGCCCCTTGCTTCTCAGATTGTATGTCAGCCTGTATTTGCCTGCAGGGGGGGTTCAAAAGCCAGTTTTTAGTATTTTTTTTTTTTTGAATAAGAAAAGCAATAAAGATACAAGATAAAATCTAGATCAACTAAGTAAGATAAAACCTAACTAAGCAATTGGTTACCGTCCCCGGCAACGGCGCCAAAAACTTGTTCGCAGCAAAGCGCAACGCAAGTTTCGGCACGCTTGAAAGCGTACCTTTTAAACCTCGTTAACACTCCACGAGTAAAGGATGCAAGTGCACAACCTCTGCCGTGTAGTATAATCGGGTATCGATCCTCAGAGACGGCTAATCACTCGGTTAAGTTCTATCTAAACTTGATTGAAAACTAGAAGTTGAAAAGGTTTTGTTTGGTATTTAATTTCCTAAGGTATCAAATCAAACTGTTCAGACAATTGAAGAAGATGTAACAAAATGTTTAGAACAAATGTAAATTGTGTTTTGATTATGGATAAAAGGTGTTTCCAGGGTTTAAGACTTCATCTCTGATCTGCCTCTAGTGGTACGGCCCGTACTAAGTAGGTACGGCTAGGCCGTACCTCACTTGGTAAGGCTAGGCCGTACCACCCTGGTAAGACCCGTACCGGCTTCCCAGAACAGAACCTACCAGTTCGAGTAAATGCATTTCCTTGCTGGTACCTTGTGCTAAACTCTTTAGAAAGGTTCAATTGACCATACCTAAGGTTCCTAACCCTCAACCGTCGTTTGTTGGATCAAGATCTAGGTTGGAATGCGATTGAGAGCCTTTTAGGGTTTCTACACCTCAACCATCGTATGTTGGTACAGATCTACCCTAGCTGATTGATTAGATGTCTAAGGCACCCTCTAATCTGTCGATTAGAGGAGAATTCAACCTTTCGGCTTCAATTCGAACTATTCTACCCTATGTACTTGAATTGGATGAGAGATTGAGATGATCACATGACCTTGATAGGTTCGATCTAAACCTAAAGGGACATCATACAACAATCACAGCAAGCAAAGCAAGATATAGCAATGAAAATCACAATCAATCAAACTAAAGAGTTCATACAAAGTAAAAGTCAAAGAAAGTCAAAACAAATCAAGATTCGATCTCTAACCCTAGAAACTAAAATGATCTACTCACAGCACATAGCAATGTCTAAAAATACAATAAGAGGAAGAGAGATAGCCATGGATTGAAGGGAGATGGAGGAGGAAGCTAGATCCGTCGAGTTTCGCCTCTTCCTCTTCTTTCCTTCTTGCTTTCAGCTCCTTAGCCTTCTTTCTCTCTCCTACTGAGCTCTCAGATCTATCTGGAATGAATTGGATACCAAATCTGGAGAGTTCCCCGCCTTAAATAGCCTCTGCCCAAATTTGAATCTGTCAGGACGCCTTCATGTACGGCCCGTACCAATTTGGTACGGCCTGGCCGTACCAGGCGTGAAGAGCTGAAAATGGCTAAGTAAGGTCCGACCCGTACCAAGCCTGGTAAGGGCCGTACCTCATCATGTGAATCGCCATTTCTTCGTGTGTTTTGCTCCAAACCTGCAGAAAACAAACAAACACTCAGCAGTACCAAATTCTAAAGATATAACAATGAGATGCACATGATTCTGGTAAATTATGGCACGAATCTGGTACTAAAACAGGCCTAAAATAGACTAAATATGCGAGGTATCACTAAACTATTATACTGATCACAGGGTTACTAATCTCACTTACAGGAAGAGATGCTGGAAGAATTTAATCGACAAAATTCGAAGCCCGTCGCGAAAAATTATTCTCTGTTATGGACTGTATCAGTTCAATACGGAGTAGTTCCCCAATATGGACCTATCCTGGACTTGGCACAGAAAGGAAAGTTCAACACAAAACCGCACAACGGTTACAGACCGTATCAGTTGATACGGACCGTAATCAATAAGTAGTTTTAACCAACCCTATTTCTGATGCTTCAAGAACAAAAATTCGAATTTCAGCCAAAAATAACCTCCCACTACCAGCACTTCCTGCACATTCATCACATCTTTTCACTGCCATTTAAAACCTGCATTCACTTCCCTTTTTCCTGCACCATTTTGTAAAATTTTCAGATTATAATTCGAAACTTGTCCACACAAATTCTCCAAGTCAAGCCCGTATCAGCACCGTATCAGCTGAATACGGTCCGTAACAGAGACCGAAACTAGAGAAAAATGGCGCACAGCAGCCCCCGTTCCTCCGATCCTCAATCCGATAATGAACACATCTTCGCAACAGCCATGGGAATCAAGTTCTACAGCAAGCAAGAATTTGATCGTGCTCAAACATTGCTCGACCGTACCGTCGCGAACAACAAGGCGTGTGCATAAACACCATGAAAGTCCTTGGATGCTATGACTATGTGCGCGTGTCCCTTAATAACATCAATTTATGGGATTTGGCAGACAGCCTACGAACCACAAGAGTATACTTACGACCCTCCATCGAATTTTTATCAACACTACAATGGGAAGGCGACACAATCGCATACCGTTTACTCAACCGCCCATTCACCATAACCATGGAGGAATTTTGCAAGGCGCTGTCCATACCCACCAATGGCGAGATCGAACTATGCGCAAGGGAAAAACGCACGAAGTATTGGGAGATGGTCGCAATTGATGAGCGCAAAATATACCGCAAAGACTCACGCTTTATTTCTTCAATAGAATTGACGTATATTCATATTATCTTGACTAACTCTATCTTCCCAATAGGAGAGGACACAACGGAGGTGCAAGAGCGAGATATCTTCATCATGCGTTGCATGAAGAACCATAAGCATCAACCACATCTTGGCCACCACATCTTGCATCACCTTACTTCCGTGGCCGCCGACACAAAAAACAACCATGTGGTTTCTGTGGGTTGTTTCGCAACCCTCCTTGCACATCACCACAACATAAGTTTTGACGGCTTCGTGGAAGTGTTCGGCAGCAACCGCCTAAATATGAACTATTTGGTGAACAACAACCATGTACAAGCGGTCTTCAACGCACACACCGGCGACATTAGGTACACTCTCAAAATTGGTGAGAATATGACCCTCCATATTGGCACGGATAGGGGGTCGTTTCAGTTCGGATACGAATCTGAACACGAAGATGAAGCACAAGAAGAGGAGGAACCAACGGAGGAAGAACCAACGGAGGAAGAGCCAACGGAGGAGGAGCCAACCGAAGAAAATATGGAGGAATCCCAAAGCACACCACACCAATCAACATCCATCACCATGACATGGCGTTCGTACGCCATCTCATTCCGCCGCGCGATTCCACCAACGAAGCAAACTCTGTGCCAGCACCCACCGGTTGGGAACAAGAGACAACCATATCTCAAACCCGCGAACCCGGTCCAACCGCGCGTTACGCCAACAACACCCTCGAGAACTTGACAAAACGCACCCGCTATTTGGAGGAATACTTGGACAAGGTAAACAAAGCCCACGAAAATTTCTACGAATATTGCCTTTCCAAGGGAATACCATTCACACCACCGATTCCATTCACCCCACCACCACCCCTTCGCAACGAGTAATCTGTGAGATCTTTCTTATCCCTCTCTTTCTTGTTTATTTTCTTGCATTGAGGACAATACAAAATTTAAGCATGGAGGTAGGGGTAAGAAATTAGTTTAGGAATTGCATTGTATCTAGGATCATGGCATGTAGGACCTTATTTTTATATTTTTAATTTTTCGCTAGCAGTTTTACTCAATCAGGACCACTTTTCAAGGATTAACCAAGATAAGTTGGGAGGAACGATTGAGGTTTTTATCTAGCGTGCATATAGGCATTTGCATTGATAGGATCATATAATTTGCATGTAGGTTAATCAAATAGGAATTGTTTTAAATTGAATTAGGCTAAGGTTTAGATAATTGGCCATGATACCAAAAATTCGGAATTTTTTTAAAATTATTTGTAGTCTCAAAATGAACAATTAATTGCTAACCATGAGAGTTGATCAAAAATATTTGTAAACCCTAGAATCTTTATTTTGAGTAATTTATTTTTGCAAAGTCTTTTAAATTTGATAGTGTTTTAGAATACCCATTTATTATAGATAGACTCCTAGCGAAATTATGCAATAATTTCTTGTATGAATGAATACTTGAAATTGTGTGTAATCATGGTGCTTGTGACACAAAAATATGTTATTTTATTTTTCGGAAAAAAAAAATACAAAAAAAAATCAAAAAATCAAAAAATAAAAAAAATAGAAAAATATAGAAAAAGAAAAAAAAATAGATGGAGGATAAAAAGAGTACGGGTGCCTACGCAAGACTGGTTACCAATAGGCTCGAGAAAACCTCCCAAATTCAAATTCTTGTATATATTTAATTTTTCAAAAATAGTCACAAGTACCAACACACTTAGTTGTCATACTTTGCTCCAATCAATTGGGAAGGAAAATTAAAATTTATATCATTAGAATTCCTATTGATTGGAAGGGATCTATTTATAATCGAAGGGGAAATTAATACTCTCAATTTTAAGGATATTTGTGAAGTAGATTGCTCGATAATAATTTTTCTAGGGTTAGCATAATGAGGTCAATCATGGGGTGAATAAATTGTTCAAGGGAGAGATTATGAATATTTTTAATTCTAGATTTTTATTGTCATACCAATTGTATCTAACCTAAGCCCTAATTTAATTTTTAAACGAGACCTTGAGATTGTATGGTTTAACCTAGACCGGATCTTTGACCAGCTGGGATGTCGTTGCTTGAGGACAAGCAACAATTCAAGTTGGGAGGCGTGATCAGAGTCAAAATAACGATGATTTACGTAGGGTTTTGGCTTAGGTTTTACATATTTTCTCGCACTTATGTTTACTTTATTAGAGAAAAAGGCTACTGTCACCCTTCTTTATGTTTTATTGTAGAAAACAGGTTTTGGGACTATTTTACACCAAATGGAGCTAGAATCAGGTCAATCGGATCAGCGACACTCATCGACTAAGTCCCTGTTACGGCCAGTATTGACCAATACGGACCAGGCCTTGCACAGACCAGGAGATAGCGCTGGAAGCAGTTAAACCCTAACTGCCAAGGTCCTAATACGGACCGTATCACCTGATACGGCCCGTATTCGAAGGCATCTCTTGGGGAATAACTGCCGACAGCTGTTTCCAGATTGATTTCTTAGCCTCCAATCAACCTCTACACGTCCCTACACTCCTATATAAGGCCCCTGGGCAGAAGAATATATCATCTTTGTAATTAGGGTTAGATTTGATTAAAGAGAGAAGAGAGGAGTGATTGTAACCATGCCGTTCCGCGGCTAAGTTCCTTTTCTTAGGGCTAGGCAGTAAACCTTGTTACTCTTAATGTTTTGATATATATATTTCTGTTGATTATGATTTCTTGTTGATGTATCGAATATGCTTTTGTGATTTATTATCTCTTCACCTAATTTCAATGATCTAGTTTAGTTCATTAGAGTAGTGACAGTGCTTTAATAACTCTTTAAACTATTTGGATGAGTTAGCCTCGTTGAGATCTATTAGGTTCATGTGAAGAAAACCTTCGCGGGGAAACCATAAACCAGAACAACAAAACGCATGACCAAATTCCATCATTTGCGTAAGGTAAATCACAGTGATCTGTGTAGTAATTTGGGAGATAAGAGACCCGATAGTTGCGTAAGGTAAATCACATTGTCCTGAGTAGAGTCTCGATGAAAGATCTGTCATTCTGGCGTAACATAAATCGCAGTGACCTTGGTAGTTATCTTTCATAAAACAACAACAGGAAATCAGACGCAACAGGAATATATTATCAAGGCGGATTGAGTGACAATGGTGTGCCGAAACCCTAGGAATTCTCATCTCTATCTTTATTTTAATTACTTTTAATTGTTTCCTAATTTACATTGATCAACAAACATCTCTCAAATTTCAGATTTCATCTAGCCTTTCGAAAGGTTGTGATTCGATCGCTCGAAGCACTGAACCAATATTCCCTGTGGATCGACCTCGCATATACTACTCGATAAGGATTGTGCTCTTGCAGTCCGAACTGATAGCATTTACGAGTTTATAAATATTAAAAGAAACATTGCTCTCTTTTGAGTGATCAACTGCACGCTGGCCGAATCATCCGTACAAAGATCCGAGAGGATTGCTAGTAGGAGAGGACAATTCGCTTCCACATCACCGATAAGAACCAATCATAGTTCTTCATCGAGTAATTCTGAAAGTGAAGAAGACTCAGATTCGATCAACATGAATATCCCACCGAACGAATTGATCAACAATGGAAGACAAAACAATGGTGATAATGAAGTTCACGATGCAGCGAGACCCAAACTTCTACGAGACTATTGCATACCGCACGTGAATGATCCTAATTCTAGTATAAACCCGCTAACTGTTACGAACTGTAATTTTGAGATCAAACCTGCTCTCATAAATATGGTTTCGCAACAGTAAATTGGAGGATTTCCACATGAAGATCCACATCTTCATTTGTCAATTTTTCTAGGGATATGCGAGATGATAAAGATCAACGGAGTTACCGATGAAGCAATCAGGCTAAGGCTATTTCAATTCTCATTAAAAGATAAAGCAAGAGCATGGTTGTTTTCCTTACAGGCCAATTCCATTCAAACTTGGAACCAATTGTTTAATGTGTTTATTGCAAAATATTTTCCACCATCCAAAACTTCAAGGTTTAGAAATGCAATTACTAATTTTGAACAAAGGGATGGTGAAACATTGTGTGAGGCATGAGATAGATACAAGGATATGTTAAGGTGTTGTCCACATCATGGTCTAGAAAGATGGCTGATTGTCCAAACTTTTTATAATGGTCTAAACCATACCGATATGTTGTCTATTGATGCTTCCGCAGGAGGAGCAATTATGAACAAGGAACCTGACGAGGCTTACAACCTAATTGAAGAGATTGCAATCAACCAACACTACTGGATCCCTGAGCGAAAGAAGCCAACTCCAACACCTGGCATGCACCGAGTAGACGATATATCCATGCTGAGCGCAAAGATCGATGCTTTGCAAATGACACTCAACAAGCAGACCAAGCAGCGAACGGTAGCAGCAGTCAATGCCGCAACAACATGTGGCTATTGTGGAGGAGCACATGAGATGACCGAATGTATGAATGTGACGGTAACTGAGGAAGAAATAGAGCAAGCAAACGCAATCGATAACAGCTTTCGACCTCAGCCCACTTACAATACATACCATATGAACAACCGGAACCATCCAAATCTCTAATACGCAAACAATCAAAGGCCTGCTGCACCTCAACAGAACTATCAACCACAATCCAATTATCAACCGAGATACAACAATCCCCAACAGAAGTATCAACTAAGGCAATACAACCAACCGCAGCAACCTGACATCACATCTTTAATGGAGAGATTCCTAAAGAAGCAAGACAAGGCTAACACCGAAATCGCGCAAAAGATTGAATTCTTAACAAACCTCAACAAAGACTTAGAAGACAATGTCTCTAAGATGGCAAAAGAACTCTCGAGTATTACACGCGGAAAAGGCAAATTTCTGGGCCAACCGGAAGAAAACCCGAGAGAGACTTGCAAGAGCATAACATTAAGGAGCGGTACAGCTTATCAGGGACCTCCCATGCCCGATTAAACTTCTGATGAGATGCATGCAGAGCCATCGCATTTCGAAGAATACGAGCCGCAACCACCGGAGCCGCCCGTATTCGAACTACAGACAGACCTTACTGAGGAGCAGAATGACACCGTAGATGGAGACGAGCGACAACCCGAACCTGAATACATTTCACCACCACCCTACAAGCCACCTCTGCCATTCCCTCCAAGACCTGCCAAGCACAAGATGGAGCAGCAATTTGCGAAATTCATGGAGACACTAAAGCAATTACAAGTCACCATCCCCTTCACTGAGGCAATTGCAAGCATACCCTCGTATGCTAAATTTCTGAAGGAGATTCTCTCAAATTGAAGTAGGCTCCGAGAATTCTCAACAGTTCCGCTCAATCTGGAGTGTAGTGCGCTCGTGCAAAGCAAATTACTGACAAAGTTGATAGATCCGGGAAGCTTCTCGATACCATGCACTATTGGCACAACCGATTTCAAGAGAGCTTTATGTGATTTAGGAGCAAGTGTGAGTCTGATGCCTAAGGTAGTATTTGATAAATTGGAATGTGGAGACCTATCACCAATACAGATCTCATTTCAACTAGCTGACCGATCAATTCGATATGCTGAAGGAATGTTGCTTGACATCCCAATCAAAGTTGGTAAATTCTGGATACCAGCAGATTTTGTGGTAGTTGATATGGAAGAAGATGAGCAGATTCCGATCATCCTTGGAAGGCCATTCCTCGCCACATATGGGGCAATGATCGATGTTAGGAACGAGAAGATTTCACTCAATGTTGGCGAGAACAAGATGATCTTCAACATGAATGAAACCAAAGTCCCACCTAACATAAATTTTGTCTACAATTTGGAAACAGCGGACGAGTATGGCAATGATGAATTGATGAATTTGAAAACATTGAAGAAATGATGCACGAAGCATGAAATGGAGAGATTGTTTATTGTACAAGAAAACGGTCAGATCCATCCAACCTCCGTGACAACACAAATCGATGATCTGAACAAGAGTCCCAATATCGCAAGCAACATGAATTATTCTCTCTTAGCCCTTGCATTAATCAAAAACCTACGCGAAGAACTCGATGCAATTTCTCAAAGACTGGATGAGGTCGAAGCAGTACTCGGTGTGAGTCTGGCGTTCGACCCCGGACCTCAAACACCAACCAACTTCTTCGATAAGGGTAATGATGATGAGACCACAGATGACGCCGAAGATGAGCCACCCGACAAGCAACCCACTTGCATTGACGGGAGGATATCTGGAAGGAACTAACAAAACACCGAGTCAAGCTAACGACTTTAAACAAGCGCTTCTTGGGAGGCAACCCAAGGCCACTTTTATATTTTCGTATAAATATTTATTTTTAGTTTAATTAGGACTTCAACAAAGAAACAACTCATACCCACCTTTTCCCTATGATCAGGTAACATGTTGTAGGAAAGGCTTGATTAAAGACATCTCGGAAGATGAAAAAAATACTCTCTGGTACGGCCTGTATTGGCTGATACAGACCATACTAGTGGATACGAGGGTAATAGAGTAAGAAGAAAGGAAACAAGTGGTGAATACGGCCTGTATTGGCTGATACGACCCGTATTCACAGGGATTAAAAACTTGGCGGTTATTGGGTTTGAACATAACAGACTTAATACGGACCGTATTGGCTGATACGGTCCGTAATAAAGGCCAATTTGGGTGATGCGAACCCGTTAAGAAGAGACTTTTGAAATCCCGCGCGAATCACGTCTCATAACCGTTAATCAATTTCATTTTAATCCATAAACCTCTTACTCTTTCCTTCCCTCTACTCTCTTTCCCTCTATCTCTTCTCCTTCTCCTCTTCCCCTTTTGCCCGAAATCAAGTTCCCCTTCCTTGCCGCCGATCGCCATCACCGCTGCACCTACGCCTCCACTCATTGAAGCCGCCGCCTCATTCCTTCTCTGCACCTCTGCCTTAATACGGACCGTACCGGGTCCGTATCCGACGGCCACTCGATCCAGCTTCTCCAAATTCAGTTTTTCTAAACCCCTTTTCTAATTTCAAAGTTTAAATTCATTTTTGCATTTGTTTTAATTTAAACTCTGTTACATTAGTTTAGATAAGCAAGTTTTATTTTTGTAAAATCACAAAAATCACAAAAAAATTAGGTTTCTGTCAAAATCCCAATTTTTACCAGTACAATACGACCCGTATTGACCCAATACGGTCCATAATAGTTTACCAGAACCAACACTTAGTTTTTCCAGAAATACCTTTTAATACGGTCTGTATTGGTGATACGGTCCGTATTCAGTCCTGTACTTGGTCAACTTTCACCAGCTAACCAGTCCCTAATAAGACCGTATTGACCGATACGGTCCGTAACAGAGACCTAAATTTTGAGCAAATGGCCCCAAAAATGAAGAATATTTTAGGGGTAGTCACAAGGAGCACTAAGAAAGCCCTCGGAGGTGCCGGCCTGAGCAATTCACCGCAGAACTCATCTAGCCGATCCTCCCGGTCCTCCGGCTCGCAACCACAATCCTTCAACCATTCATCCTCTCATTCTAACACCCAGCAGTCAATCAGAGACACACCAGTCTCAGATGCGGACTATAACCCGGAGGAGTTCAACCCTCAGGATTTTGGTCTAGAGGAGGAAGACTCCGATGAGTCAATGAAGGAAGCAACCGAATACCAACCCGTCTTCTCGCATCCTCAATTCAAAGACACTTACGAGAAGATGAAAACAAAAGAAGTCATATACCACAAGTCCATCAACACAGAGACACTCGAGCGACTAGGCCTCCTTGCGCAAACCGAGCAACTTACAAACCGCATCCACATCTGAAAATTCCTCGAATTGATCAAAGGAGTTAAAGTTTACAAGGTACTCACGAAGGAGTTCTTTGCGACCTTCAGATACAACGAGGACTCCATTACTTTCCAGATGATCGGCGAGCATTACACAGTCTCCATGAATGATTTCAGCGCCATCTTCGACGTCACCGATGATGGCACTTCTGATTCTCCTGACTGTCGAGAGTTCTGGTACAGCATCACAGAAGATAACTAAAACACAACTCGACCGGCAAGCAGAATCATCCACCCACAAGTCCGCCTCTTGCAAGTCATCCTTGCCAATTCCATTGTTGCAAGAGGCGAGAGTTCATCCAAGGTAACACTACCCGAACTCTACCTCCTCAAATGCATGATCGAGACAACACCAGTGCGACCTCACCTCGGCCATCTCCTTTGCAAACAAATCCGTGAGGTCGCTCGTGCCAAGAAAGATGGAGGAAAGATTTCTATTGGATTTGTGGCCACGATCTTGGCCAACCAACTCGCTCTGCAGATCGATCATCTCAAAGAGGCAAGTAGGCTCACACAAATCGACATGTCATGCCTCCAAGCCATGAAATTTTTCACCGGCCACTATCCAGGTCCCTACTTCTACAATTCGCCGAAGGGAATTCTCCAATTTCCCTTCCGACATCTCAATCTCTGTAGTAGGGCCTCATGGAAAATGGCACGCCACGCGAGCCCGACTTGTGAGCCTCCTCAGGATTACATTGATGTAATCGAGAGCCAACCGCAATGCAAAATCAAGCTAACATTAATCGGCAGCAAAGAGAAGAGGAAGAGCCCCCTTTTGATGCATATAGGGAGGCAGGCACATCGGCAGCTAGAGCCAGATCTTCAGGGGCGGTACCATCTGATGCCCCTACAGCCAATTACGACCAGTTCATCCAAATGGTAGATTGGATGAACTCCAACCTCAATAAGCTCAACCTGACAACAACCGAAACTACCCGGCAGATGGAGCAAAACATTTCAACAATTCATCAAGAGGTTGGTGAAATCAGAAACAGCATGGAGGAGATCCGGAGGAGTGTCGACGAGAGCAGGCGCGAGACTCAGCAGACACGCTACATAGGACAGCAGTATTATCAGTATGCTCTCGCCACCGAATTCGAGTACCAGCCACCACCGTATGGACTCTTCGACCCGTCATTTTACGAGGAGATCCAGCGCCCACCACCACCTCCACCACCTCAGGATTGAGGTGCAGTGAGTTGTATCTTTTCCCGGTCTTTTTACTTTACTACTTCCTTTATTTTTATCTCTCGAGCATTGGAGACAATGCTCAATTTTATTCGGGGGGTAGGAGGTAAATTGACCATGTATCTTTAAAAATTTTCGCATTTTAAATTCTTAGGTGCTAGTAGTTTTACTCAATCTTTGACTAGGGTTGGAGGCTTTACCGAAAATCCTAGAATGATTAGATTGAGCTTTTTAGCTAGCTTGCATTTTTATTTTTTCCTTAGGAGTAGGTTAATCAAATAGGAATTGTTTTAAATTGAATTAGACTAAGGTTTAGACAATTGGCCATGATACAAAAAATTCAGAATTTTAAAAATAATTAGTGATCTCAAAGTGAACAATTAATTGCTAACCATGAGTGTTGACCAAAAATCGCAAACCCTAGAATTTTTATTGTTGAGTAATTTATTTTTTGCAAAGTCTTTTAAACTTGATAGTGTTTTAGAATACCCATTTATTATAGATAGACCCCTAGCGAAACTATGCAATAATTCCTTGTATGAATGAATACTTGGAATTGTGTGTAATTATGGTGCTTGTGACACAAAAATATTTTATTTTTCAGAAAAAATAGAAAAATACAAAAAAAATCAGAAATGAGAAAAATCCAAAAAAATAGAAAAAAATCAGAAAAAGAAAAAAATAGAATAAAAGATGGAGGATAAAAAGAGTACGGGTGCCTACGCAAGACGGGTTACCAATAGGCTCGAGAAAACCTCCCAAATTTAAATTCTTATATATATTTAATTTTCCAAAAAATAGTCACAAGTACCAACACACTTAGTTGTCATACTTTGCTCCAATCAATTGGGAAGGAAAATCAAAATTTATATCATTAGAATTCCTATTAATTGGAAGGGATCCATTTATAATCGAAGGAGAAATTAATACTCTCAAATTTAAGGATATTTGTGAAATAAATCGATCGATGATAATTTTTCTAGGGTAAGCATAATGAGGTCAATCATGGGGTGAATAAATGGTTCCAAGGAGAGGTCATGAATATTTTTAAGTTCTAAATTTTTATTGTCATGCCAATTGTACCAAACCTAAGCCCTAATTTGATTTTTAACAAGACCTTGAGATTGTATGGTTTAACCTAGACCGGATCTTTGACCAGCTGAGATGTCGTTGCTTGAGGACAAGCGACAATTCAAGTTGGGAGGCGTGATCAGAATCAAAATAATGATGATTTACGTAGGGTTTTGGCTTAGGTTTTGCATATTTTCTCACACTTATGTTTAATTAATTAGAGAAAAGGCTACTGTCACCCTTCTTTGTGTTTTATTGCAGAAAATAGGTTTTGAGACTATTTTACACCAAATGGAGCTAGAATCAGGTCAATCAGATCAGCGACGCTCATCGACTAAGTCTCTGTTACGGTCTGTATTGCATAATACAGACCAGGCCTAGCACAGACCAGAAGATAGCGCTGGAAGCATTAAACCCTAACCGTCAAGGTCCTAATACGGACCGTATTGCCCAATACGGTCAGTATCCGAAGGCGTCTCTTGGGGAATAACTGCCGACAGCTGTTTCCAGATCAGTTTCTTATCCCCTACTCAACCTCCAGACGTCCCTCCACTCCTATATAAAGCCCCTGGGTAGAAGGAATAGTCATATTTGTAATTAGGGTTAGATTTGATTAAAGCGAGAAGAGATGAGTGCTTGTAACAATGCCGTTCCGCGGCTAAGATCCTTTTCTTAGGGCTAGGCAGTAAACCTTGTTACTCTTGATGTTTTGATATATATATTTTTGTTGATTATGATTTTTTGTTGTTGAAACAAAATGCTTTTGTGATTTACTATCTCTTCATCTCACTTCAATGATCTAGTTTGAGTCCGTTAGGGTAGTGACAGTACTTTAATGGTAAGAGAAACTATTTATATAAATTAGCCTCGTTGAGATCTATTAGGTTTATGTGAAGAAAACCTTAGTGGGGAAACCATAAACCAGACCAACAAAATGCGTACCAAATTCCATCACTTGCGTAAAGTAAATCGCAGTGATATGTGTAGTAATTTGGGGTATTTGAGAGATCAGACATTTGCGTAAGGTAAATTGCAGTGTCCTATGTAGAATCTCAGTGAAAGATCTGTCATTCTCGCGTAACATAAATCGCAGTGACCTACGTGGTGTCTTTCATTATACAACAACAAGAAATTAGACGCAACAGGAATATATTGTCAAGGCGAATTGAGTGGCAATGGTGTGCCGAAATCCTAGGAATTCTCATCTCTATCTTTATTTTAATTACTTTTAATTGCTTCCTAATTTACATTGATCAAAACAACATCTCTCAATTTTCAGATTTCGTCTAGCCTTTCGAAAGTTTGTGATTCAATCGCTCAAAGTATTGAACCAATATTCCCTGTGGATCGACTTCGAATATACTACTCGATAGGATTGTGCGCTTGCAGTCCGAACCGATAGCATTTCCGAGTTTATAAATATTAAAAGAAATATTGCTCTCTTTTGAGTGATCAATACAATTTTTTATTAATAGGATCATAGTATTTATAACCCTTTTTGTAATATGAGTACCCTAAAAACATAGTTGGCAACCAAATATTTATAACCCTTTTCTTTTGATATGAACAAAACTTGTGCAACCAAATATTCTCATATGGTCATATGTAATTTTTTGTTAGTAGAGGATTTCTAACGGACTTCTATTATTTAGACCGACACTTGGCAATCTATTAATTAAATGTGTGGCACAAAGTAGGGTATCCGACTAATAGATTTTAGGAATATTATTTTGAAATAATATAGTTTGTGTCGTTTCTAATAAATGTCTATTTTTTCTTTCCGAAACTCCATTTTGTTCGGGAGTATTTATGCAAGTTGTTCAATGGATGATGTCTTTTCCTTTAAAAGACCTAAATTTTTTTTTGTTTATAAATTCGGTTCCATTATCCAATCGAAAAGTTTTGAGTTTGGTAATAAATTGAGTTTTTATAAGACATAGAAATTCAAAAAAATATTAAAACACTTCATCTTTAGATTTTAGTAAATGCAACTAGTAGCTTTTGAGAAATCATCAATAAAAATAACAAAATACTTAAATCCATTATATAAATATATTGGGGCCGGTCTCCATACATCGGAGTGAACTAAATCAAATAAAACTTTATTTTTGCTAATGGAAAGTGAAAATGGAAGCTTCGTTTGCTTAGCCAACTTACATGTTTCACAATATAATACAATTAGAGCTTTTAAAATCTAAAATACAATTTAAAATCTTGTCGGATGATGCCCAAGTCTCTTGTGCCAAAGATCAAAGTTAATAGCCTTTGCGGAAGCACAAAAATTAAATTGTTTGGAGTTCAATAGATAGTGTTCGTTTTGTAAAAATTCTTCACCAATCCTGACGCTGGTTTCCCGATCCAACTTTGTTACAAGAGAAACTTGCATTACTATTTAATTATTGTGTTAATTTATTTATAGAAAGTAGGTTTTGTTGGATTGTGCCATAATCTACTTGTTTGTTTGACTAGATTTGCAAAACATATATTTGTTGAATTTTACGATTTCTTGTCTTGAGATATTGTGCAGGTTCGTGACGATATAAATTACTACATATACATCAAAGATGAATGATTAATTGCTATACTTATCAAGGATGAGTCACGAAGAACCAAGCATTGGACTGAGAAGCATCGATTGCAACATGACTGTTAAGGCTCTTTCCTTTGTTTTTGAGATAATCATTAGTGGAAAATCGCCTATCAGGAACGGTTAAAAATCGCCTATCAGGAATGGAATCGAGGCGATACTAACTCAGGTGATACTGATAGTACCACTAATTAGGATCGGTTAATGAGCCGATACAGATTCAACAATCAGGAACGGTCGTTTAGTATTAGCCGATACTGATTTCCTAATCAGGAACGGCCTTTTAGTATTAGCCGATACTGATTATTAAACAACCGTTCTTGTTTGTCTTTTTTTTTTTAACATCAAGAACGGTTGTACAAACAACCGTTCTTGTTTGTCCTTTTTTTTTTGTGGTCAATAATTCTAAGCACCATCTGCTTTTAAACCTTTCCTTCTTATATATTCTTTCTTATTTTTTCATTATTGATATGAAGCTTTAAGTTCTTTTCACCAAAATTATTGGATTGGCCAATAAGATGTTACTAGGAAAACAAAACAACACAAGTTTCATGAATACCAAAAATATCTCAACAGTTCAATTGAATTCCTGTTTGTAAAGAATAATTCATCAATGTGCATTTATGGTTTCACGTCAGCAATTTGAGCACGAAACAGTAGCTTTATTCTTGCAATTTGACCGGAATACCCTACCAAATTTTAAAATATTATATAAAATATTATATAAAATATCATTCGCTTTCAATTTGATTTGTAAAGTTTCAAAATTGTTATTTAAATCCTTAAGAACTTTTAACTTTTACCAAATTAGTTCAATTGTTATCACAAAGAAAATAAATATGAATCCACATCATAATAATATGCGGTGAGATGTATATAAATAGGGACGAATACAAGTGAAATAGTGGAGGTCAAATGATGCAATTTCTTTTTCTACATAAATTTGGTAGAGGAAACATCATCGACTCAAATTGTTAATATCATTTTTACTCTCGGCCCACTTAATTTTTAATTAATTTATAATGACATCATACGAATGCCAATGCAAGTTATAATTAATCGATATATGATTTAATGTATATAGATATTAGTATATACTACAATCAAAATCTGTAAGTATCTGAAAGATTAAAAATGCTTAATCGCGTGATATCTTCGCGGGTACTCCTATTAATAATAGCAATATTTTTGAAAATAATATTTTTTGAGCTAATTACTCTCGGCAATAGTCATTGTTTACTCTCGTAGATATCTCTTGCAGTATATTGCCATGATTATATTGCTTGTGCCACCATATCACTACTACAAAAAACATGTTTACTATCGCCCCTTTACCATCGGGTGTCCTTCCGCATGGATGGTGTATGTACCAGTGGTAGCGCTGTAATTAATTCAAACTTTTTACTAACTGTTCGGTCTAACCAACCGATATCATTGATGCCCCCCTCCTTTGCCATCCATTTTTTATATCCAACCGTTGGTTTTGAGTGTCTCTGCGATATCAGTTGGGTTATTGTACCGATGGTGCAGATGTGATGATCTTTATCATCCGTGATGTAGATGAGCCGTCAGTGTTAGTTTGATTAACACCAACTCTGGTCTTTTTTTTAATCGATGGATGTTCTAAAGGGCAACGCTGTAAATACTTGGAACCTAGATTTTGGTATAAATTAATTAACCACACTCTCATGTATCCAATTAATTGATTATGATGTTGTAGGGTGCAGAAAGTTGCACGAGAGGGAAGGTGTGTGCATATGAGTACAATGTTTCAGGGTTCAGTGTTCTTTGTTTTCTTAGGTCATGGAGATGACATCGAACTTGAGACATTTATTTCTTTCTGCTATTCCATCTGGTTCACCCTCGATAGGCCTACTGTTCATGAATGTCTATTGAGAGAGTTTAATGATTGTGGAGACGTTTAACTCTCGGTGGGCGCAAGCCCCCGCCGTTAATTACATCATCAGACTCTTCCAAGTCAAACTGAATACCTCGTTCATTCCAAAATTTGTGCCTACTTTTGTAAACTGAATACCTCGTTCTCTCTGTTTGGACATGTGTGTGTGTATATGTATGTATGCAATCCATATTAAAATAAATATTTATTATATTTTAAAGGATGTTTTGATATTTGAGAAATATGTGAATATGCTTTATTTATATTTTTATTTATAAACATGTTTTATTTATATTTTATTCATAAAAGAGATCATTTAAATTTGAGGAAAATGATATTTTGGTCATTTCAGGATTTGGCTGATGCCTAAAAAGTATTTCCCACAAATTAGACTCTTGGTTGTGGGTTCCTTCTGTTGGTAGCTCAGGGGGTATCTTGGTAGGTTGTGATAGCAACACAATTAGATTTGTTCACCATACAATTCATCTTTTTTGTTTAGACATCATATTGGAAAATAAACTTGATAATACTAAATGGCAACTGATTGTGGTATATGGACCAGTACTTAGGACTATAAAAAAAATCCTTTTGGGATGAATTATCCCAAATCAGAAATAATAGTCTAGACCTTTGGTTTTTGTGTGGGGATTTCAATGCTATTAGGAAAAAACAGGAAAAAACATGAGCCAATTTTGATGCCCCAATTAGCAAACAATTTAATTCTTTTGTTAACAATTTCCATTTAATTGAACACAAACTTAACACTAGAAAATTCACTTGGTCTAATGGCACTAGATTTGCATTATTAGATAGAGTATTTACTACCCTTGCATGGGAACACCAATATCCTTCTAGTTTCATTAGAGATCTTAGTAGCCATGGGTCTGATCACTGTCCCTTACTAGTTCATACATCTTCTGCTATCTCTCACACTCCCCCTTTGTTCAGATTTGACCCTAGTTGGACTGATCAAGCATACTTTATTCAACTTATGCATAAGTGGTGAAATGAATACCCTCTACCCTTACCAGATATAGCCAAAAGTTGGAACCAAAAATTAAAACACATTAGAAAGCGCATTAAAGGCTGGTCTCATAACTTTTATGGTAAGAAAAGGAGAGAAAAATCTCAATTAACAGCCTTATTGCATGCTGATAAGGGATAATATGGACCTTACCAGTTCTGAAGGGGAACAGTGGGTTAACATTACACACAAACTAGACGAAATCTATTAAGAGGAGGAAAACCAATGGAAACTGAAATCTAAACAGAAATGGTTAGAAGAAGGGGATGCTAACACCAAATATTTTCACATTTTAGCCACCCATAGGTCCAAAAAAAATAGGATAAATGTTTTGGAAATAGATGGACACCTTACTCACTCTCTCCCATAAATAAAATCTCATGTAGTTGCATATTATAAAGAACTGCTAGGCTCCACTGGATGTAAATTTGACCATTTAAGATTTGATTTTTGGAATTTAGAAGATAAGTTATTAACTATAGAACAATGGAAATTAGAGAGACTTTTTTTTGAACTTGAACTAAAACATGCAGTCTTTGCCTCTGAACCAAATGGAGCCCCTAGCCCAGATGGATTCACATTTAAATTTTATCAGTTCTTTTGGGATTTAGTTAAGGCTGATTTGATGCTTCTCACTCACTACTTCTATGAAAACACCCTTGATTTACATAAAATCAACAAATCATGCATTTGCTTAATCCCAAAAGAAAAAGATGCAACTTTGATTAAGAAATTTAGACCAATTAGCTTAGTTAACTGTAGTTTTAAGATGTTATCCAAATTACCTATGATTAGATTAGAACAAGTAATGCCTAGACTAATTGATTCTAGTCAAGTAGCTTTCCTAAAAAATAGGTACATCTTAGATAATATGATTGTTAATCAGAAAATTCTTCATTCTTGTCAACAAAACCAGCAACCAGGTGTTGTCATCAAAGTGGATTTTGAGAAAGCATATGACAAAATACACTGGGATTACTTATTAGAAGTTATGCATAGTAGAAACTTTGGTACAAAATGGATTCAATGGATTACCCATTGGTTCTATAGCTCCCAATCTTGTTTGACAATTAATGGAGAATTAACTGATTACTTTTATTGTAAGAGAGGGGTTAGGCAAGGATATCCTCTATCCCCTTTTCTATATATCTTAGCTGCATATACCTTAAGTAAAATATTTAATAAAGGTTGGAAAGCAACAGTGATCACTGGTTTAGGTCCAGCATGTATAGAACACACAACCCTCACAAATTGTCACTATGCAGATGACACTATTCTTTTCCTAGCTGCCCAGGATGAGAATATTGAATCTGCATGGTGGACAATGATGGCATTTGAAGCCTTATCAGGGATTATAATGAACTATGATAAAACTGATATGTATCCTATAAATATAGATCCCCAAAACTCACATCTCAATTAATTGTTTAAGTGTCAATGGGGAGAATTCCCTCTCAAGTACTTAGTTCTTCCTTTACACATTAAAAAACTTGCGGTTAGTGATTGGCAATTTTTAGTAGATAAAATTGAAGCCATATTACCTAGTTGGCACAATCAACTTCTTTCTATAGGTGGTAGGATTACATTAATGAATCAATTTTATCATCAATCCCCTTATATGCTCTCTCTCAGTATTTAAACTCCCAATTACTGTACTTCATCAAATAGATAAAATTTGAAGGAGATTCTTGTGGCAAGGAACAGAAAAAGAAAAGAAAATATGCTTTAGTGAGTTGGGAAAATGTATGCTTAGCTAAAAAATTTGAAGGGATGGGGGTCTTAGATCTTAAAGAAATGAATATTGCATTATTATTAAAATGGTGGTGGAGATTTAAAAATACTGAATACCATGCAACTTGGAAAACCATTATCATACATATATATATTGAGCACTACACTCCTTTATCTCCATTCTGGAAAGGTATTTCTAGTTTAGAAAATATTGGATCTATTAGTGTACAATATATACCAGGTAGTCAATCACAATATAGATTTTGGACTGATATCTGGCATAAAGAATATTCATTAGCTACAAGTTACCCTATAGTATATCGTAAATGTAGTAATAAACACATCCTTTTTAGTGAAGTTATTAATTCTCAAGGGATGAGAGTTCAGTTTAGACGACCACTGGAGGGATTTGATTTGATAGATTGGGTTGAGATTCTGCACATCATTAGTTCAGTTTCATTTACATCACCTCAGGATCAATTAGCATGGCGATGAGATCATACAGGGAAGTTCAATACACATTCCTTATATAAATTTCTAAACTTTCGAGGGGTTTTACCTTTATTACCAGAACTAATTTGGTGGATCTTACCTGTCCCACCAAAAATACGAGTGTTTCTGTGGCTAGTCACTCATAACTCAATCCTCACAAAAGATAACTTATCAGTTAGAGGCTGGACTGGGGAACAAACATGCCACTTCTGTACCGAAAATGAAACAATTACACATTTATTTCTCACTTGTCCACTCGCTCAGAGGGTTTGGTTTTGGTTAGGTAAAAGTCAAGATCTTATGCATAATTGGCATACTTTTGGGGATATACTTGATTTTGCTATGCAATTAACAGCGATCGAGAAAACAGGATTCCTACTAGTACTTAGTGCAGTGTGCTGGTCCATGTGGCGACACCGTAATGATCGCTGTTTTAACAACTATCCAATTAAATCAGCTCGCACACTTATATTTCTAATTAAATCTCTGCTTTGTTATTGGTCAGGAAATGTAAAAGAACAGGTATAGCAAGGTATAGCAAGAGGTTGCCGACTAGATGCCGGTTATTGAAGATGCAATACCAATTGCTCAGTATATGTCTATGGAGATGGTGGTCTATCAGCCGCCAGTGCCACCCAGTCAGCAGTGAAGTCAGACCGGCACCAATTTTTGTATTTAGTATATGTCCTTAGCCCCTTACTGTGCGGCTTAGTAATAGTCACTTTAGTATACTTTTGGTACTTAGACTCAACGCAAGCTTGGTATATAGCTTGGCTGTTATGCATATTCTGTTGTTTATCTGGTTATTTTGAGCTCTATTATTCGGGCTAACTGGCACAAAGTGCGTCCTTTTGGTGAACACTGGTTCTGTAATTATGGTTTCATGTTAATGGAATGGGCGTATGCCTTTTTAAAAAAATATATATAATACTTAGCTCATAATCTGTCATATTTGATCTTATGATATCTCAATAATTTTATTAATGAGTGTATTGTATTTTATCATATAATCATAGATAGGTATATAAACTTTGATCATGCTCATTTTTATAATTTTTATAATTTTATTTCTATTTTTGAAGTCTTTATTCATGCAGAGGGGCATTGAAGGTAATTTTGTCATTTTAATTGCTGATTTTTCTATTTTCAAAGGTTGAACTTCAAAAATTCATAAGAAATTGAAATAAAATCCAAATAATGTGAAATTTGTGTCTATTTTATATGTTTTGAAGTCCTCTACATGCCAGTATAATTTATTTTACATTTTGGTCCCTGTGGTGATCTGTACTGGTTCTTTTGCTAGTAGAGGTCAATTTTGATATTTTTGGGGTATGCTACTGTACCAGTGGCACTTGGCATGTATTGTGATGCTGAGTTTGAGTTGAGTATTATACCAGGGACTGGTTCAAGACTATTCTTGGTTAATATGCTGACTGGTAAAGGTTAAAACAGGTTTTAGTGGCTTAAAAGTCACTGTTTTGGTACCAGCAAAAGAAAAGAAGAAATTCAAAGCTCCAAAAATCACTTGTTCAATATTTTTGAAACCTGGATTTATGCAGGAAAGCCCCTAATTTAGTTGAAATCATGTTTTATGTGCTCTTTTTACTTGATTATTTGGACAAATCACTAAGATATCATGGGGTAAGAATGCAAATAACATAGAACAGCCATAGCTTGTGCCTTTTTGCATCGTTGACCCTCTATCTTTCACTGTTTGCACAAAAGTCCTTTTAGTTTCTTTATATGATGTAGTCTAGTACATTTGCATATTAAAGAAGCTAAATTTTCCTTTATAAAACATAGGTCCATGAATTAATTAGAGGAATTGATGGGGAAGCCAGCTGGCTCAACCTTCTCAACTCTTGTGTATTTTTTTTATTTAGTCACTTTAATGCATTTTTAATTCCTTTGATAAAATAATCAAATAGTTCCACTATAGGAGGAAGCTAGCTAGCTCAACTCCTATACCTTTGCTATTTAGTTTTTTTAGAAGGAATTAAAAAGATTGATTTAAAGACAGAAAAAGAACAAAAGAGGAAACATCAAGGTTTTGGACTTTTATACATATTTTGATTATCATATTTTCAATAATGCATTTATATATGGTAAAATAGTGATAAGCTCCAAGAATAAAATAAACCATAGCAGCTACAAGAACATAAGAATTTTTATATATTTTATTTAGCATCTTTCAAAACAGTGAAGGGAAAGAGCATTTTTTTTTTATGATCATTAGGCTAAAATAATGTTTAGCTTATTATGGAACAAGCTTAGATGACATATAGCCTTCACATTTCATTAACTCAAAAGCTTCAAACTAAAGGCAACAAAGAAAAGTAAAAGAAAAAAATAAAAAACAGTAAGGAAGAAGGCAACATTTCAATTTAGAAGAAACTTTATTTCAAGATCAAATATACATAGCATAGCCTCCTTGAGGCTTACATCCCTAGGATTTCTATTACCTATTTAATTTGTTTTTGATAGAGGAGGAAGAAGAATAAGCTTCAAATTAACCTAAACTATAATAATCTTTGAGATTTTTGGAGAAGGAGGAGTTTCAGTATATTGCACTGTATTTTCTTGTATCACATCTGTATCTTGTTCTTTGATTTGCATGAATTCATATAGCCATAAGGCATGGATTTTAGGGTTTAGGCTAGGGCCGAGTTGGCTTGATCTTCACCTTCTAATTTCTCCATCTTGATCTCAATGCTCCAGATCTCACCTCAAGGCATCAAGCCATATATGCAAAGGCATAGTCCAATAGCAACAAGCAATGTTGGCAATTTAAAGCTTTGATCAATTTCAGCCTTTCGATTTAATTCATTTATTGGCCGAGATTTCATGCATGGGGTCATGCTTTTCCTCATGCATGGGAGAAGAGATTCTTCTCTTTTGGCATCTTGCCTGAGAGCTAGGCCAGCTGTGTATAGGGTTAAATGGGTGCAGAGGTGCCAGTTGATAGAGTTGTGATGTTCTAGCGCCGATTTTTAACCTCTAACCCGACTTAGAGCCGTTTAAAACCTCTAACCAATGAGGGAAACACAAAGCAGGTAAAACATAGTTTTAATATGCCCTGTGGGAGTATTGTATCCATTTCTCCCTCAATTTCTATTTTTGATCAAATGTGCCTCTTCTTTTGGTGTCTGCCAAGTGCCAGTTTCTATTTCAAATACTCTTTTAAATGCGTACTGAATTAATGGCATTAATGGCCTCATGTGATCTCAGAAACATCACTTAGAGGCTTAAAGAGACATATTTACCCTTAGCTTGCTCCAATTTAGCTCAGACCCAGTTATGAGTGATCTCTTCCATTTCTTTGATTTAGCTCTCTTTTCTTTTAATTAACTTGTCAGAGAGCATCGCAATTAAGTAAGGAATGATCTTTTCCTTTCAATTTCATCTTCGGTTTAGTGCTGACTTCAGTCCCAAATCCAGCAACTGTTTTCCCTTTCTTCATTCTCCTTCTTAATTGAGAAATAGGCCAAATTAATCATGCCATTGCCATTGCCTTGTGAGATAGCATAAGAACTCTCAAGGAATCAAGGCAATTTGGCTTCTTCCTCGCGAATTTCCCTTTTCTTTGTTTTTTGTTAGTCGCGGGAGAAGAAGAGAAATAGAAGAAAGGAGAAGGGTGACGTGGGCAGGGGCCCATTTGTCAGTTCCTCAGGGTTATCATACGGGTTTAAAAAAAATTCTTTTGTTTTGTCTGCGCCGGGAGCTTAGTAAGCCATGTACAAGTTATGACGCGGTGCATGGAGTGCCGAGTGTGTTCAAAACGAAGGGATCAAAAGCACTGAGGCGCTGAGTTTAAATTAGCTCTGGGTTTCGGATGGGCATGGTGTACCTGAATTGGCTGGGTAATTGCGATGGGTACCCTGTGCCACGTGGCTCCAATCAGAGCTCTTTGTTTCATAAATTTGATATATTTCTAACTATTTTGAATGAGGTGAGTCATATATCAAAATTCATGATTATTTGAGTGGGATTTAATCATGGATTTTGTTTAATAAATTTCATCTCCTATTTTGTGGCATTGTGTCAAATTAAAGTATGGTTAAATCTTTAATTGACCAATTTATGTAGTTAAGTGGCATCTTTGTCCAAATAACTAAACCCTGACTTTTTAGGGTAAAACAGATGTATTGTGTAATTAAGTTTGGAGCTATAATGTGCAATTATAATGAGATAATTATTTAATAACATACATAATACCAACTCAATAATATCTAATTAACTAATTATGATTAACTGGCTCCTGAAATTTTTGTGTAATAATTTTTTAACAGGAAAGGTTCATATATAAACAAGAGTAACATATCATTAGCTTACTAGAGAATACTGAGCTCAATCGTGACTACTCATTGGTATCATGAGTTCATAACCAAGAGTAACATAACTATATAAGAAAGTTAATTAATTAAAACAGATCTAAGGAATTAATGTACCTAGTACGTGGTATATATTAATATTACCAAATTAGATCCCAATATATATTACCAAACATCCATACACAAAATATGTTGAAACATCCACATATAAACTAGCTATAGTAGTATAACTCCAAAATTCTTCAGACAACAAATTTCACCAAATTGCTCAAAATAAACGTTTATAAAACACCATTCCCGATGGTTATAACCCGAAACATTTTCTGTTGGATACGTCATGTAATGCCCATAATGAGAACAAGTGAGATACTGTATCACTCGTAAAATTTCTCAATTCCCCTTACCAAACATGAGATACTGTATCACTCGTCATATCATGGTATCAAACCTCCAAAATTTAACCTGAACCATATTGAGATTTCTTCTGTCAGATGCTGGGACTGAAATTATAGGTTTTCGGTACCATTCACAATGCCAATCATGAAACTGCAATAAATAAAACAAATCTAAAGAATTAAAACAGATCCAACAAATAACCAAGAGTAACAGAACTAATGTACCTAATACGTGGTATATATTAATACTACCAAATTAACATCCAAAATAGAGCCCAATATATATTACAAAACATCCATACACAAAATATGCTGAAATATCCATATATAAACTAGCTATAGCTAGAATAACTCCAAAGTAAACTGACCACCTAAATAACAATAATTACGAAATAGCATGTCTACAGTTTTCCAATCCCCTTCGGTGTAACCAAATCCCCTTGTTTGAAACTGCACTCCAAAGAAGTGACCATTACAAGTGATCTTTGTAGCATATTTCCTAAAATGTCTCAATTCCCCTTTGCCAAACATGAGATACTGAAACCTTGGTGAGATTTCTTATGTCAAATGCTTCAACCAGCGGGACTGGAACTATAGGTCTTTGAAAGTCTTCATCATCCTGATCACAAAACTGCAATAAATAATTGATCAATTGATAACTAGATCTTTACTTGAAACTTTCTTAAAAAAAAAAACTTTAAACAACAAATTAAAAATGAAGAGAAGCTATATATGTATTTGAAAATAAAACTTACACAAAACTGATGTTGTACTACTGTAAGCTTTGTCAACTTTGGACAACTCTCGATGATCCAAGTGTGCATATCCAAATTTGAGTAAGAACAGAGGGAAACAGTGAGAACCGTCAAGTTCTCAAATCTGGGGTGAACAAGCATCCACTCATCTAAATACAGTGCCTAGACATACATGTTTGAGAAAATAATATATATATATATAAATGTATATATAAATATATATATATATATATAATTAAACACAAGTCAGAATAAACCATATATATATATATATATATATATAGAATTACATACAGTACCCTCAACATTATATTGTTTTTTGGTTAAAAAAGTCGGAGCCCAGTTTCATAACTAAATATAGTTAAATTACAGACCATAACATCAAGTATCAACAGAGCTCGCTACATGTATACTAGTGGCCATTGAATTAAAGGGTATCTTTTCCTACTATTATCACTACCTTGCCAAAGAAATCTACGTCTAATCAACATTATATTGTATTGGGTCAATTTAATTAATTCTCACAGCAGATCATTTTATTGATCATGTTTGTGTGCATGCATGCATATCAATTAATTGATCAATTTAAAGATGGGTTGATCAATTAATGGCCAGGGGTTAGTTGATGTATGCATGCATGCGCAGTATACAGTAAAAATGATACGATCGAGCTAGGTGCATACCAAGCTGAGATGGCACCTGAGGTAAAACTCCAGAATTTCAACATCTTTAACCTTGTGCTAAAAAAGTATTAATCATCCTCATGGAAGATTGGGCTAAAGAATATCTGGCATTGATGTTGAGGTAGGGCAAAGAGGTCCATAAGTTGCTCCACCTATTCTCTAGCACGCTCGTACGCACCGCCTCCCTAGTCTTGAGCAGCACTAAGATTTTGCGAAGTATATCGTCCGACAAATTACTTATGTAGTCACTCATGATTGTTTCAATTTGAAAGGGAACTAGTGAGAAGAGAGGAAGAATGAGGTGATCACACAAAGAGGAATGTAACTGATCAGAGTCAAAATAATGATGATTTACGTAGGGTTTTGGCTTAGATTTTTGCATATTTTCTCACACTTATGTTTAATTAATTAGAGAAAAAGGCTACTGTCACCCTTCTTTATGTTTTATTATAGAAAAAAAGTTTTGAGACTATTTTACACCAAATAGAGCTAGAATCGAGTCAATCGGATCAGCGACGCTCATCGACTAAGTCTCTGTTACGGCCCGTATTGCCTAATACGGACCAGGCCTAGCACAGACCAGAAGATAGCGCTGGAAGTATTAAACCCTAACCGTCAAGGTCCTAATACAGACCGTATCACCCAATACGGTCCGTATTCGAAGGCGTCTCTTGGGAAATAACTGCCGACAGCTGTTTCCAGATCAGTTTCTTAGCCCCTACTCAACCTCTACACGTCCCTCCACTCCTATATAAGGCCCCTGGGCAGAAGGAATAATCATCTTTGTAATTAGGGTTAGATTTGATTAAAGTGAGAAGAGAGGAGTGCTTGTAACAATGACGTTCTGCGGCTAAGTTCCTTTTCTTAGGGCTAGGCAGTAAACCTTGTTACTCTTGATGTTTTGATATATATATTTCTGTTGATTATGATTTCTTGTTGTTGAAACAAAATGCTTTTGTGATTCACTATCTCTTCATCTAATTTCAATGATCTAGTTTGAGTCCGTTAGGGTAGTGACAGTACTTTAATTGTAAGAGAGACTATTTGTATGAATTAGCCTCGTTGAGATTTATTAGGTTTATGTGAAGAAAACCTTAGCGGGGAAACCATAAACCAGACCAACAAAATGCGTACCAAATTCCATCACATGCGTAAAGTAAATCGCAGTGATCTTTGTAGTAATTTGGGGTATTTGAGAGATCAGACATTTGCATAAGGTAAATTGCAGTGTCCTATGTAGAATCTCGATGAAAGATCTGTCATTCTTGCGTAACATAAATCACAGTGACCTATGTGGTATCTTTCATTAAACAACAACAGGAAATCAGACGCAACAGGAATATATTGTCAAGGCGGATTGAGTGACAATGGTGTGCCGAAACCCTAGGAATTCTCATCTCTGTCTTTATTTTAATTACTTTTAATTTCTTCTTAATTTACATTGATCAAAACAACATCTCTCAATTTACAGATTTCGTCTAGCCTTTCGAAAGATTGTGATTCGATCGCTCAAAGCATTGAACCAATATTCCCTGTGGATCGACCTCGAATATACTACTCGATAGGATTGTGCGCTTGCAGTCCGAACCAATAGCATTTCTGAGTTTATAAATATTAAAAGAAACATTGCTCTCTTTTGAGTGATTAGTAACACAGTTTGAATTTAAACTTTTTTAACGTAACATACAGTTTGAATTTAGATCCAACTGTTGTATATGAGCTAGCACAAATATTAAATCACATAAATTACAGATCGAATGGTCAAGTTGTAAAAAACATATTTCAAGTACCTTTGGCCTATTTTATCAAAAGTTGTGTTACGTTTATTTAATATTTCTGCTGGAATTAACGCCATCGGCTTAGGGTTGGAACTGATAGCATAGGTACCTACAACATCGATTAAACCGATGGTCATCACTGTGTGGTCGTTTCGTCTTCCCGATATTTTTTTATCAACGCCATCGACTCACTAGTTGAACCGTCAGATTTGCAATTTTGTTATTTAATATTCGTGCTTTCTAGGATCCGACTTATGGATCTAAATTGAAACTTTGCATTACTTTGAGTTACCTGCCAAATTTGGGCTCGCTGCTGAATTTCGCACCAGAATAATAAAATTTTCCAAAATTTTCCTTTAATTTATCACTAATTGATGCAAGGAAAACTAGAAATGTGTTTCAATTTTCCAGATGTGTTTCCTTGCTTGTAAAAACTAGAAAATTTTATCACTAATTGACCGATGGCTTTACTTAACGCCATTGGTTCGAATCTCGAGCCGATGGCGGTGCTACCATAATTTCCTTATTTTATAAGGAAATAAATCTGTTGTTATTCAGATCCCAGCCGTTGACCTTCGTCGAGATTTGTGTGTAATAAAACTTCTTGTTAGGGTTTCGCGCATGAAAAACTTTGAACGGTTGGGATAGGAATGACAGGGTCCTGTGATCCCTTTGTAATAACAGGACATTTATATCCATTTTATAAATACTCCCCCAGCCCCAATTTCAAATTTTGAAAGTTCCTCACTCTCACCTGGAGTAACCGGCCAGCATCTCAGCTCTCTCTCTCCTCCCAAGGTTCCTTACTATGACTCTCCGTCTAGGTTTTTTTTTCCATGGTCTACTTCATGTGATTTACTATAGGTTTTATCTAGGGTTATATGTAATGTTTTCTAGTGATTTTCTAGTGGCTTTACGAATATTTTGATATTTTCTAATTTTTAGTTTTTAGTTTTGTTTTTTGCTGAGCTTAGGTCTTTAGTAAAAGCTTTAGGTTCTTTGGTTCTTTCAGGGGTTATGTTATTTTCTGAGCCAATGTCTTTCGTTAGAGTTTATCTAGGGTTTAGGAATCAAATGGGTTTAGGACTTAGGGTTTTGCGTTATATTTAGGACTTATGGTTTTCTGAGCCAATTTCTCTTGTTGATTTACAGCTTGAACCCTTCAATTGATTGGCGTGGATGAAGTGGGGTATATGTCATTCGGCCATATCAGTACCTAAGTGTGCGAATGACTCTCCTCTTTGTTCTTGCCCATCAATCCAGTAAATGGAAAGGTTAATGTTCTCCTGTATAACCATGAGGAGAGAGAAAGACCGGTGCGTGGTTTGGTGCATGTTGAATTACAGATTGCTTATAATCAACTTTGACAATCACTTCACGGTTAACAATTGAAATTTTGATTTAGGTTTATCAATTATGTCAGATCACTTATGTATCAAGATGAGCCGTTGTCTTTGGTGCTCATCTATCAAGACGAGCAATGTGATATAATTGATAACCTACATCTGGACTTCACATGTGAATTGCTTCATTTCTGGCATGTGTATCTCCTTCTCATGGTAGTAAAGTCAATCATTTGTTCATCTAAATTATAACAGTATGGTAATACTTGTTAATTAATGATTTGTTACTGCATGATATGGAGAACTTCAACGTGATATTGGAGGAAAAAACCAAGGCTGCATCTCCAAAAGGTAGTAAAGCCAAACATTTGTATTTTGTTTCAATTTTAGAGAAATATTCACTGTTACTTAATAATAATGCATGCACTCGTATTTTGTTCCAATTTCAGCTAAAGCTCCAGCTACTAGTAGTGAAGGAGATCATTCTGAGAGAGGACCATCTGATGAGGCCCAGCGATGTATTTCCTATTTGACAACCTATTTAGCAATTTCCTATATATATATATATATAGGAGGGATCAAGTTACAACAAATTTGAGTTACAACAAAGTTACAACAACCATTTTTTTCATTTTCAAAGTCCAAATCGTCGATCCAAACCATTCAACATGATCTCCACAATAAAATGTGCTTGCAGATCAAATTTTACATTTTTTTTAATTTGTTTACTATTTATTAAGATGGTTACAAAATTCAATGGTCTGAATATGACTATTTTTTGTAAAATACTTAATAAATAGTAAAAAAATTCAAAAAATGTAAAATTTGATCTGCAAGCACATTTTATTGTGGAGATCATGTTGAACGGTTTGGATCGACGATTTGGACTTTGAAAATGAAAAAAATAGTTGTTGTAACTTTGTTGTAACTCAAATTTGTTGTAACTTGATCCCTCCTCATATATATATATATATATATATATATATATATATATTCACATAAATTACCAACGGCTCAAAATTAGTAACATATGGCATAGTAAGAGACCCTGCCAAATGCCTACACAGTAAAACAGATGGTGTAAATGACATCTGCCATCGGTTGAACAACGCAAGAGATGGCATTGAAGGATCAATGACGTCAAATAAATATCAAACACCGTATGTTGGATCACCATCGGTTCATTAAAAAGTAGATCCGATGGCGTTTCTATATTAAACGGCTACTTTAACGATCGAAAAACTATTATTCCCATCTGTCCTTTATTTTCAACCGATGGCGTTGGACCTGAACGCCATCGGTTCTAGCCGATGGCATATGTACATAATTTTCTATCGGTGCGGAATCCGATTGCGGATAGTGATTTTGCCCGACGGTGAAGTGTTTTTTTGTAGTAGTGTATGCACGCTATTTGCAATGCTAAATTGTATGAAGATAGCTAAAAACATAACTTACAAAGTAAAAACATAACTTGCAATGCTAAATTGTACGACCCAAATCATTTTCCCAAATAATTTTTTGTTAGATTTTAAAGAATTAAAATGAAAACTCTGTCTTCTATTAATTTGTCTCAGAAATTTTCAAATAAATCCGGATTTATATAGACAATTTGAATTTCAAATTCAAATTGTAAGTTATTTCAAAAGATACAATGTACTCGGTTAAATGCTGAAAAGGTAATGTAATTTCACCTCAGGTGCATGCATGCTCTCTATCCGATTTTGAGTGGCTATAGCTCCTTTTCCTTAATTTACACTTGCCGGTGCCCTTGAGAATAATAATAGAATATCAACGGTATCTACAAATCCCACCTGGGACCACATAAATTCATATAATATAAAGTACTGTCGTTTTAGTTAACGTGTTATCTGAAAAAGGAATGCTTCATTCTTTACACACCCAAATTTTAACTATGTTGACAGGCATATATGGATTGTTGATACGACGGAAATTTTGTTCTATACTACATTTAGTTCAAGTCCGTTTTTCCTTGTCAATTTTTTACTTGTAATACTTTAGAGTAAATTAATAGCGGAAAGATTAAATGTCTTCACTTTTTAATATTTAAAAAATGTTTGAAGTAAATTAACAAAAACCATAAGAATGTAATCTATAATACTTTTTTCTACACATAAAAAATTTCTCATTTGAACTTTTGTATTTATGATAATCAAGAACTTCAAATCAACATTCATAAATTGTCCAAGTTAGTCATTACTCATATGTTTTACAAATTGTTGATGCAAATGAAAACAAAGTCGGAATATCATATAGTTTTTTTTGTGTGCATAGGTAAAATTATATAAATCACACCTAACGATTTTATTTTATTGTGATATCTACTTCAGTTTTAGATTTTGATCAACTTGTTAAAATTTTACAAGTTGAGGCATGAAAAATGAAGGCATGCAGTTAAATTCTTCTCAAATTAATAAATGAATGTGTAGTAAAACTCGTTCATAGTGATCATATGAAGACAGCTTTCACTAACGATGTTAAAGTTAGCATATTTTGTCAACACCACAATTGTGCTCATTTCTCGGATAATCCGTTAATTGAATCCGATGTTTTAAATAACAATCATAGTAACTGTTAAATTCACAGCAGCATCACAGAAAAGAGGATCAAACGAACACAGAGATTTTAACGTGGTATCGCCTATAGCGCACTCCACGACACACACACACTTTCAATCTTTATTTCATCTCAAATAAGTTTTTGTTACAACACACACAACACAGCAAGAATAAAATTGTTCTTGGTTAATTTATTTCTTAGAGAAGAAGAGCTTATATCATACTTGGCAGCCGCCCCCCTCCTGTACACAATAAAATCAGCAACATATCCTACAGCTAGTCATTTTTGGTAGAAGATACACACCATCCAATAATAGAGAAATCAACCAATTCTGTAGATTCCACCATGCCATATATGTCTCGATTAATCTTCAAGAGATATTTGGTCTGATACACTTCCTTGACTTATTCCTCTAGATCTAGTGTGGCACCGACTACACGTGTCAGCTTGTCATTCCAACATTCCCCCTCAAGTTGGCACGTAAATATCACCCATACCCAATTTGATAAGAAACTCATTAAACACCTTACTTGACACAGCTTTGGTTAACATGTCCGCTAACTGCTCACCTGATCTTACAAACAGAATTTCAATAATCTTTGAGTCTATTTTTTCTCTGATAAAGTGCCTATCTATTTCAATGTGTTTCGTTCTGTCATGTTGTACCGGGTTATGGGAAATGTCTATTGCGGCCTTGTTATCACAAAACAATTTCATTTCACTGGTTGGTTCAAAACCAAGTTCAGTTAAAAGTTTTCGTAACCACAATAATTCACAGATACCTTTTACCATTCCCCTAAACTCTGCTTCGGCACTAGACAAGGCTACCACATTTTGTTTCTTACTTCTCCAAGTGACTAGGTTTCCGCCCACGAATGTGAAGTAACCTGCAGTTGACTTGCGATCACTCACACTTCCTGCCCAATCTGCATCGGTATAGCCAGCTATTTCGAGATGTCCATGTTTCTCAAACATTATCCCTTTTCCTGGAGTGCCTTTCAGGTACCTAAGAATTCTCATTACCGCCTCCATATGTTCTTCGCTTGGAGAGTGCATGAATTGGCTAACCACACTCACTGCATAAGCTATGTCAGGTCTAGTATGAGATAAATAAATCAACTTTCCAACTAACCTTTGGTACCTTTCTCGGTTTGCTGGACTCTGATTCGGGTCTAACCCCAACTTGTGATTTTGGATCATCGGTGTGTCAGCTGGTTTGCATTCTAGCATCCCAACCTCAGCAAGTAAGTCAAGAATGTAATTTCTTTGAGAGAGAAAAATACCTTTATTACTTCGAGCTACTTCAATTCCTAGAAAGTATTTCAAGCCGCCCAAATTTTTCATTTCGAATTCTGTAGACAGTTTTGTCTCTAGCGATTTGATCTCCTCATGATCATTACCAGTAATAATCATATCATCCACATATATAATTAGCACCGTAAGTTTACCTTGATTCCGTTTGAAGAACAGGGTGTGATCTGAGTTGCTTTGGTCATACCCATACCCCTTCATTGCGCTGCAGAACCTACCAAACCATGCTCTAGGAGATTGTTTCAGGCCATACAAGGACCTCTCTAATCTGCACACCTTACCCTTTGTTTCAGAGCACTGGTACCCAGGTGGAAGATCCATGTAAATCTCTTCTTTTAGATCACCATGTAGAAAAGCGTTCTTCACATCAAATTGGTGTAGTGGCCAATCAAAATTTGCTGCAAGAGATAAAAGAACTCGCACAGTATTTAGTTTTGCAACTGGTGAGAAAGTTTCTTGAAAATCAATTCCATAAGTCTGGGTATACCCTTTAGCTACGAGTCGTGCTTTATACCTCTCAATTTTCCCTTCTACATTGTATTTTATAGAATATATCCATTTACACCCCACAGTTTTCTTCCCCTCGGGTAAATCCACTACCTTCCAAGTTCGGTTTTTCTCCAGTGCATCCATTTCTGTTTCCATTGCTTTCACCCATTTTGGATCTTTAATAGCTTCCTCTACCCTTTCTGGTACACCTTCTGACGCGACTTGATATGCAAAACTTTTTAAGGGTTCAGGCAGTTGGTCAGTTGTTGTGTAATTTGCAATAGGGTAGTTTATTTCTTTGCTTGTTCCATCTTCAGGGATGTACCTTTTTGGTGGTTTACCTCGATTGGTTCTTGATGGTAATTTAGATTGTATAATACAATTTGGGTTATGTGAACTTACCTCATGGATATCCCCGGGAGACTCTGAGCCATGTGGTTGCGGTTCGGAGTGTATTACTCCTTCATTACTCACATCCATCTCTATCCAGAAGTTTATTCCTAATTCTTCAGCATTAGGTTCACTCTCGGTATGGTCTAACCGAGCAAGGTTCGGTCTTTGACTCCTATCGTCAAGCATTTCCTTAGGCGCAGCATTTTCAGACCCTTCTCTGACCACACATGAGTCTAGGCTTGGGCATTCTGGACTCGGGTTTGCTGAGTTTGGGTTTTGGTTTACAGAATTCGGGTTTTGGTTTACAGAATTCGGGTTTTGGTTTACAGAATTTGGATGTTCTAAGTTCGGATCAACTGATTTCGAATCAGCTGAGTTCGGGTTTTGGTTCACTGAGTTCGGGTCAGCTATGGCATGTGTCAAACCAATGTTATCAGATGGTTCAAAATTCAGATCAGCTATACCAGCTATACTACTAAACAGCAATTCGGGTTCATTCCCCATTTCCCCCTGAACAGGAACTTGGTGTTTATTAAAATAAGGTTCATTTTCAATAAAGGTTACGTCCATTGTTGTGTAAAATTTCCGAGTTGATGGGTTGTAACATTTATACCCTTTCTGGTGTGATCCAAAACCCAAAAATACACATTTTTCTGCACACGGTTCTACTTTGGAACGAAACTTCTTTTGAACATGAACATACACGACACATCCAAATATTTTTGGGGACAAATTGAAAATGGAAGGGATGTTGACATGATCAGCTAGTCTTTGTAACGGAGTTTTGAACTCATTGGTTTTTGTAGGAGAACGATTGATCAAATATACCGCAGTGGACACGGCATTATCCCAAAAAACGTGTGGTACATGGTTTTCAAACAGAAGTGATCTAGCGGTTTCAAGGATATGTCTATTTTTCCGTTCTGCAATTCCATTTTGTTGTGGTGTTCCTACACACGAGGTTTCATGCACTATTCCTTTGTCTTTAAAAAAAATCTTGTAGATTTCTGTTAATGTATTCCCTACCATTATCACTTCTAACCACCTTTATTTCTTTCTCAAATTGTGTTTTTACCATTTTGTAAAAATTTTGGAATACTTTGGGTACTTCATCTTTGGATATAAGAATATAAAGCCATGTCATACGAGTACAATCGTCAGTAAAAAGAATGAACCATCTATAACCAGATTTGGATACAACTGGAGAAGGACCCCAAACATCGGTATGAACCAAATCAAAAGGAAAAGAACTTTTATTTAGGCTAGCATGATAAGTAGCACGATGGCTCTTGGCCTTAATGCAGGTTTCACAAACAAATTCTTCATTATTCAAATCCAAAAATAAAGTAGGGGATAACTTTCTCATATACCCAAATGAGGGATGCCCTAGTCTCCTATGCCACAACCACACTTTTTCCTTCAAACTTTCAGATCTGCTCCTCGCAAGGCATGTCTGTCCCAACTTCAAGTTGTCCAAGTAATACAATCCTCCCCGCTTAGTACCACGCCCAATAATCTCCCTCGTCAGGATATCCTGAAAGATACAAAAATCAGGAAACATTAAGACTGCACAGTTCAATTCTTCTGTAATCTGACCAACCGATATTAGTCTAGTAGATAAAGATGGCACAAACAAGGTATTTCTTAGAGTTAACGATTGAGAAATAGGTGCATCGCCCGTTCCTTTCACGGGATAAGAAATGTCATTTGCATTTAGAATCCCATTCTTCCTTGGGTCAGTAATGTTTACCAAGTCTTTTTCTGAAAAGGTCATGTGATCGGTTGCTCCCGAATCAATCACCCAATTTTGGACATCACAATTATTCTCAGAAATTGAAATATTACCTTGAGCCAATTGTTTACCTGCTGTCCCAGAATTAGAACTCAAAACTAACCGGTCCGAAGGCACTGTCGTTGTAGCATGTGCAGCTCCACTGATCTGACCCGAGTTAGCAACCTGACCCGAGCTGGTTTGGGTCTGTTTGGTCAGCTGCTCAGACCCAAGGTTGCTGCCTTTCTGGTTCGGTTATGCTGGTCCAGAAATCACCACTGTTGCACGCCCCTTTTGGCCATCTTGTTTCCGTCTTTTTTGGTCTTTCCACCAGTCAGGGTAACCAATCAACTTAAAACAATTTTCTCTAGTATGTTTCGAACCCCCACAATGAGTACAGCCATATTTTGTTTGAGTTTTTTCATAGTTCGGTCCAGTTTTAGTAAAAGTCAGATTTACCTCGGCTGGCTTATACCCACGCGACACCAAGGCCATTAGATTGTTTCCCACTTCATCTCCCTTCACCATTACCACCTGGCGCATTTCTTCCCTTCGAACCCGCGCAAATGCTTGCTCAACAGTAGGGAACGGGTTCATTTGCAGAACATCGGCTCTCACATTATCAAGGCGATCGTGAAGCCCGTCTAGAAAGGTATATACTCTGCTTTCTTGAATATAAGAGTTAAACCTTTCTATGTCGCTGGGGTGCTCCATTGGATTCGGACGTCGAAAGTCTATCTCCCGCCAAAGAGTTTGCAACTTGCTGTAGTATCCTTCAACAGGCCCACCCTCTTGCTTGAGCTTTGCAACCCTCTTGTTTAAATCATACACTAGAGATGCATCATTGCCGTCGAAGAATGTCGTAGCTATTGCGTCCCAAACATCTTTGCGGTTGGAAAGCGGATGAAATTGCCAATTAGCCTCGGTTCAAGTGAATTAACTAGCCAACCCTTCACGATTGAATCATCAATACTCCACTTTCGGAACAGAGGATCTGTTGGCCGCGGTTGACCAGGGATCCCAGTGATGTGTCTCAACTTATCTCGTCCTTTGATGTGCATTTCTACCACTTGGGACCACAGCCCGTAGTTGGTACCATCTAGTTTCACGGAAATAGGTGGTGCAGATCCTTCGGCTGGTGGTGTGGTGTTAGGGGATGATTGTTGTAGGAGGAGGAGTTGGGTTAGTTTTTCTAGGAGAGCGGTAGTAGTCGAAGTCTCTCCTACTTCAATAGTTTTGACAGGGTTTTCAGGTGGTATCTCTGCCATTACTTCCAACAACAGAGATTTTGTGTACTGCTAGAGGTTTTGGCAAAGTCAGATGAACACGCTTGGTCCTAGAATCGCCGCTCTGATACCATGTTAAATTCACAGCAGCATCACAGAAAAGAGGATCAAACGAACACAGAGATTTTAACGTGGTATCGCCTATAGCGCACTCCACGACACACACACACTCTCAATCTTTATTTCATCTCAAATAAGTTTTTGTTACAACACACAACACAGCAAGAATAAAATTGTTCTTGGTTAATTTATTTCTTAGAGAAGAAGAGCTCATATCATACTTGGCAGCCGCCCCCCTCCTGTACACAATAAAATCAGCAACATATCCTACAGCTAGTCATTTTTGGTAGAAGATACACACCATCCAATAATAGAGAAATCAACCAATTCTGTAGATTCCACCATGCCATATATGTCTCGATTAATCTTCAAGAGATATTTGGTCTGATACACTTCCTTGACTTATTCCTCTAGATCTAGTGTGGCACCGACTACACGTGTCAGCTTGTCATTCCAACAGTAACTGTTTCCGTTGTTAACTATGGTAAATATTCATCTTTTTTTAACCGACTATCTGCTATAATCATTGTTAAATTTAATTTTGTAATGAACATTTACTTAAGAAGTGTGACAATCAATGCATTATCTTCTAGAAGTTAATTCGATGAGTCACTTTGAGTGTCGATTCGGAATTAAAGAATCGACATTGAGAGTACTCTCAGTGTCAGTTCCTCATATTAAAACCAACACTGATATTTTGAAATCATCAATGTTGGTTTTATACTTATAAACCGATGTCGACACTAAAATAAGCGACACTATATAGTCGGTTCAATATATAAAATTTGTGTCTGATATATTTACATTATTTACACATTTATCACTAATGATTATTAGTGTCTGTTTTTCACAAAAATCAATACTAATGTGCCAATGATGTATTATGTAGACTTTTGACCATTATCTAATCCTAATTTCTAACACCCAAAAAAAAAAGGGGGGGGGGGGGGGGGGGGGACACCGAGATGTAAAAAATTGGATAGACACTTAATGGATGTCAGCTAGTGGACACTAAACATAATTCATAATTTGCATGAAGACCAAGAACCAATCAAAAGGCACTGAAAAGGAGAGATGATGAAGTGGTGTGTTTGTTTCCTTTCAGAAGAATCCACTACTAGTATTCAGATTTCAGAGACATAGAGGAGGGCGGGGGGAAGAGGAGATTCTTGCTGGGTTCTCAACCAGCAGCTAGTACTGTTCTCTTTTTATGATTCAAAAAGGGGAGCTAGCTGGGAATAATAGAGTAACTTGGAGGAGAGAGCGAGAGAGAGAGACACCTACTATAAGAAGTAAATTCCCTGTGCTCTCTCTTGCTCATTAATTTGAACATTTGTTTCTCTCTCTCTTCCTCCCTCTCCGTCTCTCTCATTGTAGCTTGTTATCTACAAGGAGGAGATGGAAGCAAGGAAACAAGGGGACCTTACACTTGTAAATGAAAACCAAAGGAGACTTAAGAGAATTTGTGTTTTTTGTGGAAGCAGACTTGGAAACAAAGCTTCGTTTGGTGAAGCAGCTGTTCAACTAGGCAAGGCATTGGTAAGAATAATTAAGTTCATCCTTTTCCAAAATGTAAAAGGGAAATGCTTTCGACCAGAAATAAAGAAAAAAAAAATCTATGGAAAAATCAGAAATCTTGACTTCAATACACTTTTTATGTTAGTACATGCACCTTTTCTTGCTAATCTTGTTGACCACCTTTGCTATATGTATTCCATCTTGTTTTTTTGGGCATAGCATGTAGATTAGTATACATGCTATATCTTGTTAACCCACGCTAAACTTCCATCGGGAATAACCATTGCCTTAGAGATAACTATCTTGGTCTTACTTTCGGCATTAATCATTTTTTATCCTCGCCTTTAAAACAGATCCTATAATTAGCTAGCTTCTTCTTAATGCAGCATTTATACTATTTAAGAATTCTGAAATGAAAAAGATATATATTGTTTCAAATTCTTCAATGGGGTAATCCTTTTTTTTATTTTCAATATTCCATTGGTCTGTGTCATAGACTGATTCTTCTCATTTATTTATTATTTTTTTGAAGTAGGATTCTTCTCATTTATTTCTCTCTGATATGGAATAGGAAGATGGGTGCAGAAAAAAAGCATATTCACCTACCGTACTAATCAGCAATAAATTATCTTAGAATAGCTCCATTTCATGAAAGTCTCTTAAATCTTTCATATTCAAGTTATATTGTATACCAAGCTCAGTACATAAAGGAAAACTTATATCTTAGGATTAATTCTTTTCTTCTTTTTTTTAAGTTTAGCAGAGGCTGCTAAAAGCGTACAATTAATTCTTACTTTTCATGACTTCTTTGACTAGCTTTTGGATAGCTTAAGCTATATATATATATTACATGTTATCAATTTTTTAATCTTTTTGCTTTCTATTTTTAGGTAGAGAGAGAGATAGACCTTGTATATGGAGGAGGAAGTGCAGGTCTAATGGGTATAGTGTCTCGAACAGTGCACAATGGGGGGCGCCATGTACTAGGGTAATATTTTCAGAAGAATCCACTTAAAATTTTATATTTTGCACTGTTAGCAAGTAATACACATTTATTCTCAAATTTGTTACTCTGCAGGGTAATCCCAACTGCCCTTCTTCCAGAAGAGGTGAAGCCTAATTAATCTCTCTGATATATACAATACTATATATGTCAAATCAAAAGATTTGCAGACGAGATTATATATGTAATCATCAGTAGATTTTTTCTACTAATTAACAAATGTATAATTTGATTAGAGTAGGTTTCTGGAGAGACTGTAGGAGAGGTAAAGCAAGTTGCTGACATGCATGAACGTAAGGCTGAAATGGCAAAAAACTCAGATGCTTTTATTGCGCTTCCAGGTTATATAATACTTTTAGAATTAGCAATTGCGTTGATAATCCAGATATAGATATATTATTTTTCAACTGATATAATAGCATGCCATGTGGGGCCTTCAATCCATACAGTACTCCTGCAATTTTCATTTTATATATGATCAAATTAATTAGATGACAAGTAGGACTGCACTTCCATGCTAAAAAGATGAAGACAATTATGCATGTCTCGGCGTTTTTAATGTTTTAAGCTGTTGTCTTCACTCGATCTATATAAGCTTTCTTTTATGATTTATACATACAAAAAAATATTGAAACGATCCATAAATATGCAAAAGGAACAAACAGCCAGTTGTATAATACATGTTTGTGTTCACTTGTTGGATTCATGACTTGAGATGCACTTTCATAATTTTTCTCAAATGTAAATTTAATGGCAACTAGCTGGATATATATTATATTTTGCGACATGTCAATTACGTGTTGAACTACTTTGTTAATTAATTAGGTGGTTATGGAACAATGGAGGAACTTTTGGAGATAATTGCATGGTTGCAACTTGGAATCCATGACAAACCGGTGAGATGAGGATCTTATATTGTCAATCAAAAGATGGTAGAATTTTTCTTGTTGTTGTTGTTGTTGTTGTCAGAAAAGGAACTAATAATTTAGAAAACACTTTCATACTTAATTATCACTAAAAATGGTTAGAACACCAAGGGACTTGTTTATTCGGTTTATGTAACTGCTAAAACAGAAGGATAATGAAAGGATTGCACATATATTGACTTTATAATTATGAAAAAAAAAAAACAAGTTTAATAAAAATTCCTATCTTATTCTGCGAGGTGTATAAAGTATAAAAGAAAACAAATAATCAACATGACCAAAATCTTAGCATGATTCCTATCCAGAGCACTTGGATATCTTTTTCCCTGAATGAACAAAACAAAAGGATAACTAAAGAAGTCCATCTGCAACTAACAATTTTTTGAAAAATTAGGTGGCGCTGCTTAACGTGGACGGATACTACGATGGTTTGCTCTCGTTATTTGACAAGGCAGTAGAAGAAGGTTTCATCGAAGATTCGGCACGCCATATCTTTGTCTATGCAGATAGCCCAGAAGAACTCATAGAGAAATTAGAATCGAAACGAAACAAGATCAATTCTAGCTCACCAAACAAAATAACCTGGTAGAAATACCATAATTTCAACTCACTATATTTGTTCTGATTAGCATTTCTTTCCTCGTTAAAGTGTTTCTATATTTGTTCTGTACCAGTACCAGTATATATAGATAAAGCTAATGAATTGTTGGTTCTAGTTTGTTAATTGCTATTGGCTGTGTACTTGTGTTGTGTGTGCGTGTCAGGGGAACAGACAAAAGCAGGGGTATGGACCAATTATTATAGTGTCTGCTGCTCCTGCCTGTGCCAGTGCCTAGTGGATTGTACCAATTGACCTGTTTCTATGTGTATGGGTTGTTTTCATGCCTTTTGTACATTACTGATATATAATTGTGTGATGTTTGATTTGGCATTTGCTACTTGCTACTTGTATGGAGTGGTGTTTTTTTTTTTTTTCCCGAGTTAAAAAAGGAGAAGGTACAATGACACGGTAGCATTGACATGTTCTGTTTGCCTGGTCGCCTCTTTGTGACATAAATAATAAGAAAAACATTGTAAGTTTTTACAGAGGGAATTGTCCAGTATGAAAACTAAAGGTGGTACAGAACGAGAACCAGCGCTAGGGACAGCTCTAAAAGTTAGCCAGGATGGCTTAAGCCACCCATATTATTTCAAAATTTTAAGTATGTATATTGAAATTTAATTGAATTTTATATTTTATAACTTTTTATATAGTCTAGCACTATCGTAAAATATCAAATATTTACTTGTAGTCTAGTGATTAGAGCTCTATTTTGTTAGTGTGAAAAATTAGATTTAAATTCCACTTATCACATTGTGTATTTTAAATTCCAATGACTTCTATTAAGATTTTCTAGTTCCGCCCTGATGAGCGTATCTTTTTTGTCTTCGATTTTAACCTAAAAATATGTGAAAGAAAACAGTCATATTTGAGAAAAAAAAATAGAAAGATTAAGCAAACTTGACAATAATGAAGAGAAAAACAGAGTTATAATCCGTGAGAATTAAAAAAAATTAAGTCTGAGCAAACGACTTTTTTAAAGTGCTGGAATTTGGAAGGAAATCCCAACCCAAGAAGAAAAATAAATAAACGAATGCTAACTCGAAAAAAACTGTTATGAAACTGACTTTTTCCAAAATTTCTCATGGAAGCTTGCCGAACAGACTCTTAGTCATTGCAATTTGTGAGTTTGCAATACAAATTCAAGGACAGCATTGCAAAAATTTAAAACAAATTAATATAAGATTATTTGCTGCGGAGGAATCGGGGGACTTGATTTGTCTGCCACCAAGGCACTATTATATTGTTTTGGCCTTTAACAAAGATACAAAAAAAAAAAAAAAAGGCTTGAGAGGAATGGCCATTTAGCACCAAGTAATAATGAAGAAAATCATGGGGAGAATCAATCAAAAGATACGTCGAAAATTCTCTCTTTTCTTTTTGGGGTAAAAAGGCAAATTGTTTAAAGTTTAAACTATCACCAGCGCGAGATCCAACTTTGTTTAGTTTTTCTGTTTGGATGCATTGCATTTATTAGTGACAAATAGGGACCCATTTGATGGACACATGCAGTTCCAGCAGCAGGAAATATATTAAGATGGATGAAATTATTCGATTGGTACAGCTTAATTAGCACTGGGCAGAAGGAATATGAGATAATTATATATTTACGTGTGCGTACGTTACTGCCATTTTTAGAAAGTGAATAACTAACGTGGGGATCAAATTATAACTATTATACGAATGAATTCATTTTTAAGGACATGCATGTTTGATTGTCATTAATTGATGAGAACTCACATCCACAAATAGAAATGCTTGCATGTGAGATTGTATTGGAAATTATTTTTTCTCTTTTTGAAGAGCTTCATGAATCATGACAATATTGATTTTCTCATTAATGTTGAAATTATTAAATTTTGATTCTTTTAATTTGACCGTTCTTCTTTTATATCATATGAGATAATTTTTCCTTCTTTGTGTGAATCCAACAGCATCAATAATGGTAACCCTACTTTCTCCACCAAAGTTGTACTCGATCGCAGCATTTGCACAACTACCTCCATCATTGGTCATGTTACACATCAGCCTGATTTTTCACATGATATTGGATATGAAATATGTTTTTTAGATTTTCCATGCTTTAATGCTCTTAAGATTTCTATCTACTCCATCTCTCTCATGACCATGATTTACCCTAGACTCTCTCTCACACCTACCTTTTATGCGATACTTCCAATACTCATCTTCTTCTCTAATCTTATAAGTAAATTCAATATTGGATTCTCTTTTCCTCCGACACATATTAGGAGCACTTGAGAGTAGGTCCGATGGGCATCGGACCTACTCTGGTTCGATGGGTTTAATCACCGTCGATTTGCTTTACGATTCGTGCAGAATGCTTTAAAATTCGTGCGTGTTTGTTTCAATTTTCATGCGCACAAATCTTAAATTAGATCGGACAGTCATCATGCTCGTTGAACCTAAAAGTAGGTCCGATGAGTATCGGACCTACTCCATTCTCTATTAGGAGACATTTGAGGTTACTCCACTCTACCATAGGGGCGGATCTCAATGCATTGGAAAGATGGCTAAGCCACCTCTATGATTTTAAAATTTTAGTTATTTATATTGAAATTTAATTAAATTTTATTTTTTCAGAAGTGTCTATATAGTCCAGCTCCTCTCAATAATAATCAAATGTTTACTTGTAGTCTAGTAGTTAAAACTCTATTTTGTAGTTGAGAGGTCTTGAGTTCAAATTCCACTCACCACATTGTGTATTTTAATTTTCAGCCCCCTTTATCAAAAATTTCTAGTTCCGCCCCAACTCTACCAAACCGAACATGTACCTCATCCAACTCTAGCTTCATCATTCGTCTCATTTCATCAACCATGGCTTCCATAAATATCTATGGATCAATTATTATTCCTTGAGCTCCATCTTCTTTGTTGTTGAACATTTGTTTTTTTTTTTTAAATATGGCTGCAAACAAAATTGATAGTGCCAAATCCTCACGTGTGTTCACGCAAAGATGATCAATTCCTCACGTGTTTTCAGTCTTGTCACTTCTCTCGTGTTTACTCTTTCCTATGTTCTCTCAAGCTCTGATTTTTCTTTCAAGTTTTTTTTTAATAACTAACTGAACAAATTTAGGGTACAAAATTGATTCAAGAAATAAAATCAGAATAGACACGGAATTGGAAACAAATAAAAATTACCCCGCAATGGATTCAAAAAACAAAAATAAAAATAGACACAGAATTGGAAACAAACAAAATTTGCCCGCCATTGATTCAACAAACAAAATCAGAATAGATACAAAACTCGCAACAAGAAACTAATGATGCAAACCCGCAAGATATTTGTTCCTTGGAACCCATGAACAAAATGAAATTGACCCAGGAAATTCATAATCAAGTCAATAGAAACCCCACCCCGCTGAAATCTAATTTCATGAGCCAATAACTAAGAATTTACCCTCGACCCGTTGAAGATCTTCAGATTTTCAGAAACCAAGAAGAAAAACATGCATCACCAGATTGATGTCCTTTTCATAAGTTCAAATTTCAGTTAAGAACAACAAAGAGAACATCTCTCTCATTTTTTTATAAAAATCAATTAATGTCCTATTACAATAGAGAACAGTATTTAGACTTTTTTATTTAGAAATAAAAACTATTTCTAAATGGAAAGAGAAAGGGGAAGGGTTGGAGGGGAATTTCGAAAAATAGATCGCATCGTACCAATGATGTGGTGTAAGAGTTGCAGAGCTGCCTCATACTGCACAACGTTCTCTTAAAAGAAAGGCCACACTACACTAACCGACATTTTTATTAATATCCAAAGTTTAATACAAATTATTAATTATGCCCAGAATTCGACCCAATATTGAAAAATACCCAAGCCGGCCAGAAAATGGCCGGCTTACTCCCCCCTTAAGCCGGCCATTTTCTGGCCGGTTTACTCTTCTTCTTTTTTTTTAAACCCGCATTTTGGTCGGGATCAAGGAGTGCGCTCATGGGATCTCCACAATGGGCAAGAAGAACTGGCGATATCTTGGGTACCGCATTCTCAAGAAAAATGCAAATGCGGTTGAGGATGCCGGGCACGGTGAGAAGATCATCACAATGCTGCGAGATGCCGGAGAGAACATCAACTGGCGTGAGATAGATCCGACCGAGCCTGACCCGGGCCCGATTATTGGACATGAGATGCCACATTCTCCTGATTCGCATCCAGAGTGGGACTACCATAATTGGGTATTGTCCAACGTTGCGTGGCAGGCATGGTACGACGAGCATGGACGTCCGGTGCAGCCTCATGTATGTCATACTTCAGTATCTGTTAGGTTTTAATAAATTTCTTCATTCAGATCAAATTTGCTGATTTATGTGTATGATTGCAGGGTCCGGCACCGATGCCGTCACAGCCACCACCTGCGGAGACCGATACTTCTGAGTATGAGTCCCACTCGTACAGTCTTCAGGACTTCGGGGTATACGATGATGATTTCTTGTCGGCACCGGCATGTCCCCGATATGGCACAGAGATGCCGCATGATGGAGAGGCTACCGGTAGCGGATCTCATACTCAGCCTGCCTTTGGGACTGAGTTCGCCGCATCTATCTTCAGTACACCTCCGCCAGTACAGCCAGTCTCCACGGGCGATCCCAGATGGGATACCGTCGAGCAGATACTGAGGTCTGCCGATGCCCCAGATGAACCCGAGAGAGAAGGAGCCTGGCCGCGCTGGCGCCGAGCGAACGCCGGAGTACCGCCTCAGCGATGGTCCCTGATCACTCAAAAGAGAGCAATGTTTCTTTTAATATTTATAAACTCATAAATGCTATCGGTTCAGACTACAAGTGCACAATCCTATCGAGTAGTATATTCGAGGTCGATCCACAGGGAATATTGGTTCATTGCTTTGAGCGATCGAATCACAATCTTTCGAAAGGCTAGACGAAATCTGAAAATTGAGAGATGTTGTTTTGATCAATGTAAATTAGGAAGCAATTAAAAGTAATTAAAATAAAGATAGAGATGAGAATTCCTAGGGTTTCGGCACACCATTGCCACTCAATCCGCCTTGACAATATATTCCTGTTGCGTCTGATTTCCTATTGTTGTTTAATGAAAGACACCACATAGGTCACTGCGATTTATGTTACGCGAGAATGACAGATCTTTCACCGAGATTCTACATAGGACACTGCGATTTACCTTACGCAAATGTCTGATCTCTCAAATATCCCAAATTACTACACAGATCACTGCGATTTACTTTACGCAAGTGATGGAATTTGGTACGCGTTTTGTTGGTCTCGTTTATGGTTTCCCCGCTAAGGTTTTCTTCACATAAACCTAATAGATCTCAACGAGGCTAATTCATACAAATAGTTTCTCTTGTCATTAAAGTACTGTCACTACCCTAATGGACTCAAACTAGATCATTGAAGTTAGATGAAGAGATAGTAAATCACAAAAGCATTTTGTTTCAACAACAAGAAATCATAATCAACAGAAATATATATATCAAAACATCAAGAGTAACAAGGTTTACTGTCTAGCCCTAAGAAAAGGAACTTAGCCGCGGAACGGCATTGTTACAAACACTCCTCTCTTCTCACTTTAATCAAATCTAACCCTAATTACAAAGATAACTATTCCTTCTGCCCAGGGGCCTTATAGAGGAGTGGAGGGACGTCTGGAGATTGAGTAGGGGCTAAGAAACTGATCTGGAAACAGCTGTCGGCAGTTATTCCCCAAGAGACGCCTTCGGATACGGACCGTATTGGGTAATACGGTCCGTATTAGGGCCTTGACGGTTAGGGTTTAATGCTCCCAGCGCGATCTTCTGGTCTGTGCTAGGCCTGGTCCGTATTAGGCAATACGGGCCGTAACAGAGACTTAGTCGATGAGCGTCGCTGATCCGATTGACTTGATTCTAGCTCCATTTGGTGTAAAATAGTCCCAAAACCTGTTTTCTGCAATAAAACATAAAGAAGGGTGACAGTAGCCTTTTTCTCTAATTAATTAAACATAAGTGTGAGAAAATATGCAAAACCTAAGCCAAAACCCTACGTAAATCATCATTATTTTGACTCTGATCAGTCCCCCTCTCCGTTTTAGTTGTATTTTTACTAGTTTTGTACTATTTATATTTGGTATACTATTTATGTTTGGTATATTTGGATTATCCTATATTTCGGTTATTGTGTACGTGTGCTTTTATGGTATTATTTTTATATTTTACAGATAAAATAAATTATCATGATAATGCTAAACAGAAAATAGTACAACATTAAAATAGTAGCACAACATAAAAAATAAACAGAAAAATATGTTAAACAGCAAAAATAAACTCATCAAGATTACACCGACATTTTTATTAATATCCAAAGATGAATAAAAAGTTTGAAAACCATCATCTGGGGTTTCAAAAGTTTGAGCTTAGTCAGAAAACCATCATCTGGGGTTTCAAAAGTTTGAATATGAAAAGGTGATCACGCCTTGGATGTAATTAACCAAAACAAAAGGCTGAAATTTTGTAAAAATAAATAAAATCTGAAAATAATGCAATTAAGTCAAAATCTTTGTGAAAATCGTATCTTCGAAATTTCAACTAAAATTTATTGTGATCATATAAAGTTGAGACTTAAAAAAAACAAGCGATTTTGCATAAGTCAAAATTCACCATTTATCTATCATTTTACTTTCGAAACGTATCATGTTATAAATTATTTTGAAAAAAATTTCGATTATAAATCGTAAGTCGTAAATTATAAAATGCCGTATATCATGTAGTTATAAGAGTATATGTGCTATATTGTTTTATGGCAAATTCTTCTGTGGACTAATACCCGACATTTTTATTAATATCCAAAGTTGAATAATGCGGGTTTAAAAAAAAAAAAAGAGTAAACCGGCCAGAAAATAGCCGGTTTAGGGGGGGAGTAAGCCGGCCATTTTCTGGCCGGTTTGGGCATTTTTCGATATTGGATCGAATTCTGGACATAATTAATAATTTGTATTAAACTTTGGATATTAATAAAAATGTCGGCTACACTAATGTTGGGTGTGAGTTCGCTCTCCACTCTTACACTGCATTATTGGTGTGATCTATTTTTTGAAAATTTGCTACACTCCTCTTATTAGTAGGAAACAAAAATAATTTTTATTTCTAAACAAATAATAATCTAGTATTTATTGCATGCTACTGAAATTGAAAGGAAATAAAACTTAACCCGCAAGGTTGCTGGTCACAATTTTAACATGCCAAATTGAAGCCCATAAACCTTCTAATAACCTAATTAAGCAAGCTTAATATATATGTCTAAATATTATTCAAATAGAAATTTGCTAAAGGTCTGATTTGTGTTGGAGCCCATCATTGGCCCACAGGATATACACACTTAAATATTATCCTAGACATTGTAAAATTCACACTTAAATCTTTATTCTTTTTGATATAAATTCGGTTAAAAACAATTAAAGAATATTCATATAATGAAAACTTTAAAAGTAAATAAACCCAATTAACACAACAACCATATATTTTATTTTTTTAACCTTTCTTCTTTATCTGATCTTCTTATTCTATTTTGTGGGAAAGAATATTTAGTGTAAAGCAAATGTCTCCTGTGTCACCAACTACGTACCACATCCCTTGCGGACGTCAACGGTTCAAACTTTTCCGTACACGGATCTTGAAAACATTCTTAAAAAGTAAATTTTCATGCACGCATTTCGAGAAAGACCAACAGTTAAGATGGAATCGCATGGTCATTTGATTCCCCGAGAATCACAGCAGATTTATTTTCCTACGTACCACATCCCTTGCCGTCAACCTGTTTTATATCAGATTTGTATACTATCGGTACTTAACAAAATAAAAGCGGCAGCTAGCTCTAATATAATAACAGATCAGAACCGCCACAAAAAAAATGTTGCACAGAAACAGAGTTTAACAGAGCGGAGATAATTTTACCTCGTGAAATTATGATATAAAAAAATCAGCACATTGTGACTAAACACATTACACCACATCACATTACTTATTAAGTGACATGATTTGTATGTTGCATGATGTAACCGTCTTCTAAAAATATTACAAGTATAAAACGGCACACGATCAGTCTAGTCACCGCTCAGCACACGATAAGATTCAAAAGATGACTAAACATGACTACACGTAACAAAAATAATATAAAATTTATGTCTTTGTGTCAAATAAATTCAAATTCCGCACAACAATTTTATTTTACTGTACATATATTTTTTATAATATTATTTTTTATTTTGCAGTTAGTTACCTTTTTTCTTATTTTTATTATCTTCCTTTTTATTTCTTACTTAAGCTAACTTAAAAATCAATAATAAAAAAAAATTAGAAGACCAAACATAATTACATGTGATCAAACAAAACTAACCCATACGCATATTTAATAACAATATCAACATGGCTAACATACCGTTATTATTCATATATTTTTTTTGTCACGGCATGACACCTAAAACTTAACTTAATTAATCATGACATTAAATCACCGCATAATTAGTCACTACACTATACAACACACCACAGCAATATCTGCACAGAATAATAGGCCGCCAGCGTTTTCACTTCTTTTGGCATCAATTGAGAAAGCACGTGGGTAAAACTCTTTAAAATAATCAGAATATTTACACGCATAAATTTCTGGTTATGGGAAAACAACTGAGAGCACATGATGCATTGACATCAGAGGAATAGACGTGATGGAGCATCTCACCATCACCATGCTGTGACTCTGCATTTGCTCAGATTGAGATTCAGTGTCTTAGTCAGGGGTCCCCTAAGGCCCTAACCCCTATTCTCATCTCACACAGCTGTACGCACAGCATGTACTGCACATCTGTACTACTGTACCAGACTACCAGTACCACCTCATATATTTTTTTTTTTGATGAGAAGCCCTTGGGCATTTGTATTAAAACCAATCTAAGATTACATTTTCCTACTGAATATTTTAACTACTCACTACCTACTACTTTAAAACATCCTGAGCTGGTAAAAATAAAAGTTACATCAGAACGAAGTTGTTTCTCACTACCTACTGAATATTTTACCTACTCGCTGCGTCTTGGTTCTCATGTTTGTGTATCAGTGTTTTCCAAGATGAAGAAATTGTTGTTAAGGCTATTCTCAATGTTCAGATGGCTGATAAGGCACTGAATAGGTGTTCCTTGCTCTGACTTGCCCGATTTTCTTGCCCAATTAGCCAACTCATGTGGTGTGCGCATCCCTTCCCTCCCACTGAACACCACTTGAATTTGCCTAGACAGTTTCTGCTTTAGATTGATACATTCCTTGACCGTCTCTGCCGCTTGCCAAGATGGTATCTCCTCAACACTCTCATTTTGGATTGCCTTTATCAAATTTTTGTTGTCCGAGCAGCAGATAAAATGGTCTTCGATTCTTGCCCCTTCCACATATCTCAGAGCCTGTGTCATTGCCTGTGCCTCCGTATGAAACGCATCAAAAGCCTCTACATGGTCCAACCTGACATACACCAGGTCTCCTCTTCTATTGTATATGCCCATCCCCGTTCCCGCCCTTTTGTTCACATCCCAGGAGCCATCTACCAGTATGACCCGGCCCCCCTTCGGTACCGTTATCGGATCCTGTTCTGCCTTAAGACCCGATTTTCGTTCCCCCTCTACTTCCATCATCTTGGCTCTAGCTAGGATGGCTTCCGGAGCTTGTTTTTTTGCTGCAAATACCTCTTCATTCCTTGCTTTCCACAAGTTCCACAAAATGTTACAGAAGGCTGGAATTTGCTTGCTATCCAGCTGTTTGGTGATGGTCAGCAGAGCTTCTGCAAAGTTTAGTGGAAGTTCATGTACCCTCAAAGGGAACGGTGATGCAAACCATGTTACTCTCGAAATTGGGCAGAAAAAGAGGAGGTGCATAGTGAATTCATTTTCCATTCCACAGCGAGGGCATATCGGGGATATTGTTCTCATTCTCCTTGCTAATTCTTGTGTTGTTGTCAGACCATTCTGCAGGGCTCTCCATAGGAACAGTCTCACTTTTGGTATCAGGTCCTTCCACAACCAGATTGCCTTAAATGCTTTGGATTGGTGCTCGCTGTATATTGGTCTGACTTGGTGTGTTGAGGTTAGAACCGTATACCCCTCTTTGACCGTGTAGGCGCCCGTCTTACTAGCCGCCCATACTAATCTATCTTCGAGTACCGGCTGCTGCACCGGGTGTCGCACCGACTGTCGGATACTCTGCAACGCCTCAGTGCCCAACATTTGCACTATTTCTTCCTCTTTCCACTGCTGAGCTTGGTGATCATACACATCCGCCACTTTCAGATTTGGTGTGGGTCCCCCACCTGGGGCTACACTGTTAGAGGTTGGGTACCATGGCTGCCCAAACACGTCTATTTTGGTCCCATCTCCAATTTGCCATTTTGAGTGTATGAGTACCTCTTCCTTGTACTCCTGTATTGCTTTCCATAGAGCGCTTGTGTTTCTTTTAATAGTGCTCTGCCAAATTGAGCCATTGCCACAATATTTTGCCGCGACAATCTGTACCCAATTTCTATCTTGTTTACTTGCCAATTGCCATATCAGCTTCTGAATTAGGGCTTGGTTGAAAATTTTTATGTTTTTAAAACCAAGCCCCCCTTCCTCATGGCTGACACACACCTTGTGCCATGCCACCATTGCCATGTACCTTTCTCGGCCAACTTTTCCCCATAAAAACCGTCTCATCAGCCCCTCGAGTTCATTAATGGTTTTGGTTGATAGTTTTTCCGTCGACATGTAGTAGACTGGTACCGAGCTCAGAACAGATTGTATGAGTACCATCCTACCCGCATGTGATAGCAAAGCCACCTTCCACCCCGCCAATTTTTGCTGAATTTTTTTGACTAACATCTCACCTGTTTGCCTCTGTTGCTTTCTGCCATGCGCTAGCACTACCCCTAGATACCTCTCATTCTCCTCAGCCACGGTTGCCCCTAATTCCTGTAAAACCTCCATTGTCGTCGCTTGAGAACACCTTTTACTGACCCATAGTTTAGACTTTGTCGGGTTGACTTCAAGCCCCGAGCAATTGCCGAATTCTGCCAGAATTTCTTTAAGTGCCCGAGCCTCCTCTACTGATGCATGTCCCATTACAACCAAATCATCGGCATATATCGTGTGTGTCAGTACCTGCGCATTCTGGGTCAAACGGATACCCTGAATGGTGCCATTTTGCCGAGCCCTTTCCAGCTTTTTTGATAAACATTCCATCACCAAAATGAACAGATACGGGGACAGCGGACAGCCTTGTCTGAGTCCCCGGTTTGGTTTAATGAAACCATCTCCGTGCCCATTTACTAGGACTGTAACTTGGCTATTTTCCATGCACACCCTTACTAGTTCGATTAATCCTTGTGGAATTTGTATTCTGCTCATGGCTTCCCATATAAATGACCATTTGACCGTATCAAAGGCCTTTGCTACATCTGCCTTCAATAGAAACGCCTCTTCTTTGTATTCTAAGTTCCCAAACGAATGTAGAACCTCTCTAACAAGGATCGCATTATCGGCAATGCTTCTCCCTTTTAGGAAAGCTGTCTGAGACTGTGAAACGAGTTTCCCCATGTGCCGCTGCAGCCTTGTGGCCACTATTTTCATTAGTAACCGATACACCACGTTACCTATTGTAATTGGTCGAAATTCCTTTGGGGTTGTTGGTTCATCGGTCTTGGGGATTAAGACGATATGACTTGAGAGCCATTCTTTGGGCGGTATTCTAGTTATGAACACCTTCTGTATGTGGTGTACCAGCACATCCTTCACTGTATCCCAGTGTTGCTGATAGAACCTTGCGGGTATCCCATCTGGGCCTGGAGATTTATCCGGGCCCATTTGGAACAGAACTGCTCTCACCTCTGGTTGCGAGGGTAGCCGCATCAGCCCCTGCTGGTCCTGTATTGACAGTGGCCGCCACTCATCTGGCTGGAATTGCGCAAAAAAGGCTTCGAGATCTGGTTCGGGCCTAGTTTGAGGCGGGCAATATAGATCTTTGAAGTACCTAATGAAGGTTCTCCTGATCATTCTTTCTTCATATTCCCACTCCCCAAGGTCGTTTTTTATTCTAATGATCATGTTATGCCTCTTGCGATTGGTGGCCGAGGCATGGAATAGTGCTGTATTCCTATCACCTTGGCATGTCCAGTTGAGTTTTGCCCTTTGCTTCCAGTAGCTTTCAAGTTCCCTTTCTGCCTTATCAATTTCCTTCAAACACTGCTCTTCCACACTTTGGTTTTGGGCTGTTGGATGAAGAAGCTGGTTTTGATATAACCGGGCTTTGGCCTCTTTGAGTCTATTTTGCGGGGAGCCTAGCTGTTCAGCCCAAATCTTAATCCGGGAGTTGATGTTAGTTAGCCGTTCCTGCCATGTTTCTGTACCCGAGCCCCTCCATACTCCAGCCCACGCCTCTGTAAAACCCTCGGTTTCGAACCACCAGGATTCCATCTGAAACCTTTTCCTCCTTGGCCCTTGGTTTGTAAGTCTGAGTAGGATAGCCGCATGGTCACTGTGTATACGAGGTAGGTGATTAACATACGCTTGTGTGTGCATTTACAACCACCCCACCGTCGCCACCACCCTATCCAACCTCTCATGAATTCCGTCTGATGTACTCCTTTTATTTGTCCATGTGAAGGCCGGCCCTTTAAAGCCAAGATCAATTAGCCCCCCCTCGAAAAGGAAGTCTTTGAAGTCTCGGCTATTTTTGTTGAGCACCGGATCCCCTCCAACTTTTTCACTTTCATCACTTATCGCATTAAAGTCCCCCATTATGCACACCGGTGCACCTTGCGCAATTATTCTCAAAATTCGTCTCCATATTTCTGGATTGCGAGTATGACCCGCATCCCCGTACACACAAATTAATTCCCACATTCCCCCATTTGGCTGTGTTACTGTGCCATGGATGAGGGATCTTGATCTCTCCTTAACTTGCAAATTGGTGTTGCTGTCCCACAATAAACAAAGTCCCCCGGACCGGCCTCTAGCCGGTACAAAGGCAAAATTCGCTAACGGCATCCTTTGGAAAACAAATGTTGACTTTCTTTTTGAACATTTGGTTTCCGAAAGAAAAAGAATGTTGGCTCGCGTCGAAAGGAGGAGTGATCTTATGAACTGTTGCTTCCGAGGGCCCCCAACCCCTCGGCAGTTCCACGATACGAGACTCATTGTGGCGGTGGAGGTGGTCCTTGACTCACCTCCACTACTCTTTTTTTGTTGACATGAACAATTTCACAGATGCCTTTCTCTGTGTTGTTTCCGTCCAACTCTTGTGTTGTGTGTTGCATTTGTGTCTGGCTTGTACTTGAACCCTCCAGTAAAAGCATACTCTCTAGCAGGTTACCTGCGTATGCCTGGTCTGTATCTCTCCTCTTGCGGCTTTCGGTCTGGCCCGAATCTGCCGAGTTCAGGTCCAGCCCCAGCCCGGATGTGCCGCCCTTCTCTCGTGGCCCACTTATACCAACCCCTCGGTATGTCTTTTTGGGTAAGGTTGAAACCGAGTGATGTATACGGCCTAGGCTATTGGCCTGAAACATAAACGGGCCTGTGTTTTGTGGGGTGTCCTGCTGCGGCTCTTGGGTACGCATACCCTGTGCCGACCTGCTTGACCCCGGACCCGGGACCAGGTGTTGATTATTTATCCACGGTCCCACTCTGTTCCCCTTTAGGTGTTGCAACTCCTCTCTATCTTTGTATTTTGGATCTAACATTAACCTTTGCATTCGATTGTTTTCGGCACAGGTGGAATTATCGTGGCCTAGCCTTCCACAGAACATACATACTCTATTAACCCTCTCGTAGACAATATACACAGGAATATTCCCCAGTGTCGGGTGGGTAACTTCCAAGGTATCCTTGAGTGGCTCGCTCACCTGAAGTTGTAATCGAACTTTATACACCCTATTTCCCGCCATACAGCCTTCGGTAACCTCTGTGAGGGTAGTCCCCAGTTTTTCTGCCATTGCTCGAACACCTTCTTTCTTGACAGCCCCGACTGGAATTCGGTGCCACTGTGTATTGATTTCAATTGTTGTCACCGTAGGGTCCTCTATATCCTGAGGCCCATATGCCCGTCGTGTCGCTATGGCATCTTCTCTATAATTCCATAACCCCCGAGTCAGGACAAATTGGAGGTCTTTTTCAGTTACGAATTCAATTAGGAACGTGTTTTTGGTGATCATTGTTATCACAGTTTGCTGGTGTACCCCCCAGGCACGCATCATAGTTCTTGCAAAGTTTGCTTCGACAGTGTTTTTGTCTGTGATTACTGCCGCCAATGCACAGAGACTCCAATCCTTTGTAGTGACAGTGTTTTGTGGTAAGGTGAAAGGGCTTGAATGGTTTAACGCAGCAAATTGTGCTAAGAATTGTTCATCAGTGAGCTCCATATCGGTAGGTAGTGGTAATTTTTGTAACGGAGGTTTGGTTCTGTTTGGTGGGATGTAGGGCTGTGGAATTTTTATTTTGTGGCCCTCCTCCTCACTAGTACAGTCGGTGGGTAAAGAATTGAAGGAGGCTACTTTTTTTGTTTGGTTACAGGGCTCAGTTTGTGTGGGAGAGTCAATGATGGGGTTTCTTTCGGCTATCAAACGTGCTAGGCAAGTGAGGATGGGCATTAATTTCTGCTTTCTTACAAGCCCATTAATGATAGAGGCCCATTTACCTTTTTGTTTTGGGGCTAGCACTCTACTGGCTTTTTTAGGGAGCCCTGCCTTTTTCCACTTTGCCTCATTTAGCACAAGTTTTTTTGCAGAGTGATGTGGGGTGTCCTGTTGAGGGGGGTACCAATAGAGGTTTTCTGTACTTGCACTTTTCTCCCACGTCTCTAGGCTATGGAGTTTTCGTGCAAGCTGATTTTTGGCTATGCTGTCTCCTTTTTCCTTTTTGTTCCTATCAATCCCTCCACCAGGTTTTATGTGCCGGCTTACCACATGGGATCCTACCAATAGTGTGCTGATACAGAGCTCCTTGCATACCACAGGTATGTCCCCCACTCGAATTGCCACTTCCTCTTGGTTTTCAGCCATTGCTCGCCAGCTTGCTGTTCTGACATGCTTTTCTGTCTTTGAGACGTGGTGCTTCAGGGATGCAATTAATGCATCTTTACTTTTCGCTATCCCTCTGCTGTTTTCAGCTGGACCTGAGCTTTGGTAGGCCGGACTGTTACCAGTTTGGTTCACCGTTTCAGTTGGAGCCCCCACAGTGGATTCTGCTGTTTCCGAGGAGGATGATGGTGGTGGACTCCGTTGCGTCTGAAAGTGCAATAGTTTGTCATGCGCTTCCCCTAACGATGTGCGCGCATCGTCATCCGGCCTCGGCTGGTACCGGGCTTCCATTGGTGGGGCCCCGTCATAATCCCAGCTTATAATCTCAAAGTGACATTCTTTCCAAAGAGAGTTGAAAGGGAGTGTAGTTGTATACGGGATTCTTCTTGGATCAATACATACCACATATGCGTTAATCTCATTACGTTCTTCTCCCCATATATTTCCTTCCTCCAAGTGGTATGCCTTACCGAATTCCGCTAGGACCATATTCACGAAAAACGGGTGCCAGAACTCAAAGGGGAACCCCGTGATTTTCAGATGGATCTTAAATCGTGTTGCCTGGTGATATGCCTCCCTTTCCATATCCCATAGATCCATTAGCCATCCAGATTCTTCCCCCCAGTTTGCGCAGTCCTGAATCACCCTTTCTGGTGCTAGGTCTTGTGGGAGGTTTATTACATAGACGTCTTGGGTTTTTTGCCATTGTGTAAATCTTTCCGGGGCACCCCCATACTGGCCCGCCAAGTAACATTGGACCTCTCGGATGCTGCCGTGTCCATCGCAGTTCCAATCCACGCCCGTTACCACTATTGCCCTTTTGAGGTTTTGGACTAACCTTTCATGAATGCTATTGGTCGGGAGGTAAACACATCCCCTCGTCACTTGTCGCCCACACATCGGGTAATTTCGCTCCATATTTGGACCACTTTGACGGAGAGTAACCGGGACAGTAATTGCGATTTTTGGAGAGAGAAGAGAGGTTAGGTTGGTATTTTGGTGTGCCAGGTGGAGGGAAGAAAGAACACACAGATGGTAGGTAGAAGAATCACAGATATTAGAATTTAATGTTTGTCTGAGGTAGGTATAGAGCAACAATGTTGAATCAGAGCATTTAATTTGGAGATCGGTAGGTGGTAGAGATAAAAGTGGAGGAAGTTAAATTTGAGATATAGAAAACCATGGGTTACTTGGTCGCCAGCTCAATCGCCTTCAATCGCCCTCTGTGACCCTTCCATGAGAAGTATCCTAAGTTGCGTGATTTGAATCAGGCTACCACCTCATATATTATCTATCGGACTTGGCTTGCTTTTCTATTATCCCATTTACTTACCTTTTACTGGTAACGAATCCGTCTTAACATCAGTGAGACAGTGATATATATATATCATCGACTCTCAGACTTACCAAATATACTTCAAATAATAAATTCAAACCATTTAAAATAATTCACTCATACAAGATAATCTACTTTATAATTATTGTATTTACATATAAAATTTATAATTTTTCAAATAAATAATCTACTCATCCAAAATGTTCTACTTTGTAATTAATGTTTATATATAAAATTTATAAATTTTCACTATTTCAGTACCAATTTGAGCGGTTACGTACAAAGTGAAAAAATAAATACATTATAATTACTTAAAGGAACATTTTACTACTAATTGAGCGGTTAAAAAATGAAAAAAAAATACCTGATAGTTAACTTAAAAAAACATTTTACTACACAGTTAATGTGTTTATATATAAATTTATAAATTAATTTTCATTTGACCGCTGACGTGATACTAAAAAATTTAAAAAAATTATAAATTTTGTATTCAAAGTTTCAAACTCATTACATGACGTATATCGACGTACTTAAACAGTTAAATTCGTCAATTTAATGAATTATAATATTTGTGAAATGATACCTTTGAACATTAGTGAGGATGAATGTAAGACATTAGCTGTTATATTTGGTTGTAAAATCATTAGTTTACCGATTACTTATCTTGGTACCTATTCATTGGAAAACTGTGCCTTTATGTGTTAATTGATAAAATTGAAAAGAGGTTACAGGAATGGAAAAGTAGATTATTTTTTATAGGTGGTAGAGTGACTATATATTTTAAATGCTCTAATTTCAGCTATTCCTATGTACTGGCTTGCTATTATAAGATGCATGTAGGGATTAGAAAGAGGATTGATCAGTTAAGGAGGAGGTTTTTATGGTATGGAGGTAGTTCGGTGAGAAAAAAAATATCATTAGTTTCTTGGCAGATTGTATGTTCAGATAGAGAGCAAGGGGGTTTAGGGCTTTTAAATTTAAGTAATATAAACACAGCTTTATTAGCTAAATGGTGGTTCCGATTTCATGATCCTAAAGTGATTGGTAGATGGAAATTTATTCTCAAATCAAAATATGGACACCAAGGAATGGGGAGTAGACTCTCTTTTTGGTCAGCTGTTTTTAAAATTAGTCATGTAGTAAATGTTGGGTTTCCAAAGGTTTTGGGAGATGTGTGAAGTTACTTCCCTTAATAGTGCATTTCCTCACTTATTTTCAATTGCTGAAAATTCTAATATTTCGATAGCTCAGGTTTCGGAAAGAGGTACTATTAATTTAGTCTTTAGACGACAATTGGTGGGAATCAGTTGGATATTTTGAAGTGGAGGTGGACTTCAAGCCGTATCTTTACTGTTTCTCTTTATAAATGGTTGAATTATAGAGGTATTAAAAATGAGAAGTATTGTACAATATGGAAGTGTAGAATATCATTTAAAATTAGAATTTTTTTGTGTTTTTTTTTGTTGAAAATCCATAGGCAATTGCATTGATAGAAAAAGTTACAAAGTAGCTATTACATAAAATTAGACAACTAGTGTCTGTGAAAACATACAGCTAAACAAAACTAAAAACGCACATGGGTATGTGCATCATGTGGACGCAAATTGATCATCCTTGCTTGATTAGAGTGATAGGAGCCTAGTGATAGTTTTCTCTGTACGCATATCACAGCCGAGAAGGCACTGAATCCAAACCAGACCGGGAACTGAATCGACCGGACCAGAATAGTCACCCATCAGCTGAGAATGCACTGAATCAAACTAGACTGGAAACTAAATCAACCAGTCCATGATAGTCACCTCTAAACAGAAAGAGAAGAAGAAAGGCAGAGAAAGATGTAGAAAGCATCACAAAACAACACACAATATCATCATCGCAAAAACTAAACATTTATTACCTAATTTATAGAAATTTAAATAAAGAAAGAGTAGTGCTACAGTAGCGCCATCGCTTCAAAAGGTCAAGCGGCAGACGAAGCGGTGGAGCAAGCAGGAAGGAGGTGGCGGTGCAAGCGGCAGGGAGGCGGAGCCTAGGTGAAACCCTAGGAAGAACCCTAGGCGGTTGTTTTGACTCTCAAAGCGGCAGACTGATATTTTTGTGATATGAAATAGCGGAATAATGATGTTTGAGAAAACAGAATTCTTCTATTAATTGAGGTTGTTGTACAGTAGCCTATATATAAGAAACAAAGAAAAATAGCTGTTGGAGAAAATAACGGTAACTTGCCATAAATAGAAATAAAGGTTGAGTAACTTTATATAATAGTTGCTCCCTTTATTTCTATAATTAGCCTATGATGATCAATAATTTCTGAGGCTAATTGTTCCCTAATCTACTTATTTTCTACACTCCCCCTCAAGTTAGGTGTGTAGATATCTCGTAACCCTAACTTGCCTATATTTGCTTCAAACGGTTTCGGATCTAAACCCTTTGTAAAAACATCCGCTAATTGATCTCCACTTCTTACAAACGGAGTTTCAATTTCTTTCGCTTGGATCTTTTCTCTAATAAAATGGCAATCGACTTCAATGTGTTTTGTTCTTTCATGAAAGACGGGGTTGGATGCTATATGACGCGCCGATTGGTTGTCGCAAAACATTTGCATTGGCAATTGAATTTGGATTCCACAATCCGAGAGAAGTTGTTTTATCCATGTTAATTCACTCGCGGTGGATGCCATGGCTCGATACTCCGCCTCGGCGCTTGACCTTGCCACGACATTTTGTTTCTTGCTTTTCCATGTGACTAAGTTTCCGCCTACAAATGTGCAAAAACCGGTTGTCGATTTTCGATCGAAACTTCCGGCCCAATCTGCATCGGAATAGCCACACACATTGTTAGAATTATTGTTTTTCATGCAAATTCCTTTTCCGGGAGTTCCTTTTAAATACCTTAGAATTTTATTTATTGCCTCTAAGTGTGGTGTTCTAGGAGCATGCATGAATTTGCTAATTTGACTTACCGAGAAAGAGATATCCGGCCGTGTTACCGTTAAATATATTAATTTTCCTACAAGTCTTTGAAATTGGTTTATATCTTCTAACGGTACACCATCCTCACCATTTAATTTATTTTTACCATCTATCGGTGTTGAGGCCGGTTTACACCCTAATTTTCCGGTTTCTTCTAATAAGTCTAAGGTGTATTTTCTTTGGGAAATCAATAGGCCTTGGTTTGAGTATGCAATTTCTATCCCTAAAAAATATTTTAGGTAGCCTAAATCCTTAATGTCAAATTTTTCCTTTAATTGGGCTTTTATATTTTTAATATGCTCTTGGTTGTTTCCGGTGATAATAATGTCATCTACATATACTAAAATAATGGTGGTGTTTTCTTTTTCAATTTTGACAAATAATGAATGATCGGCATTGCTAATTTTAAAATTACAAGATATTAAATGAGAGCTTAATTTTTCATACCATGCCCTTGGAGATTGCTTCAATCCATAAATTGACTTCTTCAATTTACAAGCTAGATTACAATTTTGATTTTTTTCATAACCGGGTGGTAACGACATATATACTTCTTCTTCAAGTGTTCCTTGAAGAAATGCATTTTTTACGTCCATTTGGTACAATTTCCAATTTTGGTTAACCGCAATAGAAAATAATATTCTTACGGTATTCATTTTTGCTACCGGGGCAAATGTTTCATAATAGTCTATACCGTAGGTTTGAGTGTATCCTTTGGCAACTAAACGTGCTTTATACCGTTCTATGGTGCCATCACTATTGTATTTAATTTTATACACCCATTTACAACCTACTAATTTTTTATTCGTTGGTAATTGAATTATTTCCCAAGTGCCATTTTTTTCAAGAGCACTCAACTCTTCTTTCATGGCTTTGTTCCACTTGGAACTTTTCATGGCTTCTTCATAATTATTTGGTTCTTGTTCTTTTTCAATTAAGGTCAAGAAGACCCTATGGTTGGAAGAGACATTGTCATATGTAATAAAATCTTGTATAGGATATTGTACCTTGTAAGTGACAAAATCCCTAAGCCGTGTTGAAGGTTGTGTTGTTCGAATCGACCTTCTCAACGGTGTCTCTTCTATGTCATGGTGTTCTTCATTTGAGGAATTTTCTTCTATTTCTTCCTCATTCTCAATTTCACTTTCATTTTCATTTTCATTCTCAAGTGGTGTTGGTCTAACATTTTCTATTGTAACCGGTGGTAATATAATTTCCTTGGAGGGTTCTCTCAAAAAATTCTCATAATTAATTTCTTTGTAATATGACTCTTTTTCTAAAAATGTTACATCCCTAGAAATATACAATTTTTTATTTTTAGGGTCATAACATTTATACCCCTTTTTTTGTGTTGAATACCCCAAAAAAATAGCCTTAATTGAGGTATAGTCCAATTTGTCTTGTTTATTGTTTTTATGTACATAACATGTACAACCGAAAATTTTTAAATGCTCAATGTTAAGTTTTCTTTGATAAAGAATTTCTAACGGGCTTTTGAAATCTAAGTTGACACTTGGCAATCTATTTATTAGATATGTAGCGGTAAGAACGGCATCCGACCAATAAAATTTTGGAACATTATTTTGAAATAAAAGTACTCTAGTCATTTCGAGTAAATGCCTATTTTTCCTTTCGGATACACCATTTTGTTGAGGTGTATAGACGCATGTTGTTTGATGTAAAATTCCCTTTTCTTTAAAAAAGTTTGAGAAATTTTGGTTTACAAATTCCGTTCCATTATCGGATCTAAATATTTTGAGTTTGGCTTTGTATTGATTTTCTATAAAATTGTAAAAATCTAGAAATTGTGAAAAAACTTCACTTTTATCTTTTAGTAAATATAACCAAGTTGTTCTAGAAAAATCATCGATAAATATGACAAAATATTTAAATCAATTAAAAGAGGTAATTGGGGCGGGTCCCCATACATCCGAGTGAACCAAATCAAATGGTTTCTCGCTTTTACAATTTGATAATTTAAATGGTAACCTAGTATGTTTTCCTAGCTTACAAATTTCACAACTACTATTATCTAATTTTGAGAAATTAAAAATACTTTTTAAAATCTTGTCGGAGGGATGACCAATTCTTCTATGCCATAGTGTACTCAATTCTTCATTTTTTGTAGTATTGAAATTGAATTTTTCTTCATTCAAAAAATAAAGCCCATTTTCTAGAAATCCTTCACCAATCATAATCTTGGTTATCCGATCCTGAAAAATCACATTGTTTGCTAAAAATATGAGTTCACAATTTAACTCATTCGTGATTTTGCTAATGGATAATAGATTTGATGAGCAATCATTTAAATACAAGACATTTTGAATTAATTTTGAGAATATAGTTATTGAACCCTCTCCAAGGATTTCCATTTTTTCACCGTTTGCTACCGTAACGAATTTTTTGGTTTCATAATATTTAAAATTGGTCAATAAATTTTTATTTCCAGTCATATGGTCTGTTGCACCTGAGTCTAAGATCCATTTAGAATTTTTTGGACAAAACGAAAAATTCGCAACAGAAATTATACCAGATGTCTTCTGTTTTTCTTGTTTTTGGTTGAGTAACACAGAGAGCTGCTCAAGCAGCAGCCGCATTGGATCTGGAGAGGAAGTTGAGGCGGCAGCGGCATCTGTTTTTATTGGATTGTGGTTCGGTTCGGATCCGCCTCTCCCATCAGCGAAAAAACCTTTCCCCGCTTCTTCTTTTCCGCCTCTCTCTCGCTCCCCCTTTCGATCTCCGGTGCCGGGTTTTTTGTGCCATTTGGGCCGGAGGTGAGGGTGCAAGAACCAGCACTGCTCCCTGCGGTGCCCTTCTCGCCGGCAGTGCTCGCATTTTGCAGCCGCTTGGTCGCCTCTTGCCTCCGGCCGGTAACTAGGGTTTGGCCTCGCCATTGCCGTGAAGGCTTTGGTCTCGGTATTTTCGGTGGGTTGCGATGCCATCACAGCCCTTCTCGTTTCCTCTCTGTCTACCATAGCTGCCACCTCATCCGAGGAAGGTAGCTCGGTTAGTAAGAGAATTTGGGATCGCACAGCCTCGTAGCTGGAATCAAGGCTTGCTAAGAATTGAAAGATGGCATCTTGTTCTTCTCGTTTTTGGATTTCAGTGAGATCGGTGGTGGGAGGCCGATAAACTCTGAGTTCATCTCTTTTCTTTTGAAGGTAACCGTATAATTCCATTGACGATTGACCTTGTTGTTGTTTGGCTTGTTGATAGTCTCTTTGAATTTGGTAAATGTGCGAGTAATTTTTCCGATGACCGTATAATTGTTCTGCTCTTTCCCAAATTTCAAGAGCGCTATCTTTGTATGAGAGTAAATCTGATACCTTGGGCTCCATGGTTGCGAGGAGCCAAGTAATGACAGTGTGGTCGCTTGTTTGCCATTTGGCTAACTCTTTTTTCTCGGCCTCAGTTGCCAGTGGTTCGGATAGTTTTGGAATTTTGAAATCTTTGTCGATGTGATTGGTTTTTTCTCGGCCACTTAAGGCAAATCTGACTTGCCTTGCCCAAATATGGTAATTCTTACCACTGAGCATCACCCATGTGAGTTTTTCGTGATTTTGTGACATTTTGGCTTTTCTGGTTTTTTCTGGTTACTGGTAATTTACTGGTAAATGAGCTGGGGCTTGTTGCAGTTACTGGTACTGCTGTCTCTCGTTGGTTTGCACTTCTGGTGTGCTTGGATTATCTATTCATGCAGTTACTGGTACTGCTGATTTTTGTTTTGAGTCAGGAATTCATTCCTGCTCTGATACCATGATATTTTTGTGATATGAAATAGCGGAATAATGATGTTTGAGAAAACAGAATTCTTCTATTAATTGAGGTTGTTGTACAGTAGCCTATATATAAGAAACAAAGAAAAATAGCTGTTGGAGAAAATAACAGTAACTTGCCATAAATAGAAATAAAGGTTGAGTAACTTTATATAATAGTTGCTCCCTTTATTTCTATAATTAGCCTATGATGATCAATAATTTCTGAGGCTAATTGTTCCCTAATCTACTTATTTTCTACACAGACGTTTTTTAGACTCTGTATTTCTCAAGTCTTTCCATGACTCTAATACTTTTGTGGTTGCTTAAGCAAAAAAAATTACTAACAAGGATAAATTTGAGTAAAAAAAGGTTGGCAAGGGGATGTTAATTGCTTATTTTGTGGGGATTCTGAGAATACTTCACATTTATTTGTTACATGTTCATTTGTTAAGTGTATATGGTCTTGGGTTGTAAACTATAATAATTTTGAGTACGATTGTCTATCCGTAGAAGATTTATGGTTTATAGGTAGTTGTATACCTTTGAAAGATGCATTATTGGTAGAATTAGTGAGGGGAGCTGTGTTATGGACAGTATAGTTAGCTAAAATCATATTTTGTGTTTTAAGAAGTTCGAACTACACCAAGAAGTGTGGGGATTCACATTATGTCATTGACAAATTTTTGGATTAATTCTAGGAATTAAATGATGGCTCTAAACTTATACTTTATTTAATATTACTAGTGATGTTTCAACTTTTCCAATTAACTTTGATGGATTGATGATACAAGAGGGTTTAGAGGTGGTTACTCACACGGGCGAAACTAAAAGTTTTTAATAGAAGAAGCTAAAATTAAAGAGAAAATATTTTTTTCACCGTCTCCCATCCCCAAAAATCCCCCACCTTATCTAATTCTATTCTAACAAACTCAATAACGACAAAACAGCTGTCATTTCTCCTCCACCGTTCAAAATTAAAAAAACATATGAAAATCCAAATATAACTATCACCACTATTTTGTCTACCTCCTTTCTCTCTCTCTCCTTCCTGTCGTCATGACATAAATTTACAATTTGATTTTTTTTATAGTTGAGTGGTGGGGAGAAACAGAGGATATCAATGTTCGTGTAACCGGGTTAAATGGCCGTCTTTTATGAAACTCAGCGAACCATTCAGTAAAAAATCAGTTCGAGTTAGATCTTTCTTTCAATTTTCCCGATGAATGATAGACTATGCGCCCTTTCTTTCTCAGCTGAGCAAAAGGTTTTTGGTACGATTGCAGTTGTCTCGGAAAGAAAGGCCACCACCCGGTGTCAATCTACCTAATCAAGAACAAGGGCGGTGTTGGAAATACTCGGGTGGGACCACTTTCGCATCGATGGAAATACTTAGGTGGGTCCCATGTTCTCTGTCGTTGGAAATACTCCAGACAGTGTCCGAGTATGAAAGTATTTTCATGCGTCCTTTTTCCAACTGTAAGCGCATAGAAATACTCAGAAATGAGTATTTCCAACGGCATCGATGGAAATAAGGGCTATTTCCATCGAGGGTTGTTGCGACAGTAGTATTTCCGACAGTAGCGCATGGAAATGACCAGGGGCGGATCTATGATTTTCGTCAGGGGGGAGCAAAAAAATATCGAATCAAATTTAAATATCTAATCGGGTTTAAATCCATTAACCAAATAGGTACTCGACAAAAAACGATGCTTTAACTTATACTTTCCAATGCTTTGACTTGTAATTTCTGATGCTCTGACTTATAATTCTAATTACCAATCAAAATTCAACAGATTTATTTCAATTTTAACCCTAAATTTAACTCGAATTACAAATTAAACGTCCAGAGGGGGGCAAAAAAAAATCCAGGGGGGCAAAGTCGGTCGGAACCGATAAATTTCCACTAAAACTCAAAATCCAGGGGGGGCAGCTGCCCCCCCTGGACTACACTGGATCCGCCCCTGGAAATGACGATTTTAGGACTTCTTCCAACGGTACGCCTATGAAAAAGGCGATTTCCTGCCGTTGCAAAAAGTAGAAATTCTAGTAGTGCTCAATGCATCTGTCTTTTTTGGTCTTCCTTTTTGTGCAAATGTTTTCTTTTAGAAAATATCTTCTCCAATATATAATTCTCAGATTATATAATTTATATTTACATTTGTACCGGTTAAAGAATCCAATATCATTGCAAATTTAGGTTCAATTTAAGTGTCATAATTAGTTAAGCTATCATTGCAATTATGAATTTTCATCTCTCTTATAATATGTCATTTTGAAAATATGTCCTCGTTGCAAAAGAAAAGGATAAACTAACTACTGCTAATTAACTACCATGAACTTGGAACCGTATGTACTAGTAACATGAGTGAAATTAAAACTTTGCCACTAATATAGGGGTTTCGGTTTTTGCAAAAAAATATAAGTGAAATTCTCAAAAGGTACAAAAAATAAGAATTTACATACGAAGAATGATAAAATTGTGAGTTTGTTGGAAAAGAGATGAATACTTAATTTCTGACCTTACTTCTCAGCATAAAAACGAAAAAAAGAAAGAGCCGAACAGAAAGAAGAACGATCGTAGGTCTCTTCACTCCGTCCCCTCCGCTTCCGATCAGTTACGCGACAAAGAAAAAATTTGGCAGTATTCAATTTTGAGTCGAACAAAGTTCAATTGCTGCGGTGCGGGCAGAGAACATTGGAAAATACGCATAAATAAGACGGCCTCAGTTCCGACGAGTGAGTTTGAGAATCATGCTTTTTTTCCAAAAAATCTTTAATCGTAGATCTCTCATCTTTTCCCGACGCTTCGAAGAAGAAGGGAGCCTCTCTTCACTAAAAGTTCTGATCAGTTACGCAAAGTTCTGATCAGTTACGCGATAAACAAAGAGTTGCACTAGAAGCAGTCCATTTAATTTTAATCATGTGACCGTACGTGTGACAGATATATTTTTAATTAAATTTAGACATCTAAACATAAAAGAGATTTTTAATATTTAATTCAAGAGCTCATTTTAAATTCAAATTTTCATCTTTTAATGGCTCTTAATTGTAGCCATCGGCGGATAGAAACATCATACTTAATAGTAGAATGGAATGATGAAATGGAGATATTTGTAATATTTAAACTGAAATATTTACCGATGATGTCACGGTAGACATCAGTAGCCGGACTCTACTGTTAACACCGGTTGGTTCAACGAATTGTACCATTCTCAATTCACAAGCGAGTGCAATGGATGATTGGGCCTGGTCTGTTACTAGTCCGTAGTCTGTCGCCACTTATGGGCTAACCATGGAAAACGCAACTTCGTTCCAAAATTAAGAGAGACAATTGCTATTTGTTTATTTATTTTCTTTGGGCTTCCGTGCTGTTTGCCCATTTTTTTGGGCCCAGTACTACTTGAAGCCTTCTTTGCGTTATGGGCCCGGGTACCCAGTACAAGTGACCCATCCATACAGAGATGATTGGAGTCTTGGAGTCCATAGTTATCTCTTTATCCATTAATTCCACATATATTTGATGCAAAAGATTAAACTTCAAGAGAGAGCCCATCCTAATTAACTACTCTTAAATCAAAGACAACCCATTTTTTTTTTTTATTTCCTTAACCAATACATATACATGCACAGAGAAGGGCTTAAAGAAGGAACAGACCCAATTATACAAGCAAAGTTCATTTCAAAATTATCCAAAGAAGGGGAAAAATAAAAGGAGACGCATAGTCTCAAAACGCTTATAAACAAGAGAGTTGTGAAATATTAAAGGTAAAACGAAGCTACTCCTTAGTTTTGACATGGCCTCCCTTGACACAGGACTTCACTAGCCTTTTAAGCCCTTGCCCCGGGCTCACCTTCGGGCTTACCTTCGGACTTCTCCAACCGTCGCTCTCCTTCCTCTCCATCTCTACCTCTTCTTCTAGCTGCAACCATTTTTTCACATCAAGAACCAATAAATATTCAATGAAAATTAAACAATATTTCAGTATTTTCTTATAATTGACTAGCTAGTTTTCTCAAAAAAATAATTGACTAGCTAGGCCTGCAGCTCTATAAACTATCAGTGTGACAAGTTCGATTTTTTTATTTTTATTTTATATGAATCGACACCAATGATATATCCATATTGCTACAATTTTGTTGTGAAAATTGTTTAAGCACATGATATTTTTTTATTTTTGTATTAAATTCCAAAAATATTGGATTGTAAATTGACAAATAACTTTGAGCATGATTACAAACATAAACCTTGAGAAGGCGGTTCTCGAGGAAGTCGATGCGATCAAACAAGGTCCCCTTGACTTGTATCTCCATCATTGCCTCCTGTATCGACCTACACCGCCTACTTGACAAGCTTTTCGGTGAACTTGTTACTGACGAATCAGTACCCCCTGTGTAAATATCACTGCCTGTCAACGGCCCGCTCCAGTTGGTTGACGTGGCAGGGCTCCTGGTGCCGCTCTTCCTGCCGCCACGTATCTCCTCCAAGTAGCCGAGAATTAAGTCTAAACGATCAACTCGGTTTAGCATGTTTGGTGCTTGTTCATGACTCGCAACGGGTGCCATTAATTGTTAGTTAAATTTCTCCTTTGTGGTGGATTATAGAAGAATAGTGTGTCTGATTTGGAGGTTCATGGGGTTTTTGTGAGCGATGGAGAGAAGTCGGTTAGGACTTAGGAGGCATGCTGGTCGTCGACATCTGTCTTTTGGTGTTGACGTGGCAGCATCTGCATGGACACGTGACGCTCACACTGATGCCGACCAGTTCGGATAAGTTTGTAATATATAGGGATCGGGTGTGCATTGTTTTAGTGTAATTGTTTGTGGGATGTACGAAGTTGTGTAACGGAGAAAAAAATGTGGCTGCGTCAAGGTCCATTTTCGAACTAATTCACAAAACTTTCCTTACACTTGGCCCACATGTCATACTTAATTACAATTTAATTGGTGTGAACCATGCATGTAATTCAAAAAGGAAAGATAATGGATAGATGATGATATTACATTACACTACTCATTTTTTATATTAAGATAGAAGATCTTACAATAACAAATGAGGTTTAAATTTATTTAAAACATGAACAAGCACATTTGAATGCACAATAAATATACTGTAACATAATATAATGCCTAATGATTTATCTGTTATATTTCTTAATCTTACAAAAATAAAGGTCGACGCCCATATTTATTAAAAGCATTCAGAAAAAAAATTGAAAGTAGTTTATCCGGTTAGTTTTATGCAATCTTCTTTGTTTGACATAATTTACAAAACATGAATTTGTTGAATTTAATTATTTTTATGATTGAGTGAGTTTGTAGGTTCAAGATCTTAATTGCAAGATTAATATGAAGAACCTATCTATCTTAATTGCAAGATTAATATAAAGAGAACCAATTAGGTTCATGAAGATTTTAAGTGCAAAACTTATTTGAAGAACCGAAGAAATCAACAAGACTTTACGAAGCTATAGATTTGTAATAATCAAATAGACAAGTATTTCTGGAGCAACCGTTCGGGACGAACCAAACTGTATGGAACAGATTAAATCATAAAATTTCAGCAAGTTCCAGTTTGGTTCTGTCCAGAACGGTTGTAATCTGTTGGAACGCTTATCAAGTTTTGTGGAATAAATTATTGTTTGACCCTAAAAAGTTGGAGATTAATTACTTGAACAAAGATGCCATTTAATTAATTGAAGTTGGCCAGTTAACATTTCAACCATATGTTAAAATAAGGCTACACCACAAAATAGGAGATGAAATTTGTAAAATAAAATTCATTATACTCAAATAACCATGAATTTTGATATATTGTACATCTCCTAGCTCAAAATGGTTGAAAAGATATTAAAATTCCAAAAATAGAATGTTCTGATTGGTGCCACGTGGCATGGGACCCATAACATTTACCTTGCCACTCTGGGTGCAAATAAAGGGTACACAAACAAAACCCTATAGTCTGGGCCCACAAGTCAGTGGCTTAAAACCAATTTTGCTGAACAGCCGATATGGGTGAACATGGCTTATCAAAATATAACATGTGAACCTAACTGTCAGTGGTTTGGCCTATGAAATCGGACTCACCCAAACATAAGGGCTTGAGTTAAAATCTGCGCTGTATAGACTCGGTACATCGATATAGACTCGGTACATCGATATAATATTGCATGCGCCGAGTAGCCAGTGTGTTTATTACATCGATATATCATCTTTGCGTTTGGATGATTAATGAGAAAAAATAAATTTAATTTTCCTTTCAGTCTTATTTTTTGTTTGGTTAATTAAAATTTAGAAGGTTAATGAAGAAAAATTTGATAGTAGGTTTGTAATAAAGAAATTTGTATGAGAATTATATAGTTAAAATATAGGGTTAGATATTTGTGTCATTTTCTTTGAAAATATATGCAACAATTTTTTTTCCATCTGTTACACTCCAAATCAGGAGGGAAACCGATTCTATTGATTACAATGATACAAGGTTAAAACATTTCACCTCCTGTATCTTTCATACATAATTTTGTCAACCAAACACGATTCGACGAAATTTTTTCTTTTTTTCATTCCCTGGTTAATGTATTATCAATGGAATAAAAACGCATGTTCAATAATACATTAACCAGGGAATATCAGACAAGTTATCTTACTAAGGATCATGCTCCGTTTGCATGTTAGTCATCTTCAATGCCAATTTAACATCTGTAGTGTTAGTCAACCTCTACTCTCCATTCAAACAAGATGTAAATTCGGTCAGGTATTCCAGTCCTCTACTCTCCATCCAAACAAGATGGAAATTGAAGTCTACTTTTATTAGTTTTTATTCCGATCAGAGCCTTGATATATTTGTCCAGATTGAAATCCTAACTACACCAGGCTATACGTGATTTAGTTTGGTCCGTTGAAATAGAAGGATCAAATGATGGCCCAAATAGGGGTCCAGTCCAGTTTGTCTAGTTGGTGGCCCAAAATATATTTCTTTGAAATATCCCAACTGATTTCGGCGAGCACTGGGCACATTTCAAGAAGATTCCTCTTGCTCCAGTTCTACCCAGGAATGATACATTGGGATTTGTGTTCTTGAGCCAATTGTCATTATGTAATTGGCGTGACTAGAAACTAAAATTTTAATGCACAGTGTTGTCGTTACGTTTCCTCTCTTCAAATAGTCTCACCACTCGTACAGTCTCCGCGGCCATTATATGAGAATCATCGCTGTGGCAAAGGTTTCATTGCTTATTTGGTGTGCAAATGCTGCATGCCCCCAAAAAATCTATGTCGTTGTCGTTGTTATTATTAATTATTATATTTTAAGAATTTTATTCTACTAATCATGCTTAATATTATATATTTTTGGTGGTTGTACATATGACCTCTCTTACAATTTAAAATTGGGTGGTGGTTGTGGATTTTTTCTTCCGAAATTTTTATTTATAACATTTAAAAAAAATAAATTAACCAAATAACCCTCGTTTCTGGTCAATTATAAATCTAACACGGCCGCAGAACACCGGAGCGGACCCATTTGGGGGCCGCCGCAGAATGCCGGAGCGGACTCCCATATGGGTCCGCAGAATGCCGGAGCGGACCCGGGTCCGCACTATGCCGGAGCGGACCCTGTTCTTTATATCCCGAAAATGACAGCGAAATTTCATTCCACACTCTCACACATTCTCTCTCCTGAGTTAGCTCTCTGATCTGTAAGTTTTTTCTCTCTTCTTTTAAATTTTTTATTTTTATTTCAGTAGATTAATAATTTAATTAGAATAATTAATTTAGAATAATTAAATTAGAATAATTAATTTAATTAGAATAATTAATTTGGTTAATTTTTAATTGTAGGTTTCTTCTGTATTGAATTAAAAAAATGGCTCTTATGGTATCCATCTACACTGGGGGGATGTTTTAACAGGTCCTAATGGGGTTTACTATAGTATTGGACCTGTTACTGTGATCCCGGTATTGCCGGGTACTGATTATTTGGGACTTAAATCAAGTATATGTCAGAATTTGGGGTTGGATCAGGGTCAGTATGACCTTAAAATTGATGCCAAAATTAGCATGCCGACTAGTTCGGCACAAACCTGGTTCCAACTATTTCCAGTTCAAAATGAGGGAGTCTGGCAGGTATTGTACAACCAAACCATGAGTTTTTCTGGGGATGCATACAAGATAATTGACCTATATGTGGAGGTTACCAGAGCCCGGCGTTCGAACCCAGTTATGAGGTTAATCCAGGGTCGTAGTCGGGGTAACTCATCCGGCTCTAGTCCGTCCCCTGTCCAAATTGACCAACCGTCCAGTAGTCGGGCCCCAGTTCAGAGGGACCGACCCTCCCGTCGGGCCCCATCCTAGACTGACCAACCTTCATCTAGTCGGACCGCTCATTGGGGTCAAACTTGTGATCCGGATGAATCCAATGAAGAAGTGGATCCGGAAATACTAGAGGCAGAGGAAAATTGGGGTCATGTTGATCCTAAGGGTATGAGCGATTATTCTGACCAGGAAGATACCGGGCCTGTGCTCGGACTATCAAGGAAATTCAAGATGGATCGCGGGTTTCGGATAATGGATCGCGGGCTTCAGCACCCGATTCATGCTTTCAACTACACATCAGGGTTTATGGAAGCCAATTCGGGTTTGTTTGAAAGTAGGGCAGAGTATGAGAATGAATTGTCCGAGGGACAAACATATGACTCAAAAGAGGCAATGAAGAGCGCAATTGCCAGGTTTCACATCCTTTGCAACAAAGAGGTAAAACCTACGCACAGTGACCGCACAAGAATGAGGTTCAAGTGCAAGGACAGTTACTGTGGGTGGTACAAACTCGCAAGGGCCACCGGTTATGGAACACAATGGCGTGTCTCCAAATGCCCAACACAACATTCATGCCACGCGGATGCGACAAGAACAGATCACGCCCAGTTGTCAGCTACTATGGTTGCCGAGTGTATATCCGCTCACATGAGGAACGATGTCGACTTGAGTATTCAGGCTGTCTGAATTGCTGTTGCTGAAAGGTACAACGGTCAGATACCGGTGTACAACAAACTATGGCGTGGCCGTGAGTTGGCAATAGCCCGTCAATTTGGCAGTTGGGAGGGGTCATACTCTCTTGTAGTTCCATTATTGGAGGCAATCAAAAGAAGCAACCCAGGTACTACATTGTTCCTTCATTTTTTACGTCATTTCATTATCAATCAAAAATTTAAAATTGAACTTATTTTTTTAAATTTATTGACAGAAACATTGTTTGAGGTGACCTCATATCCCACTGGTGAACCTGGACCATGGAGGTATTTTCATAGGGCGGCTTGGGCATTTGGACCGTGCATAGCTGTTTTTCAACATATCAGACCGGTCATCACAGTTGATGCATGTTTCCTGTCAGGCCGATATAAAGGTAACTAATTTGATTATTTTCACTTTATTTATTTTTGTTGATTTCGGCTCTTGTAAAATTTATTTTACCACAGGCAAGCTGTTGATTGCAACCGGGTACGATGCTGAAAACCAGCTCCTCCCGTTGGCTTTTTCACTGGTAGAATCAAAGAGTTATGACGATTGTGCGTGGTTCATGAAATGGTTGCGCCGTAATGTAATCCGCTCCAGATTCATGTGTGTCATCACTGATAGGGGAAAGGGTATCAAGAAGGTGTTCAGACAAGATGATATGGGGTGGAACGAGGAGGATGAGGATCAATGTGTTCACCGTCTTTGTGCTACTCACATAGCCGAGAACATGAAGAAGAACGGTTGCAGTGATAAGGCAATCCGTTTTTTTAGAATATGTGTGGCTAAGAGGAGATGAGGAGGTACGAGCAAGGAATGCAAGCAATGGGGCAGGCATGTGACATTGCCCTTAATTGGCTGGACGGTGTGGGTAAATATTTGGATCAAGATGAGAACGAGTGCCCCAAACCATGGAAGATATTCCAAGCACTAGACGGTAGTTACCGTTGGGGCATCATGACTACAAATGGGTCCGAGTCGCTTAATAAGGTCTTCAAGTCCTCTCGTAGGCTACCGGTTGCAGCAATAATTGAAGACACATTTTACAAATGTATGACATGGTTTGCGCAAAGGAGGGCCAAAGCGGAATGGGAAGTCAGTCAAGGTCAACAATTCTCGTGTCGTGTGCATCAGGTACTTTTATTTGTAGTTCTTTCTTCATAATTTTTAATGAACTTTGTTAAAAAAATATGACTTCTTCATTATTTTTTAATTTTTCGTAGCTGATCAATAAACGGTTCGAGAGGTCCGATAAAATGAAGACGCTGGGGGGCTTTGGAAACAACAACGAGTTCGAGGTAACCTCCACACAGGAGAGAGTTCACGCTTTCATACCTGACGATTCTGGTCGGTTTACCAAGGCCAATTACAAATACACGGTGATAATCGGGGATGATCACACGGTAACTTGCACGTGCCAGAAGCCTCAATTGGAGAGAATACCGTGCTCTCATGTTCTGTCCGTGTGTCGTCTCCGATGCATCGACCCTGGCGTCTTTGTAAGTCACTACTATCACATCCATACACTGATCAACACATGGAGCGCACAATGGTATGTCTATGGAAATCAGTCGGAATGGCCTCAACATGATGGCCCGGTCCTTGTTCCAGAGAAAAAAAATATTGCTGTGGACAGAAGACAGCACGACAGAATTCCGATGTTGATGGACGCTCTACATAATAGGAGAAGAGGACACCAAGCCGGCCGAGATACACAAGAAAGACAAAACAGAGCTGCTCGAGCTGCACGAGATTGAGAGTTAATGTTGCTTTTTTAATTGTACTCATAAAAATATTGTTTATTTTCGGTTAATTAGACGTATTTGTAATTTCCGATAACATTAGCATTGTTCTATTGTATGCTTCTTTATATGGCTCCTTGTTCTATTGTAATGTTTCTTTTGATCAAACAAACGACGAACAACAATTTCAGATTAAACGACATTTCAAACATAAGTAAACACACAACTTTCAGTACAAACTTGATAAAAATTTTCAAAACAAAATCATAATCAACTTCAGAATCAGATAAAAAAAAAAAAAACAGGGTCCGCTCCGGCATTCTGCAGCGGCCCCCAAATGGGTCTGCTCCGGTGTTCTGCGGCCGTGTTAGATTTAGAATTGACCACAAACGAGGGTTATTTGGTTAATTTATTTTTTTTAAATGTTATAAATAAAAATTTCGGTTTTTTCTTTAATTTAAGCCAGTACAATTTTATTCTAACACGTAAGCAACCATTGTTATGTGTTTGGTGGTTGTGATTAATTTATGAAAAATTGATATCAAATTTTATTGGCCTTCAAAACTCTTATTGAAATCAAACTAAAATTTAAAGCTAGAGATAGCTTGTTCGTTATTATGCGTGATTTTCATTTTTAAAGGACTTCTATGAAAATATTAATTGCATTTTATCGAACTATTTTTTTATTACATTTCTAATGAAAGGCACCAAGTTACGTTAAAAATATGGGGTAACATGTTTATCCTTCAGAATTTTACGTATAACCCCCTAAAAAAATTATTATATTATTTTTACCTTTCTACATTTTAAAAGCTCACTAATTTATCCAATTTATTGTTTTTCTATTAGAACCAATTTAATTTTTTTTTAAATACATGTTTTATTCTTTATTAAAAAAAAATATGTAATATTTTCAAGAGAAATGTTCAATTTTCTATTTGACCGGTTATGAGGGTAAATAATTAATTTTCTACTTGTGATGCATACTGCATACACTAGCTTTTGTCTAATTGTCATTGTACATGCGTCATAAAAAGAGAAATTGACTATTTGCTCTCGGAAATTGACCAATTAAAAAACTGAACATGTTTTGAACTTTGTAAATTGGTAAAATATAGGATAAAATGAGAAATTTATAAATTTGTTTGAAAATAGAGAAATTAATAAATTTAAAATGCGTTAAAAAATTTAATAGAAAAGATAACAAATTGAATAAATTTGTGATTTTTTAAAATTTAGAAGGATAAATATGATACGATGAAATTTAGAGGGAAAATATGTAATTTTGATGTTTTTCTAAGTATATACATAAACCCCCCTTAATTTTTTTTTTTTTACAATTTGCGAACTGGCGTTTTTACATGCAAAGCCACGGAATCCCTGCGAAGCGAAGATCCACCTAACAAACCCATTATCACTTACCTCTTATCACCACCACAAGACGGGAACACGAATACTCTGCATTAACTCAGAATTTGAGTTAATGCATCTTGACTGTTCGATTAAGATCCGGGCCAATCCGATCCGCGGTGAAACGCACGAAGCATTTTCAATATTCGTGCCAACATGGATCGGACGGTTCATATTCATTATGCATTAACTCAAATTTTAAATCAATGCAGACGATACGAATTCACAAGAAGGTCGACACAAACAATTGAACTCTGCACAAAAAACGAAACAACCAAGAGTCCGTATATTATACGAACCTCTCGTCTCAAGTGGCCACTTCTAGCCTTTCGAGGTACCTAATCCATGGGAAGTGTCTCTGAGGTTGAGACGATGGAGACGGAGAAGAAGAGGCATGGCGTAGTGAAGGTGAATCCTCGGCCGAAGAAAGACGCGATGGCGCGGCTTGTGGATTTGATCGAGAAGGCGTTGGTGTGGATGATGTACGACAAGTCCCAGCCTTTGCATTATCTCTCTGGAAATTTCGCTCCCGTCAAAGAGGAGACGCCGCCTTGCCCCGACCTCCCCGTCAAAGGCTCTCTTCCTGTAACTCTCTCTCTTTCTCCCCCTCTCTTTGAAAAACTTGGTAGCGGCTACCAAGTGACTCTCTCTCTCTCACACACACACTATTTGATTTGATTTGATGGGTCACATGAACTGCGAATCTGCGATCGATTTAAAATAAAGTACTATAAAACAAACTGGCACTTTTCTTCTTGATATATTTTTTTAGGCATCTTCATTTTTGAAAAGTAGAGAGAGAAGTTGATTAAACATTGATGAATGTACTGTTCGTAAACTTCGTTTCTGTTAGTCTTAATAGAAGACAAGGATTTATATTGAATAAGTCTAAATTGGTTCCTTATAATAGCCAACGATTTGGATGTTTGATCAAACAGCTTATACCTGTGTGATCAATCAAATTGCCTGCATTAAAGAAAAAGATTAAGATTATTGTTTTTATGTATTGAATATAAAATGTGATTAGATATTCTGACTACACATTAAAAATGAAAGTGACTTCATAATCTACTTGGGAAGTGGGTCGATGATTCCATTGTTTCTCGAATGGTGAGATTCAGCTTTAAGATGATTCCATTGTTTCTCGAATAGTGAGATTCAGCTTTAAGAAAGGAAATTAAAGGAAATGAGAGTTGGGAATCAACGGCTAACGGGAAATCAAAGGATAATATTTGCTATGCCAATGATTGTAAGATACTATTTCTGAAGTGCCATCCAAGAAAAATGGGAAAGACAGTCAGTCTCGAAACTCAGAAGTAGATTCATTTATCCAAAATGTACAGTCAATATGGTTTCTTAATAAAACTTGAATTTTTATCTTTTACATAAGCTTTTTATCGAATTAGATATTAGTTTGGTAAATTTTTTAAGTAATTAGAAACTTAATTCAAAATTTAATGGAAAAATGGTGTAATCATTTGGCACAAATTCAGTGCAATACATAGAAACAATAATATCTTTGAGTGAGGATATGGTACTATGCATAGCGCATATCGGCCCGCGCTATGGACTTAATTTTTTAGTTTGAAAGTCCTAACGATCGATCCGAACCGTTCAACATGGTCTCCATATGAATATGTACTTGTAAACTAAATTTTACATTTTTAGATTTTTTTTTTACTATTTCTTTAGATTGGTAGAAAATCACTTGATTTGAAAATTTTGAACCATCCAAAAACAATTATTTTCTACCCATCTAAAAAAATAGTAAAAAATATTCTACAAAATTTAAAATTTAGTTTACAAGTACATATTCACATGAAAACAATTTAATTGAAAACAACCTTTTTTTCTTTCAAAAAACAATCTATTTATTTGCTTTATATATCCAAAATTTATTATGTGATGTTGGAGATAACTGATTAACATAACTTAAAAATTATTAAATAAACAAAATATATCATGATAAAATGACTAAACGCATATTTACAAATCCATATCTTTGACTTACGAGTTAGGCATCCATAATTCAAACTCAATTTCAAATTTCCTGCCTCTTAATAATGCATTTGGTTGTAATTTTTCTTTCCTATTTTGTAATAAAAACTCCCACCATTCACCATGCATAATACAAAATAAAATAAAAAACATGTCAAACAACTTTATAGTAAATAATGCACTCATTTTTTCATATTTCAGTCCAACAACTAATGCGCCTTCGCTTCTTATAAAAATTGAGAATAAATTATGGCTAACTCTTGTTCATATTACTTTTTGCAATCTTTTTTTGAAAACAAGATTACGTCAATGACCAACCCAAGTTCATTTGGACCTCAGCTGTATCTATCTCTAACTAAAAGATGGCTTCTATTTATTGAACTGACATTACTTGAATATGGTTTCTTAATAAAAATTGATTTTCATCTTTTCCATAAGCCTTTTTATGGAATTAGATATTAATTTGGTCAATTTTTTTAAGTGGTTAGATCCTTAATTTCACATTTAATGGAAAAATGATGTAATCATTTGGAACAAATTAAGTGCAATACATAAAAACAATAATCTTAATCTTATATTAGGAAACTTTCCAAAGAAAAAGTTGGAGTTCAGCGTTCTTTTTTGGCCACATTTTAATTTCCATATTGGCTTAATAGACTGATTGACAGACAATGGTGACTAGAGAGAACTGAAGATAAAATTGTTGATTTCATTTCTGAATGGAAAAAATATACTTATGACCTTCCTGATTATTTGATAGCACATTCTTTCAGGAATGCTTGAATGGGGAGTTTGTTAGGGTCGGGCCTAACCCTAAATTTGCACCTGTAGCAGGATATCACTGGTACGAATCTTGAAGTTTTTTTTTACACTGTTTGTCGCATATTCTTTGAACTATTCATGAATATGCTATCTTACGGAGAAGCCAGAATTTATTAAATCTTTTTTTTTTAAATCTCGCCAGGTTTGATGGAGATGGGTGCGTATTCCTTCACTTTTATTTTATTTTGCATTTTTCTGATGTAGCAGTACTAATGGCATTCTCCAGTAAAAGTATGATAGATTTGTTGATTTATGTAGAATGATTCATGGAATGCGTATCAAAGATGGAAAGGCGACTTATGTTTCCCGGTATGTGAAAACATCAAGGTTAAAGCAAGAAGAATACTTTGGTGGAGCTAAGTTCATGAAGGTAAATTGCAAATATTTGGTGACAGACTCATCTAGAATAGCACTATACCAGCATATCTAAATAGGCGGGAATAAATGAAAAGCATCGAAGGGGTGACATTGTGTCAAACCATTATGACCACTATCAGCTATGTACTGTGTTAAATGGGTTGCTTCTTTGTTTGTCAGATTGGGGATCTGAAGGGACTTTTCGGATTGTTTATGGTTCAAATGCAAGTTCTGCGTGCCAAATTAAAAGTGTTCGACATGTCTTTTGGTTACGGGACAGGTAATTTTTTGGCTACTGTATTTATTATTGTTTTTATTAGTATTATTGTAATAATTAAACTTGGTAACTATGTTTTATATGGGTATTAGGTAACACTGCTCTTATATACCATCAAGGTAAACTCCTTGCCTTGTCCGAAGCCGATAAGCCTTGTAAGTGAAATATTATTAGAGATCATTTTGTGCTCAATTACCAAAGACCTTGTACAAGATAGCCCTATTAGTTCTGACATTTTAAATATACTATTTGCAATGTTGTTATAAATTAGATGTTGTGAAAGTTCTAGAAGATGGAGATTTGCAAACTCTTGGACTGTTGGATTATGACAAGAGATTGAAGCATTCTTTCACTGCACATCCAAAAGTTGATCCATTCACTGGTAACTTTCTAATTTAACCAGAAGATTTTCTTTAAAGGCACTAATCTTTTCCATGCATTGCATTTTAATGCATAAATTGCCTCTGCAACTACTACACAAGTGACCAAATTGTCTGTGTTAATTGTTAATTCATGTACATAATGCAATAAGGGCCACAATGCCCTTTGGTTGGATATTTTCTTTTATCTACTGTTGAACTGGATAGAATTTCCAAAGTAAGAACAGTGTAAGAGGCAATTTGATTATTTTAAGTGTGATAACTCCTTCAGCCAATGTATTTTTAAATTATTGGAAAGTTTCAGAGTCGAGATTATACTAGATACTAAAATGAGTTGGAGTCTTGTTTTCCTCAATAATGGAATGAAATAGAGTTTCTTACACAAGATATTATATTTACCTCAAGGAAGCTAACACGATGTACTGGGTGCAGATGAGATGTTCACCTTTGGGTACTCACATGATCCACCGTATGTCACATATCGGGTCATCAACAAAGATGGGGTGATGCTTGATCCTGTACCAATTACTATACCAGCACCTGTAATGATGCATGACTTTGCCATAACTGAGAACTATTCCATTTTCATGGACCTTCCCTTGTATTTTCGACCAAAGGTAAAGAAGAGACTTTGAACATTTGAAAGTTCTGAGAATTTTCAGATTATGGTATAGAAAAATCTTTGTACTTTCTACCAGTTGCAGCTGATGCCTGATATTCTGTAGTAGTCACAATTAATTCCCAATGTTCTTAACGACCAATATTTCTCATATTTGCCACCATTATCAATATACGACATTATTTTAGGTTTTTGTAAACAACACTGAATTTAGCTTTAATGGTGGGTTTTATTCTCATGTAATCCAAAATGTCTATTGTGGTGCTTATTACATATAGAAGGTAATGATGGGTTTTATTTGCACATACCTACTTTTGTGTGGAAGTTCAAAACTAATTGGGGCGAGTCTTGGGGGTCATTTTTAAATCCTTTTGTATTTGCTAATTGTGTTTGTTTTTATTGTAGGATATGGTTAAGGGAAAGTTGATTTTCACTTTTGATGATACTGTTAAAGCTCGTTTTGGTGTGCTCCCAAGATACGCAAAGGATGATCATGACATTAGATGGTTTGAACTTCCCAATTGCTTCATTTTTCATAATGGTAATTCTTTTAGTCTTTATGGTGAAAAGATGATAGAGTGATCTAATTGGGACAAATAAAAGTATAGTTACTTGAGGAACAACTCAAAGTTTCAGTGACCAATTCATGGCATAGTTTAACGTTTAGTGATCTCTAAAGAAATTTACCCTTTAAATTTAATTTCATTTGATTCGATTTTCTTTTATCACTAATGTCTAATTTCTCGCATTACTTCGCCTACAGGCTTTTCTGCCAAAAAAAATAAAAATTCTTGCATTACTTGGATAATATATGCAGCCCTAGTCTACATACTAATTATTCAATTGTTTATTTAATTAGCCAATGCCTGGGAAGTAGGCGATGAGGTGGTTCTAGTTACATGTCGGCTTCAGAATCCAGACTTAGACCAAGTCAATGGTGCCACCAAAGAAAAGCTCGAAAACTTCACCAATGAATTGTATATCATTCTACTTCTCCTTTTATATTTTGCAATAACCACATGCCACTAATTTTTATTAGCAATAACAATACTTCATTGTTTTTAGATATGAAATGAGATTCAACATGAAAACTGGTGAAGCTTCGCAAAAGAAACTTTCTGTCTCAGCTGTTGATTTCCCTCGAATTAATGAAAGTTACACTGGGAGGTAACTTCTTCTATAGTAGCTATTGTTATATTATAAGCTGTTGCAGGAGCAGATATGACTGGCACCGTTGCAGTTCATTTTTAACCTTTCTTACCATAAAACACCTGTGTAGGAAACAAAGGTACGTATATTGCACAATACTTGACAGCATTGCAAAGGTTAAAGGGATTATAAAGTTTGATCTCGAGGCTGAACCAGAGAGCGGCAAGGAGAAGCTTGAGGTGGGAGGAAATGTGTCAGGCATATTTGATTTGGGCCCTGGTAGGTATGGGTCTGAGGCCATTTTTGTACCACGCCAGGCTGGAGTGACTGGAGATGAAGATGATGGCTATTTGATATTTTTTGTACATGATGAAAATACTGGGTACTCTCTCTCTCTCCTTCTATACGTTTCAACTTGAAGGCTGAACCAGTCAAGCAGCTACAATTCAAGTAACATTTAAATTGGATAGAAATACTAGGTGTAGCCTTACAAAATTTAAAACAAAATCCCTTATAATCCATAAAAACATGATAAAGTATAATGCACAGATCCTTAACCAGCCTTCAGAAATTGCTTTGTTACTCTTCAGTGTTCACTCTTGTAGAATGACTGTGAAAAGAACCTTGGGGAAAAAGACTGAAAAGACAGGCAGTTTGGTCACTTCCGAAAAATGTGAGAAGGGGTTGTTAGGATGTTTTGTTTGTGGGTCACTTCCTGTAAACACAACAAGTTTATTTGTTTTCTTTTTCTGTTAAGGTTTGTGCCAAAAAAATTAGTAATATGCATGAGAATTTTTTTTTATTTTTTTTAATGAATGAAGGAAATCAGGGGTGAATGTGATAGATGCCAAAACTATGGCAGCTGAGCCAGTAGCAGTTGTGGAGCTGCCTGCCAGAGTTCCGTATGGTTTTCATGCCTTTTTCGTTACTGAGGTTAGTGTCATATGGAACTTTTGTGTCAGTGCTCTCCTTTGTACTTCTCTCTTCTGGCAAAAATTAGCATTAAAATTGAGAGTAGAACTAGGGTGTTCTTAAGTTCACCAAGCCCCTTTGTGAACTCAACTCTAAAACCTATCGGATTGGTTTCAAATGACAAATCCAAACTGTTGAAACCTATCTACCTCATGAGTGATGCATCTACATATGAAAATTTAAAATTTTAGAATTAATTTTGTATAGAGTCGAGTGGTTAAAAAATGTTCAAAAAATGAATGCATTAGAATTAAAAAATAATCCTTCTAATTTTGACCGCTTGAGTTTATACTAAATTAATTCAAAAGTTTAAAAATTTCGCATGTAGACGCATCACGTATAAGGTAGATGGATTGCAACGGTTTGGATTCGTCATTTGAAGCCAATTAGATAGGTTTTAGAGTTGAGTTCACAAAAGGGCTTGGTGAGCTTAAGAACACCCTAGTTCTACTCTAAAATTGAATATTATATATTTGTTAGCAGTGCTTTGTGTGAAAGGTTGAGACTTGAGAATATCTCAACATGCAATGAGCAAAGATGAGTTTTGTGAGAAACTTACTAGAGATTTTTTATTTGACAGGAGCAACTTAAGAGTCAAGTTGATGGGAATATGTGACCACTTGTAAGACACGTATAATGGACCGCTACATCTGAAAGACTGCTAGTGAAATATATGTATATCAGTATATAATTGTTTATATACACCACAATACCTACTCTCAATTTCATGTACAAAATAACTAGACTAGTTTATTATACACAATACCTATTCATTTAAAACTACAAAAAAGGATGGGCTATGTATTGTCTTTTACCGGATGAATTCACATCCCTCAGGTTACCGGACTGAGTACAATTGAATCGGACGTCCAAAATTGTTCTTTTTAATTTGGCACGAATCTCAAAGCACAAATAATACTGCCCCTGCGCTATCCCGAGCAACCACCGGCTGAGAGTAAATCTGGGCCGTCTGTTTCATTTGTGTTGAGTCAGGTACTTGGGAGGATACGGATCCATCCGGCCTCTGTAACTGATTATCTGGAAGCAAATCTGCTGCGATCCTACAGGATCGCAGGGTCCTGCGATTCCAATTTCAACCCTTCATTTATTACAATGTACGAATCTTAAAACGAGATAGTTTTTGTGCATGGATCTCAAAATATATGAACGGTTAACATTAGAATCGCAGGGACCCTGCGATCCTGTAGGATCGCAGCAGATTTATTTCCCTGATTATCTACACATCCAATATGAGTTGTAAGTTTAATTGGGTCCCATTGCAATTTGATGGATTGTCGGACCCAATCTGTCTAATCAGAAGTGGGGGGCCTTCAGTTGGTTGCGTCTTTACAATTACATGCCAAGTCAGTTCTCCTTGACCACCGAGAATTTTTCATTTATAGAAATTATTATTAAATAATATAGAAAAACATAAAGAGTACTTTGGATAAAAGATGGCATAGATGGGTCCGAAAAAAAAAGTTTTTTCTTTTTTCCTTTTTCTGTTGGCCAATGGGATTCTCTGTGGTTTGCAAACAACATTTGGATTCTCTGTAATTAATGCTTGAGAATTGAAGCTTCCAAACGGAATTCTCTGTGGCCGATTCATTGTTAAATGTGTCGTCAACAGAAAAAAAAAATTACTTTGGATCCGAAAAAAAAATTCGGCTTTAAAATTTGGATCTGAATTTTTTTTCTGGAGCCATCTATGCCATCGGAAATCCCAGCCACTCTTTTTGTTTTTGTTTTTCTTTTAATAATAATTTTTATAAATAAAAAATTCTCTTGACCACACCTCAAACAGTGATCTGACGCTGTTTGATAGAACTTTGATTTTACCAGGGCCAAAAAAAAAAAAATATATTCCAAATCTGCCTACGATTTTTCGGTATTATTATTTTATTTTATTTTTTGAGGGGGAATCAAGGAGACAGGTATCCTCTTAGGTATTGGACAGTTGGGCCTACAACTTTACGGCCTATATTAACTCTCAGTTGAGCCCAACTCAATCCGGTGTCTCTTTGACTATAGGGGGTCCTTTAAGATTCGTGAAAAGTTGAAAGAATGGTCCGGATCTACTAATTCTAAAAGATTCCCTTGTCCGGTACCGAGGAGGATCCGAATTCGAATCAGGGCCCAGTAAGTATAGTGCGAATAATTGTAGTAACAGGTCATGGTGGATGAGTACAATTTCTCCTTTCAGGGGCTGAGGGGCATAAGCACAATGAAATAGTATTATAGAGACAACATGGTAATTGTTTTGAAGAGTTCTAGGCTAACATAACATGACTTTCGAGTCTCAAGTGAAACCTGTATCTGGCAATTAGAGTGATAATTTTCGAGTCTGAAGTTAAAGGGGACTCGGATTTCTGATATGCCTGTTGTATCACATGATCTTTAGTTGATTGATATCATTGCCAGTACGGAGTACAGAGACTTATCTGATAAAATTGGACAATCTAGACAAGCAGTGATAATTAATATGTGTTTTGTTTAATGGAGTTTGAGCCTCTTGTTGCTAATATCCTATCAAAATTATCCAGTCGGTTTTGAACGTGCAGCTTGTGTAAAGATTATATTTTTAGTCAGTAAAGTTAGGTGTGGTTCTCATATAGCCACGGTTTTTCAATTCGATTGCAACCATTTGCTTTTATATGGATGGTCCAAATTTGATAATCACAAGTGCTTGCCAATATTGAAAATGATTGTTGATGCAAATTCTATAGGTTTTGGACTCGTCACACCACAGCACACGCTGTATTGGTCCCAAAGGATTTCCATCTTAGTCTACTCATTGTGAGTGCATATCCTCTTCCATCTTACTCTCCAAGGCACATTGCTGAGACATTCATCTCCACGAGAGAAATGCTATCTGAAATTGCTAATTCAAAAGCGGAGGCGGTTTTCATGAAACTCGATTTCACGAAGGCCTTTGATTCCATCCACTGGTCCTTCCTGGTGAAATTAATGCGGGCGCGGGGCTTCCCGGATCGTTGGATAAAGTGGATCTCCACCATCTTACTCACTTCAACTTCACGTGCAGTGGTGAATGGACACATGTCCGATTTCTTTGAGCATAGGAGAGGGCTCCGTCAGGGAGATCCTCTCTCGCCTATGCTTTTTATCATTACGATTTCTTTGAGCATAATTTATGTGCTACAGAAAATGGTTCAAGCGATCAATACGAGACTTAGCAAGTCCATTTCAGCAAGGATTCCGGAGTCGGTCTTGGCCTTGCAATATGCCGATGACACGGCATTAATTGCAAATGCATCTCAGGATCTGGAATCAGCCATTGTTTTGAAGCTAGTGCTCAGAATTTTCTCAAAGATTTCGGGTCTAGCCATAAATTATGGAAAGAGCTGCTTTGTTCCCTTCAACCAATCTCAGCAAAATTTGCAACGACTGCGGGCTGTGCTAGGGTGCCCCCAAACAGATCTACCGGTCACCTACCTAGGGATGCCGCTATCGGTAAAAAGACCCACCAGGGATACTTTTGTACCGATCATTGACAAGTTGGAAAAGCGTCTTGAAGGATGGAAAAGGAAACTGATCTCAAGGGGAGGTCGATTACAGCTCGTTAAATCGGTTCTCTCTTCGATTCCCATATACTTCATGTGCTGTTTTTTACTTCCCAAGTGGGTGGTTGCAAGGATGGGCAGGATTAGACGCAAATTCCTTTGGGGGAAGAATGACGAGCAAAAGAAGGGCATCTCCTTGCTTAACTGGGAAGAGGTCAGTCTACCGAAAAAATGGGGCGGTATGGGAGTAATAAACTTACACTATCAAAACATTGCCTTGTTAATGCGATGGTGGTGGAGGCCGTATGTAGAACCCCAAGCACTATGGACAATCACCATTAATAAATTGCTTCGGACTGGCCATTACATAGAGGGACCGAATTTCTGGACAGCTAAAGGGTCCTTCTTTTGGAACCAGCTACAGAAATTAAAATGGTGGTTTGACTGGTCTACTCAGTGGCACATAGGCAGTGGGCAGCATATTGCTTTCTGGTTCGATTCGTGGGATGGAATGGCACCGATACACCAACTGGGGGAAAGACCGCAATACCCCTATATCTCACTTCGGGATGCGATCCCGATAGTTCACCTAATTGCCCCACAATTCTCCCAAAAGGTGGAAGACATCAGGGTTTCGGAGGAGAGGGATACATTAGTCTGGAGATGGTCTCCAACTGGGGAATACAGTGCTAGATCGATGTACAGCACCATGATGGGTGCTGGAATGATTCGAGACAAAGAGGCATACATTTGGGGGCTCCGAGTGCCTCCGACGGTTAAAATTTTTGGTTTTCTATTGCTCAAAAACAGGCTGCTGACACAAGACAACATGCTGCGAAGGAACATGCACTGCGATTCTTTCTGTGTACTATGTCAGAACTGCCCGGCTGAATCTGCATTACACATTTTCTTCCTATGTCCCTACGCGGTACATGTTTGGTTTATTATCAGCAACAGGGTCGGCTTTAATCTCATTCAGAGAGGGGTTGATATTAAAAACACATGGCAACTCTCACACCGAAACATGAGAGGCAGAGGAGAAGCCTGGAAGAGGCATGGTCCGGTCCTGTTGTTGTGTGCCTGCTGGCTACTTTGGAAACAGCGAAATGCGCGTATTTTTTCAGATGAAAGGATCCCGCCGCAGATGTTATCAGAGCGTATATGGCATGAGGCGCAGCTATGGAAGAATAACTGCTAATGGATTCTTAGACTCATGTATAGGCTGTTGGGTTTTTTTTCATCTACTTTGTTGCTTTAAATTATGTTGATGTTGTTATCTTAGTTGCCCTATCCTGACTGGTACGGATGTATGCTGGTACAGGGATATGATTGTGTTGTAACTGTCTTTCTAGTAATATACCAACCTTGGCAGCCGCTGCCAAGTTTTCAAAAAAAAAAAGAGATATCTCATATTTTGCGTGACCGACGTGTCCGGTGCCTATTCAGGGATTGCGCAGGGGCCAGTATTATTTCAGCCTAGAGATTCGTGCAGAACGTATTTGAACGGTTGAGCTTTCCAAGAAGTCACGCAACATATATATGAGATATTTCAGACGATGCGAATCACTCATTGCATGAAAGAATTGAAGTTACTGCTAGTGTTCGATGATTGTTTCTTGGTTTGTTTGAGCTTAAAAAGGCAAGTGGGAAATTTCTACCCATTTTCCGGCCGAATGAATCACAACATTATTTCTTATAATGGCGCGTTGAGTAAATGAGAATACAAGTTGTTGGAATTTTATTTTAGAAATGACTTTGAGTCTGATCTTATCTTGATGCGAAGCAGGCTCTTGATGATTTTTTTTACCAGACCAACAAAACCGAAAAGAAAAAAGAATAGCAAGTCGAAGAAATTCAAATAATAAAATTCTTGGAAAGCTTTTTGTAACCTTTGCAGGGATTATAGTCTGTGGACATTATAGAAAGGTTTTACAATCCGTAAAGATTCATTCTTTGCAGACATTACAGAGTTTTGAGAGAACCAAAATTTCAATTTTTAAATTTCTTCGACCTGACTTGTAAATAACATTCCTTCTTTATCAATATATTTGTTAGTGATATTTAACCACTAACCCTCAAAAAAATTTCTTCGACCTGATTTCCTTTTCTCTTTTTTGTCGGCCTCAGCATCATATCTGTACATGGTGATATGGTCTTGTTTTTGTAACTTCTACGGAGATGGTCTACCTAGGTCGTTGGAGTAACAATTTTTTTCCCTCAGTTTGAGATAATCTGAGGGTGTGAATTGAGTTTATGCCCTAGAACAATTAAAAAAATAATGCTTTCTAATAGTTGGTTCAAAGAAATTACTCTCTCAAGCATAAAATTCTACTAGCATCAGTTTAAAAAGAAATCCTAAAGCTTCGTAAGGTTAAGCACCTACATTTAATCCAAACCTGAACATCTCCTTCATACTGATACAAGCACATGAAATCCTATAAATAACGGTGCTGATCATTATGCTCAACTGATAAGGAGAATTGGTTCTATACACTGTGCATTTTACTGACTAAAAGGGATTCTGTTTCTGTACTGAGTGAGCAGAAATTTTTATTTATAGAATATATTAAAAATAAATAAATGAACCAAATCATTTATTGGGTTCCTTTAGAAGTGCCTAAAGGAACTGAATCACTAATTCGAATCCTTCTATGTCATCCATCTATTTTTTTATATTATTTTTAATTAATTTCTATAAATAAAAAATTCTACTGACTGAGAGCTGGGACGAAGACACCAAAAAAAAAAAAGGTTTCATCTGGGGTCAAATGGGTGTGTGGATTCGAATTTAGCAAGTAGTGTGCTTTTATTACAATGGTGCTTTTGTGCTTTTGTGCTTGGATGTGTCTCCTTTTATTACAATGGTGTTTTTGTGCTTGGATTCGAATTTAGCAAGTAGTGTGCAACAATAGTCTACAGGCATCACAACAGGGGTCAAATGGGGTTTTGTTTTCTTCTCCATATCATTCATATCGGACAAAGTTTTCTTTGCCATTTGTTCCCCTCAATGTGCTTTTTGTGATTTTATTGGATAAAAGGTTCTTTCATTCAGTGAAAAGCTCGTTTGATTCGTTCAAATTTGTCATCTAAGTGGACCCTGTTACAAAGTAAAAATGAAAGAATGTGTAATTGATCAGATATTTTCATCATCGATCAATATGAGATCTCTGGGTATCGTTCAACTTTTGTCAAAAGAAAATAAAATCTAAGTCAACTCTTATTTTTATATCAATTTTTAATTTCTTAAAGTGGAGTTCTTAACTTATTATTAAATAATTGCAAACATATCTAAAATTATAATAAATTTAATTTGAATAGTATTTTTCAAATATATATATTCTAAGAATTGAATGTACCATAATAAATAACATATAACCCTAAAATTATCATAAAGTTAAATGAGAGTCCGACACTAACAGTACTCGACCCTAGCAATACTTCCTCAAGAGATGTGAGTTGGACACAGTTTTGGTTCAAAATTAAATGGGAAAGCTCTGAAACAGTAAGCCCCCTTTTTTATGAGAGTTCTCTCGCGCTAACATTGTATGGCCTGGTAACATCAACACTGCATATCAGCAAACCACTGTACCGCCCTGAATCGCAGCGAACTGTGGCAATACTACACAATGCACACACAAAAAAAGAGAAGGCTACCTTGCTGGTGACACAGTTTGTGTTGTGGAGGGAGAGATGTTCACTCATCTTCAGAGAAACATCGAAAGAAACCCAGGAATTGGTTTATGAAGTGCTGCAAGAACTGAGGTATCAAGCGCCAGTCACAGAAGAGACATCCTGAGAATTTTTAACCTATGTAGCATGTTTCAATTTTAAATTTGTTTTCTTTTTTTTTCATTTTTTCACAGCTCAAATTTCTTGAGCTATTTTTCAAGATTTACCAGTACGTTAAAACCACTTGTAACCACTTCATTAATATAATCAAACAAGGGCTTGACCCCTGTTTTTCCTCAAAAAAAAAAATATGATAACTCAGCTAGTTTAGGAGTAACTAAATATATGTGGAAGCCTGATGGATTACGGGGCAAAAGTACATGACAATGTGGAATATTGATAGGTCAATTATCATTGACACAAAAGGGATTGAGACTTTACCCTGTTCAATATTTTTTTTTTTAAAGAATGATGTTGGAAGATGTCGTCACATTGATCACATTTTTTTCCACATTTTATTGTTGTTGATGATTTTAATCTGTCATTTTGATAGATGCCCCCTTTTGCTTGGAATATAGATTAGTACAGTGGAACAACCACATATGTGAAGAAAGAAGAGATACCGGTACAAGCAAGTAGTCATGTTGTCATTTCAAACAACTAAGGACAACAGATTTGGTGAAGGTGTTATCGGTTAACAACAAAACTAGACCTCTTGTCCTTCCTCTATATTTACTCAAGTGTTTAGTCTCTTCTCTTTGTAATTAAGGTGCCCAAAAATGTAGAGAGCTTTCACCATATAATTTGTGAGTTTCAACTAATGAGAGAGGTATTGGAAGTGTGGAGATTCAAATATACTAATGGATACCTCTATTGAACCTATAGATACCAATACCATAAGAAAGGAGGGATTAGAGTGTGAAGATGATACTAAGGAGGTTAAGCCAACAGTTCAGATTCTTCACATACCGAAGAATACCGGCCTTTTTCTTTTTGTCTTGAATATAAGGTAATTAAAAAGTAAGAAAAATTGTGTTTAGATCAATTTGTGAAAATGATTGAGTAGCTCAAATGGAGTATTTAGCATGACTTGCAAAAGAGATCTTACATATGCACTCTCATAAAAACAAAATATGAAAATAATCACCTTATCAAGAATATTATGGATATTGTATTCTGTAGGCTAATAATTTGCTTGTCTTTACCTTGATTTGTAGAAATGTGTTGAGGCTAGATGATCTTGGCATGGAGATCTTGCGAATAGCGGTACCAGCTGCTTTGGCACTTGCTGCAGATCCACTTGCCTCCATTAGTGACACGGCATTTATTGGTCGATTAGGTTTGTTGTCTTCACTTTCTTTCACAAAATCATTCATTGTTTCTTATAATTTTTCAAAAGAAAAAAAGAAAAGCAGTTCATCATTTATTGCATATCATAAATCTTATGCATTAATATTTTTTTTTTCTTAGTCATGTATATTACTGTCTTGTTTATGGATTATGTTATGTTCCTGATGTCCCTTCAATCACTGCTTATGTAATGCTGTGATTATATTATGTTACAAATTTCGTTCGATGATCATGCAAATTAATAGGTCATGTTTTGTGATGTATGGATAATACCTTCAACAGAACCTATTGTTACTTGGATAGCCACCTCTTTGAACAACATGCTACTTAGTTACTGTGCATAGCTGGGAAAATATATATCAACAATTCCTTCTGTAGTAGATATTTATACAGGAAACAATATATATTGTTACTTTACAGTTCAGCTATATATTAAGGTATTTTTTTGTCTATCCCGGCTTTTTAAGTGTTCGAGTATTTCGAAAAACGCAAACCTCATTTTGTGCAGTCAGATACTCATCTGAATGCATGTAGTCCTCTCTGCCACATGATCACAAATGTATGCTCAATTTTACATCTCTCCTCACATTTGGACTTGATGGATTTCTGAATCAGTTAAAACCTTGCATATGGTTGTATTCCAATCAGAATATATAGGATACTTTATACCAACCAAAAGTTGAGAATATGAAACAACCCAAGAACTAAAAGCAAACAAAAAATACGAGTTATTATAAGAATGAGAAAGGACCATTCTAGCGTATGTAAATAGATACTGTTTTGACATATGGATCCTTACGTTCTAGCATTCTATTTATAATTAGGAATTGGCATAATCAGACCTATATTTGACATACCTATGTAACCTATCCCATCCTTCATTGGTCACCATTTACTTTCTCGGACTTCTATTGATCGAGAAATAGGTTTGATTGCAAATTTTATTTTATTTATACAAGGTATCCTCTAGATAATAAAAATCGGAGCGATTTGATATCTGACTCAAACCTATATGACCGATCGATAGAAATACTCTAACATTTCACCTTTGTCCTATATTCCACATATGACTTTTGCAAAACATGTAACAGGGTCGGCGGAGATTGCAGGGGTAGGGATTTCTATTGCAATATTTAATCAAGTGTCAAAAGTGTGCATCTATCCTCTTGTAAGCGTCACCACATCGTTTGTAGCAGAGGAGGATGCTATCATTTCTGATCCAGTTGACAAAGAGAAACTGAAAGATTTGGAGAAAGCTCCACCTCCCGTAGACGCTGAAGAGTTGTCTCCTTCAGATAGCGGTAAGATTCATTTGTACCATTGGATTTTAATTACATGACCTATATTTTCTCTTGTTTTGGTGGTTTGTTCAGTATCAGTCATTAATGGATGGCATAAAGCATATTGATCAGGGCCTTCTCTAAACCTTTTAATTAAATGAGGAAGGCTCACATGCCCCCACATAGAATGAAAGATTTCAAACATTGTTTGACAAAAAATTATGATAATGTTTTTAGCTTATAAGTTATGTGTTTTATTTATAAACCCTCAAATTTTCCTTCTCAGAATTGAAGAAGGCGTGGTGGTACAGAATTTTTACTAACAAATGCAGGACAGGAGACGTACGTAAGAGAAAGTATATACCATCTGTATCTTCAGCATTGATTGTAGGTGCTGTACTGGGGCTTCTTCAGGCTATAACTTTGGCTTACTCTGCTAAATTGGTCCTGAACATTATGGGGGTTAAATCTGTAAGTTATAATATATTTACATAGTATAAGGATTGTCATTTGTCAAAAGTGTATGGATAAGTTGGAGAAAAGGAAAATCATCAAACTGCCGCCAGTATACCCAATTTAATCTAGTATCTTTTCTTTAAGTACATATAGTATACCTTGTAATGTTTTAATATGCTGATTGAGGCTATGGTACTTTGCAAAGCACTGATCATTCCGTGCTATGGATCCATATCTCAATTTTAAAAATCCAGACAGTAGATCCGAACCGCTCAACATGATCTCCATATAAAAAATGTACTTGAAGACCAAATTTACATATTTTAGAGTTCTTTCACTATTTTTTAATTAGGTATAAAATCACTATTTTTGGATGGTTCAAAAGCTTTAGATCATGTGATTTTCTCTGTCTAAAAAAAAGTAAAAAAATTCTAAAAAAATGAAATTTTTTGTCTCCAAGTCCTTTTTTTATGAAGATCATGTTGAACGGTTCAGATCGATTGTCTGAACTTCGTTTACGGAGATATTGATCCATAGCACAGACCATTCCATACTTTGCGAAGTACCATAGCCTCACTGTTAATATGCTAGTATACTTTCTTTTGTCCAAACATACTAAAAAGCTATAACACACCTAAAAGATATACTGTCTAGATAGGAAAATATACTTGAGCCATGAGGGAATGTTTGATTTGCAGCAAAAAATATTTTTCTAGTAATTTGAACTCTTTAAATTAATTTTGGTAGAATTAGTTAAGCTCATGGTACATGTTGCCTCTTTTACAGGGTTCCCCCATGCTGACATCAGCATTTCGTTACCTAACCTTGAGATCGATCGGTGCTCCAGCAGTACTTTTAAATCTAGCCATGCAAGGTGTTTTTCGTGGTTTCAAGGACACCAAAACCCCGTTATATGCTACTGGTATATATGTATTATAAACCCTCATGTGGTATCATGTTAGTATTGATTATTTATGTGCTAGCAATCGGTTGGATACCATTACTAAACAAAGAACAAAAAATTTACGATGGCTCTTACAATGTAATATGTGCCTCATTCTAAATTGATTGACTTTATCTGTTCTATAATTTCGATCAAATCTAAATAAAAAGGAGTATTTATTTCAGTTATTGGAGATCTAGCCAACATTATATTAGACCCAATTATGATATTTGTTTTTCACTTTGGAGTTGGTGGTGCTGCAATTGCCCATGTAGTTTCTCAGTAAGTTCCCTTTTACACGTCTAATTTTATCTCCTTTTATCAATATTTTCACAGATATAAATATTAATCGGGTCATTAATATTTAGGTATCTTATAACAATGATATTACTTTACGGGCTGCTTCAGCAAGTTGACATCATGCCACCAAGTTTTAAAGCTCTTTCTTTTAGTCCGTTCCTGAAATGTGGTAATTAGTTCTGAACTCTGCATACTGATGCTTAATAAATTATCATACAGTAGTATATAGATATTTGGATGATAACAACTTCCAAAAAAAATATTCGCCGCTAAAAAACTTACCTATTTAGACAAGTCAGACCAGCTTCTAGACCCTGTTTCGTTTCACTTGTTTCATTCTTAGTTTGTTTGGTGTTGAATTCCCCTGTAAATGTGCTTGCTTTACTCTTTTGAGTAATTATGGCCAATTTTTAAGTTGTCTGAACCTGGTAAAGAAAGTGCATTTCCAAAATATTTTCTTTATTTTACATATAGGAACATTACTATTGGCAAGGGTCATAGCAGTGACATGTTGTGTGACTCTAGCGGCGTCTTTAGCTGCACACCATGGCCCAGATGTCATGGCTGCATTTCAAATCTGTTTGCAACTGTGGCTAGCTACATCTCTTCTTGCTGATGGATTAGCTGTTGCTGGACAGGTCATATCTTATATCTTAAATTGTTTCCGACAGGATTTTTGACAAGGTTTAGATAGAATTGAAACTGAAAAATAATAATTACTATCAAAAGTTTTCTATTACACAAAGACAATGCCCTGACTTTTATATGTATGAATTACAACATATTCTTATAGAAGAATATCTACTACCATAATACAATTTCTATATTCTGTTTAATACCAAATACAGAATTACAGACTTTCCAAAATAGATGCACTAGAGAAAGAAATCACCGAGAGAAACATTTCAATCTGAGATGCACATTAGAATTTCAAAGATAGCACAAATCCTAATTCACATCTTCACAGTTTCATGCACAGCCTTTGTCAGCATTCTCAAAAAAGACAGTTTCATGCACAACTGTGAATTACTGTACCAGTAATTGGTCGTGGTACAGGGTGGCTCGTCACAGCACCACCATAAGACCTGGTTTTTCTCCTAGAACAAAAGACAAAAAACATAATAAAAAAAGTAACAAAAAAAAAAAATTAGAATTGTTCAGCACATTTTATGGTTCAAAGACTGCCTAAATACAATCCAAATTCAGAGAATAGTTTGCCTCAGTTTGAACTATTTATTTATTTTTTGTTTCAATACTTTTGTAGGCAATACTAGCTGGAGCCTTTGCAAGAAAGGATCATAATAAAATCACAGTTGTCACTGCTCGTGTATTACAGGTAAGGGAGTCCCCAAAATCACTTCATTACAGTTCATACCACTTATATCTGGTACTTTTAAGGTAAATGTCAGTTTAAATTTTAATTTTCTCAGGTTTTCTTTGCAATATTTTCTTTTTTAATTTTTCTTTGCTTTTACGTTATCAGCTAGCCCAGGTACCAGTAAATACCAATTCTGGTAATTCTGCTTGATATCTTTGTATAAGCAAATTGATATCTAATTGAATTCAACGTGCAGCTAAGCATTATACTTGGAATGGCACTAACAGTATTTCTTGGGGTTGCAATGGAGTTTGGGTCAGTAATTTTCACAAAAGATAAAAGCGTACTAAGTGTGATCCACAGGGGCATTCCGGTAATTTTGACAATTTATAAAAATTATCATTTTATTTCTTAATTAAGAAAACATTTGAACATCTTTCTCTTTTGTTTCAGTTTGTTGCGGGTATGCAAACAATTAACTCGTTGGCCTTTGTATTTGATGGAATCAATTTTGGAGCGTCTGATTACAGATATTGTGCATATTCTATGGTGACATTTTGTGAATCATTCCATTTAAAATTATAAGTTCCTCACATAGTGAGATAAATAATATATTTTTTTCTTTCTTTCTGCTATGCATTGTAGGTTTTTGTAGCTATTGCCAGCATCCCTTGCCTAATATATCTTTCTACCTATTGGGGTTTTATTGGAATATGGTTTGGACTAACAGTCTACATGATATTAAGGACTCTTGCAAGTACCTGGAGGTAATAGTTTAATTGGTCCTTCAGTTCAGGAAAAAAATAAAATTGTCAAAATTCTCACTGGACTGTTTCTAGCTTACAACATATGTAGGTTTAATCATAATGTCATATTTAACTTAACTTCATTAATAAAGCACTGCATATCTCTTTTACAGGATGGGAGCTGCAAGAGGGCCCTGGATTTTCTTAAGAAATAATTAAAGAGATGTCTCCTCTTTTTAGTTCCACAAAATGCAACAGCTATAGACAGATAGCTACTACTATATATAAAAGTTCTGTTTACAGAGGCTGGAAAGAGAGAACAAATTTATACTTGCATGAAAGAAGTCTGTAGTATCAATTAGAAAGAAATTAAAGCATGTAATACCAAAGATACAATCGTGCTTTTACTTCAAATAAAAACAGTAAATTTCTTTTTTACTGGAGGATATTTGCCGTTCGTCTCTCCCTGTCCCACCTCCACTGGATTCTAATTAAGAATTGGTAGAGTCCGACAAAACCATCCTAGATTCTCCACCATCCATTAAAAGTGTCACATGTTGCAAAATATCATACTTTGTAAGAAATTTTGCCTATTTTACCATAATGATTAATGATATATGCTGGATTTCTCGTGCGTTCTCATTACTCGTAAATGAGCTCATAAGTACTTTTTTCTGAGTTTAACTTCAAAATCAATCGAAATGATTTCAAACAGCAAATTTAAATTCAACTTATAACAAAGATTACTTCCCCCCCCCCCAATTCGAGCATCAAAATTAAACCTATATATTCAAAATTTCAAATAAAAAGAATTGCACTCTGCCATTGATTTATTAATTATTCTCCCTTGCTATGTTATGAAAAAGAAAGATGAACTCAAGTACAAATTTTGGATTTAAAATGGAGTAATTGAAAGAAATTGGGAATAATTGGGATTAAATTGCTAATAAAATTGATAAAAGGTTTCAAGTTCAGATACAATGATAACCCCCTTGGACAAGCCAGTTTACGCCTTTTATAGCCTCCTGCTATCCTAATTTACTTCCTAGGACAAATCTGGTGATTCTCTTTAACGGTTTGATTCTCCTCTTCAACTCTTCTCCAGTACTTCCTTATCGTCTCCTCTATTTCTCGCTTTCTTCCTTCTTCTCCAGTTCACCAGAAACTGAGAGAATGCACCAGTACCGTGCGTGGACCCCTCATGACCAACTAACTCCTTGGTTCCCGCTAGAAGGAAGGGGTAGGAGCCTGTCAATGTGGACCCCCTTTGTTCAGAGTCCGTTGTTTCTCCCCACTGGAATCTTCATGTATCGGCCCATTTCCCATAAATTCTTTTGTATTGGTTAAAAGCCCAAACAGAAGCCCGCTCATGTTAGCCATAGTACAGCCCATGCCTATCTCCTTCTCAATCTCTCCTCCAACAGTCATCTCCAATTCCACTGATTCCAACATGCTATCTCAATTTTTCTCTTTCTCATGCGCTCTCTTTTCCTCCTCCTCAATGAGGCGCAACTGCTCCTCATCTTCCTTTCTTCCAATTTTAGAGCTGAAACAAAGGCAACCTTAGTGCTTGTGGCTTCGAAAAATTGTTAGTTATTACCAATATGATCCTCCAGCGAATTTCTATAAATATAGAAGATAAACAAAATTTATAGACGAAAAATATGTACCTTCTTCGTTCCTCTTTCTGAATAACATCAAATCCTAGAAATCTTCCGTAAACGCAAAGCGATTATTGATGATCGGGAAGTAATGTGTGGGGAGAGCGGTATATATTTAAAGGAGAACGTACATATTTCGGGAAGCAGGGGGCGGACCCACACAGTAGGGGGGGGGGGGGGGGGGGGGGGCCGTTAGCCCTCCTTCAATTTTGAAATTCAGTAGAAAAATACGGGTTCAGTATCACTTTGTTTCTTTCTGAAAATTGTTGTGCTCCTCTCTAGAACTGGAAAGCCCGCCAGAACAGTTCAAAAGAACTGTTAATAAGAAACTTTGTTGTTTTTATAGAAATTTTATAGAAACTTATGAATCCGGATCAACTTTGTTGTTTGTTAATATGTAAAATGATATTGTTTTTTGTTTTTTATTATGTAAGACTACTATTTTTATTGTTTCTTATTATGTTGATTGTTTTTTTATCTAGTATCCGATTAGTTAATAGATTTAAACCCGATAAGCTATTTTAATATGATTCCTACCCTGATAGAAATCCTGCGTCCGCCCCTTTCGGAAAGGCGGTGTTTTTTCAAGTTTCTCTATTTATAACGTAGATGTTTTGGTATAAATTTAATAAAAAAATATATTAAATACTTAAAAGGAAACTATTGAATATTAAAGGAGAATGAGGGAATAATTTAACTTACTATTTTTATTTATAGTGACACTATTATTTGAAAGCTAAATGCAGAGCACCAAGAACTTTTTATATTTTTTTATCAAATTTAGTAGTAACCACCTACACAATATTTATTTTTCATATTAGATTAAAAGATAATTTACAAATTAAATCTATTTGTTAATGTAAAAAAATACTTTATTTTAAATATCATCTTTTATTTTTTTATATAATAATACGCTCAGAATATCAATAATTTATAAAGTGATGTTAAATTGACATCTAATCATAAATAAAATTATCTTTTTTAGAATAGACAACTTATTTATTATACAACATTTATTCAATTTATTTTTTAAAATTACTCATTATTTTCTACTCAATTCGTTCAATTTACGAAATACTGACTTGATTTATTCAATTCAACTCTCCAGTGTCATCATAAAAAAAATACAATAAACCAAGTCATTTTCTCATAATATTATTCATATTTTTACATATTTGATACAAATTTTTATTAAATTTTTATCTATCAAACTTTTATTAACTTTTAATCATAATTAAAAAATCAGTAAAAAGGTAAATTGAATTTAATAACTTTTTTTTTACAATATCATGTTTAATATAAGTTTTTATTAAATTTCTATCATAATTAGAGGAATTAATATATAGAAGCATAAAATGAATATGAAGAGAGAAAAAATAGTCTAATGCATTCAATAATCTAATTATTGCTCAAAATATAACACACATGGAATTTATTAGAACGACCGCAATTATATTTTTTTTTCCTTTCTGAAAATGTGATACTAATTAAAACCGGCCCATATGTTATTAGAATTACTTTCCTAATTAATTTAATAAAGATTTACTCAACTACCTTAAGCAAATATAAAAATTAATTTCCCAATTTTCTCCTTCATGAGTTGTGAGGAAAATTGCTTCTACTGCCAACTTATCGATAGTCATTTCTCTTTCACATGTTGATTTCAAAAGTGTGCACAAATTTCCATTCGTATCTTTACAATCTAGAACCCGTTTCCTTTAATTTCCTCCGCACCAGATTCAGACCAAAAGGGTTGGTTTCGATTCAGCCCATGTTCCATTCGGCCTTTGAACCTACGCCAGTCTACCTGCGCCTATTGCAAATTAGTCAATAGGAAATAGCTGGCCTGATTCATGACCTGATTTTGATCCGATGCTCATCGGACACCTTTTCTACCAAAAATATATGGTAGAAAAATAATAGGCAAATAACAAGCAAGGGATCGAGTTCATTCATAACAATTGAAATTCATTACGAAATGTACTCACATGAAATTAAACAGCACACAACACTGGTTTACAACACACCACCTTTCCAACACACTATACTTGAAACAGACCATAAACACAATGCATCAATTATTACACACCACCATCCCCATGCATAAACAACATAAAAAAACACAAAAAATAAAAGAAAAGACACCAGAACCCTTTCTATTTGCATGCATCTCAAATTGTCGCTCAAGTCCTGCCTGTGACCTGCTGCGCCTTGCTCTGGATTGCCTCACCAGTATCCTTGGTCTTCTGCCCTGCCTGTGCCGCCGCCTCAGCCATGCGCTTCTTTGCCTGCTCCATATAATCTGGTGTCCTCTGGAACAGCCCTCGCACGATATTTGCAAGACACGTCAGTGATGAAAACCCACCCAATCCCAGTGCACCGGACGTCAGGAACCCGGTCACTGCCAGACCCATCAGCAGAGCGGCTGGCACCAACACGGGACTGAATAGGAGAAACACCGGTGTGGCCAATACGAGACCGATGACGGAGGCCGTCAAAGCAAGACCTGCGAGAGTTAGCAGAAAGCCACCAAGTGGGAAGAGAGTGGCAACGGTGAGGGCTTGAGATGCTGAAGGGCCCTTGTCAGGCAGGAGGTTTTTCATGCCTTCAACTGGACGTACGCCGCCGGTCATGCGGTGCTCCCCCTTGTCGGCCATTGATTAGTATTGATCGAGTTTGAGGAAATATATCTATATTTCTGGTTTTGAGAGAAGAATGGATGTGGAGGTTTGAATGAGAGCTGTGAGTAGTGGAAATATGGAGAGGGGGAGGAGGTGTTTTTAAAGGGCGGTGAAGATGACACGTATAGAGATCAGTTGACACGTGGTAACTTCGAGTGTGTCCAGGGTTTACGGATACGCACTGTGGTTTATGAGTTGTACGTGACCTGTTGAGATTGAGGAGTTAAATGCTCTCCAGTGGTGTCAAAACTGGGCGTATTTGTTTCGATATGTTCAAGATGTCAGTCCAAGACACGACAATATATTATTATATTATGTTTATTAATTGCGAATATGAAAATGCTCAAGCAAAATAAATAGTACAGTATAAAGTATTAGACTAAGTCTGGTATATGAAGGGCAAAGTATGAGAACAGTTCTGCAAGGAATGGAGATGATAGCTATAGAGGGTAAAACGGATGGACGTCTGATGAATGGATCGGACGGTCTGCATGCGCTGTACCGCTTTAAACGTTGTCAATTAGTAGGGTAAGCGATAAACCGGTGGGATATATTTTTTCGATCCTTATCTTGATATCCTCTGCCAAATGTGATTGGTCATGGTGACTAGTTGTTAACTACAGCTATGCTTTATCTTTTTTAAATAACCTGATGCATATAAACCGTGTTAAAGACTTAAAGTTGCTTGAGGTTTACCAGTTATCACTTCTCGCATGCAGTCTCCTTAAGTTCCTCTTTGGTGAATCGAATTGAGGCTTATCACTTCATCCTCACAATTTTCTTTGTGCCTTTAATTTGTGAATCTAATCGTTGTCTTCTAAATTGCCTCGACTCAATCAGTGCCTTCACGTTTTCCTTGGAAAAACTTTAGCAAATTAAATCTCTTAAATATTACTTTATTCAATGAAATGATGTGTGAGTGACACATCCCCGCTAACCGGAATCGAGACACCTGGATGGATATATGGGTGAGAATAACACTAATTTAAAAATAATATTATTTTCAGACAAAACTAGATTGTTTTTAAGCTCATCGAATATATGCCGAAATTTTTATTAATAGAAAATAAATAAATAAATAAATATTGATAATGAGGAAGTATTTTGTGAAAATTCAATTTGCAGGAAAAGCGTGATAGTCCTCTGGCCATAACGTTCAGAGGACGTTATAGACCATCACGACTAGCTTAAAGAAATCAAGTTACCGCTAATTAATCGAAATAAAATCTGGAGCTGGCAGTTGTTGTCTATCACGGTCAGAGAAATATTATTTGTGTTTTTTATCGAACTTTTTTTTTCTCATTTAATTAGTTGGGTTGTGGTTTTATCAAGTGACACGATTGATTTGACGAGGCCTCTTAAGTTTGAATTGGTAATATATCTTGCTCATGAGGTATGAAAAAAGAAGTTCCAAATTTCCACAAACATTTCAGTTCTATATCTTATATCCTTTGGATCAATATAAACCTGTTTTCATCCCTAGTTGTAACCAAAAAGATCAAAGACAAGTAAAAAAATATACATGAATAGAAATAAAAAAAAAAGATACATGCCAATTCCTTCTGAAATTCACTTGAACAGGTGGCAGAGCCATGCGAGATGATACGGCTGATGGAAAATCACATAGAACAACCCAATTTCAATGAGCCCGATCCGTTTGTGGTTATTGAGACTTCAGGTACCATCTCTCTGTTATATTTTAATTTTACTTAATATTCATTACTGTAGATATTAACAACATAAAACCTGTTGCATTTCATTAACAACATAAAACCTGTTGCATTTCATTCTCAGAATACTGGGGTGAGAAGCCGCAAATTAAATTGTTTTATAATGCATGCCGAGGAGTACTTGAGGTATTTGCCTAATTATGCAAATTAAAAGATAAACATGATAACTTTGGTTATGTTTTAAAGCCACTAACCTTAAAAAAAAACTTTGGTTATGTTTTAATAACAGGCATTTATGTTATTATCCAAAGTCATTTTAAAGCCAATGAAAGCAACAGCCTGTATTATTTCAAGGTTTTGAAGATGTTCAATTTTCTTTTTGGAAAGATTGGAAGTCAAGCCACCTAACTATTTAATACTATTGTTATTACAACAAATGATTTTCCCCATCCAGATTTCGAACTCATGATGAAGATGTTCAATTTTGATAGAACGACTTAATCCAAATATGTTATTTTGACCTGTAGTACTGGTAATAGTCGGGGATATATACAATCATACTACTAGTAGGATGTGTTTGTATAATAATTGAAAATAAAACTTTTATTATGCCTTTAATCTCAAATTAATGGAAAGTAATTTCTTTTGAAGGCAAATGATCTTAATACAAGTCTATCACGAAATCAATTTCCAACAACGCCACTACCAACGCGGCACAATACAGTACCAGGATCCATTCATTTGGCAAATTTAGATCCTGAACAGATACTGGTACACAGAACCATACCAGTACCAACTCTTCTAACGAATTCAGCTTCTTCGCCAGGGGTGCACCGAAATGCACCAATTTCAACTGGTTTTATTTCTGCTGGAGCAACCGAAACTTATACAACAGATCCAGAAGATATAGAACTCGCCAGGGCAATAAAAACCTCCATAGAAACTGCCAGAGCTGAAGGAATATTTCTTGAGCCCCATTTGGTACCAGAAACTGGTACAACGGGTACTACAATATCTCTTAATGAGCCACTGTTATCAGACACTACCTCAGAAGAAACCTTCTATGAGACATTTTTTAATTATCCATCTGACGCAAGCCCAAACCAAGAAACTGTTTCTAGTACTATTTTTAGTGATACTTCTACTAATACTAACGGACTTAAATTGGAGAGAAGGGACGTGACCGAGAATAGTTCATGCATTGTATGCTTTGATTCACAAGTTGAAGCTGCTTGTATACCATGTGGTCACATGGCCGGTTGCTTGGCATGTTCGAAGAAGATTGAGGCCAAAAGCAAGAAATGCCCTGTTTGCCGTGCGAAAGTAGATCAAGTTATCAAGATATACTGTTTGATTGGAGAACTTAGAGAGGAACATTTTTTTCCCTGAAGTCCCTTTTTGTTGAATTACACCAATTAAGTGCTTAAATGAAAAGAAGGGAGCATAAGCATCATTTCACTTCTATTCTCATAAAAAAGTCTAATTACACCAAGTGCTTAAATGAAAAGAAGGGAGCGTAAGCATCATTTGTCTGGCCGTGATAGATAACAACAGCTAGAAAACTTTTTTTTTTTCAAAATTTCTCTTGTTGTAATAGACAACAACGGCCAGCTTCAGATTTTATTTCAGTTAATTAACAGTAACTTGATTTCGTTAAGCTAGCCGTGATGGTCTATAACATCCTCTGGATGTTATAAACTATCACGTTTTTCCTACAAATCAAATTTTCACAAAATACTTCCTCATTATCGATATTTTTTTATTTATTTTCTATTAATAAAAATTTCAGGAATATATGTGAGCTTAACTTTAAAATTATTGGATCAATTTCAAACAACAAATTTAAACCGTGACAATTGATAGAGTTCACAAGTAATATGTTTACATGTCAAATTTTATAAATTTAAAAAAAAATTAATATAAAATCAAGCAATTAAAAATAATGAATATTTAACACATTAAATTAACTTATAAAATTTCTTTTTTGACTACATAACTTTATATTAAATTAAGTCAAAAATATATAAATTTGACATACAAACACACCACTAATAAAGTAGATAAGTTTCAACAATTTGGCTTCGTTATCTTAAATTATTCTAATAAAATATTAGAATTAAACTCATCCAAAAGCTTAGTGTGGTTAAGAACATCCAGAGTTCTACTCTTATTTAATTATTTATTATAGTGTCATTTTTTTAAACGATAATACTATTTCACTAGCTCGACACTTTATAAGAGCAATAAATTAGTATTTCACAAGACTTATTTTGAAAAATAATTCAAATAACTTTTACATCATTTCAAAGATATATTTTTTCATATTAATATCATTCTCTTACTTTTATTTACTAGTTCGAATAGCATTATTGTTGCGCTACTTGATACAATCCCGTCCGATTTTTTGTTTGACAGGTTACTATTTAACAATGAAACAAATCCATACGGCCTTGTATGTTATGAATTATGATAAATTGGGGACTAAATAAGGCTCTTTTGTGAGTTGTCCACAAGATATCTTGTGCTCACCAACTCCAAGTATATTTTAAAACAAGGCTGTTTCTTCTCCAACACATTCATTTTTTTCATAATTGCCTACAAGTATGATCTTCAACAGCTAAATTGGATGCAACGCTGCAAACAAGCTCCACGTCTATATTCACATAGGTAGCAGGGGCCATTACACCCCAGTAGGCAGAATATAAATATAAAACCAATAAAGTAATAGAGATCTGCTGGTAGAATTTACATCAATTGAAGAGAACCTGATTTCCAAAATTTCACCTTCAAAAGGTTGATCACTGAAACTGTTCATTTGTCCATCCACTGTTACCTATTAAAAAAATGTAATAGAAAAATTAATGCGTAGAAAGAATTAGAAAGAATCAGAAGCGTGCAAAAGGTGACATGTATATTAGGTCAAAAATAATTCTTACTTGTTATAGCACAGAGACAGTCCAGACTTGAAGGGGTTCCATCACTTGTTAGCAAAGTAGTCCCTTATGGTTTTCCTTTTCAAAGAGGGAGGCGGGCTTAGAACAGATGAAGGGCTACCTGCTTCGCTTTCAAATAAAAAGAAAGGCCTCTTTTTGACTGATTCAGGTGTTCTTAGATCAGATGATTTGCTTTCGCCTGGTGAAGAGGGCTCATCTTGTTGTTTTCGCGTGGGGAATGGATTATTATCTTTTTGTGTAAAACTTGTGGCAGGTTCATCAGTAGTGTCGGTAAACTCTAGTCGCCGGGCTTGTAAATTTGGTGCTGTTATTCTCTTTCTAACTGTGTTTGGAGTTAACATGCTGGTTTCGTTTTTCTTGGTCATATTCCATACCCGTACCTAGGGAAAAAGTAAATTTGTCAGCAAGACCTGTGTTTGCGTATCTATTTATTTTTGCATAATGTTCAGAGACCAGCAAATTGTATCAAAAATTAAGGGTACATGACCCAAGACTACATTGTTGAAATCTGGTCTATCTTTATATTAGAAAAGGCCTTTATGTTATTACTTCCATAATTTTCCAAAAATAAAAGGCACTTTTGTATTTTCATAAAGTTAAAAAATTATGTTGAAAGGGAAGGCCTAACTGTGAAGTCATCAGCAGATGTGGCAATCTTTCCAACATCTGATACACACCTGGAATATACACACAAAGCCAATGGGTCATTGAAAAGAAGCAATTGAAAACAATTCCTTTAATTTGAAGGTATATTTCTTTACCAATCAACAGCTGTAACTTCTCCTTCATGACCGTTTAAGGCGACTGCAGCCCGATCAGGCTTGTCAACCTATCACAAGATTCTTTTGTTTAGGTAGGTGTCTAATAAGGCCATGTACAGAAGCAGGACAAAGTGGAGGGATGAGGGGATAATTTATCACCGCTATCCCACTACCAAACATGGCTTAGGAATTATTAAACAAAAATAAAGTTACATGCATAGTCTTTATACAATTTAGCTGAAAAGGGGTAGTATGCACCTATCGGTGACTAATACTATTACTACAACTCAATCTCAGTCAATAAATGTACCTGAGAGGGTTTATCGATACCAATACAAACCTCAATTAAGCAACCTCAATAAAGGTTTCTATCTGATATAGGCTGGTACAGGTCCAGTAGACAGAGGAGATTGGTACATGATTTACGGTCAGAAGGAAATTTTGTAAAGACTAGCTAGTACCAAACTTCTCTACCAACTGCCAGCTGGTATATTCCAGTCAGGCAAATTTATAAAGGGTATAAAAGGAATAGGGATTTAAGGGAATAAAGTACCGTCCACATATAAGCATTGCCATCACTGGAGCCACCGAGAATATGGGTTCCTTCTGGATTGATTGCTGACTATACAAATCAAAATAAGTATAGAAAATTAGAAGGTATAATTGTAATAGTATGGCCTAATTTTTAGCATAAAGAAAACTCAAATCATTAGTTAGTGTTTACACTTCCTCAAAGATAAAGATCTAAGTTTTAAATTATACAATCAGGGTTTGGTATGCTTGGCAAATTGCACGAGCTGCAAATAAAAAATTACCACCTAACAAATATGCATGACAAAGGTGCCATATGTTCATAAACCCTCATGACACATTGACACCTCATTGAGTTTAATGATGATTTATATTACAATAAAGTTATATCAATTGGGCAATTATGCTTTTGATTTAATTGGATTGGACTCTTTTAAGTTTTCAACTAAAAATTATTAGTATATAATTTCCTGACCTTCACAAAGAAAGACTCAATTTTGCTTCCAGAGAATACTTTTGCTGGACCTTTGTCTAATTGCAATGTATTGTATAGATATATCCTGCAACATTTTCATAATATGGCAATTCCTCAGGAAGTGCAAATAAAAAATAAATTGTCAAACTCCAGGAAATGGGTGCTGAGATGTTATTACCTGTTATCCATGCATGAAGCCACAATGTATGCACCATTTTTATCTTGAGATAAACATGAGATGCCATATTTTCGTGTTTCCTTTAGATAGAAGACAAAAAAAGCAAATAAATTAAGTTAATACACATCACCCAGACCTTGTATTATTAAGTTGCAATTACAAATGGTAGAAGTGAAAGTCATAAAGCATTTAGATTGAAGAACAGTAGAGGTTACCTTAACTCTAGGTGATTCACCTTGCGGCCTTGCTTGAAAGAAAGGTGATTTAAGTTTTCTAGTATCCCATAGCTTCACAACACTAAAATTCAAGAAAGAAATAATTTAAGACATAATTAGTGTGCTCCCTAGAGGTGACAGAGGGGAAAGATTTGTGTTACTTCTGCTCCTGGGCTTAGAACTAGAGTGTATGGAGGAGAACTTTGGCAAGTGGATAAACAAACCAAGTGAGTCTACGGTACTATGCATAGCATGGATTGGTCCATTCTATGGATCATGTTGAATGGTCTAGAATATTTAGATCAAGTGATTTTCTACTTATCTAAAAAATAGTAAAAAAATTCTAAAAAATGTTAAATTTGATTTGCAAGTGCATTTTCATATGGAGATCATGTTGTACGGTTCAGATCAACTGTTTGAACTTTGAAAACAGAGATATTGATCTATAGTACAGACCAACACGCGCTAGGCATAGTACCGTAGCCTCACTCTAAATAAAACTTCTACTCAAAACTTGATAGAAATAATGGTGATATGCTCGAAAAAAGGAAAATAGATCTATATAGTTTAAACTAGCAAAACACCTACATAGTTTAAGCATGTCACTTAATATACGAGTTTTCACACTCAAGTTGGCCTTAAAATGACCATGATTGCTAGACTTTTACTAACCTGTCAGCTGCTCCAGCACTTGCAATTGAGATATCATCCTTGAGGAAAAGAACTGATGTGATGCTTACTGGTGCAATCTACATAACATATTCATTATCATATACCAAAACTAGACAGAATGTTTCCAATTGCATAATAAGGATGCAGTAAAGTACTATATAGTACAGCACCTTTTCTCTTCTGGTTCTCTTTGGCTGTGTTGTATTGTGAGCATGTCCAACCAAAGCTGCAGGTCTGAAATATGACCAAATTTTAATTAGACCACAATTTACAATTTAAGTACCTCTTTGCAGTGCAGAAAAGGAGACATAGAGAACATACGAGAACCAAAGGCCTAGCACAGAAGGTGATAGGCCTCGCCTCTATAATGAGAGATGTAGGTTTAAATCTCTCAAAAAGCATCTAAAAGGAAATGGATGCCGGGGTTAAGAGGAGCCCTTATTTGAAAAAAAAAAAATAAGAGCGTACATAAGTTGGTTTGTATTGAGGCTTTTAGATGATTTTAAATTTGAGTTGCATCTGAAATCCCAAATTGCAAAAGAGCCATCCCGAGAGCCGGAGACAAGAAGTTCTGTTTCAGATAAAACAATTATTCTTAGGATAAAAAAACTCAATTAATAAGAAGGAGATAAGTTTGAGATTTGACACATAATTTTATTTTTTTTACCAGGATTTGATGGATGGTAACTAAGTGATTTTACACTCCCTGTGTGGCCCGCCAATATTCCGAGATGCTTAGTTGTTTCTACATTCCATATATTTACCTGAATTTACAAGCTAGTATCAGTTTATTCATTATCCAGTAGTTGCATTAAAGTGACTCGTGGAACTATTAGGTCTCTTACAGTTTGGTCGCCGGAGGCTGTCAGAATCTGTGTTCCATCCTGTAAAGTTGAAATAAATAAAATTGCCTAGATTGTTAAAAAAATACTGAGTTTTCAAGGCAGTACTTAAATTGAATGAATTGTTCAGGGGAAAAAGGGATAACCTTTATCCAGCACAAATCAAATATAGCATTGTTATGAGCAACCCATTCACTGATTTTAGCTTTGTCTGGGAAAAACAATAAGGAAAAAAATATCACATTACAAAATTTGTGCACTAAGATTCTCTCTTTTTACCTCAATTGAAACTTTGTTCTTATTGACCTGTTTTCTCTCTGTAGGATGTGAAAGAGGGGAGATGCCTTCGAGTGTCGTAGAGACTAACAAAGCCATCCTCGTCAGACACCGCGAGAAGGTGAGAACTTTCTGGAGTCTAATAAAATCAGTGTGATGAATCGTTAAAAATGCAAGAACAAATAGCATTTTTTATAGAAATATTTGGATCTAAATAGAGACCTTGCAAAAGGAAAGAGAAATAGGCGGGGTGAAGCTGCCATGGTGCTCCACAGACAACACCCCATTTCCACGCCCGCCAAGATCAGACGAGTAATCACATATTTTGAACGCCCTTGAGACTGCTCAGAAAAGATTGAACAATAATGAGGTTGTAGAGCGAGCGAGAAAGAGAGAGAGAGAGAACAGAGAGAGGTGTTACCTTTCAGGCCGTAGATCTCTCTAACGCTGAGATCGCCGAAGAAGGATGAAGAGCGAATTCGCATCGCCACTAGAGAGAGGCAGGGTAGTTCTTTTCTTTCTTTCTTTTCTTTTGTGAGAGAAATATTTCTGGTTTAGTCGTCTTGGGGAAGAATGGAAGATTAGAAAAGAGCGGAAACATTGGGATTTTGGAGAGAAGTGGCGGGAAATGGAGCGCCCTTTTTTCGGTAAATATTTTAACAGAGTAGTTTTGACTTCAACCAGCACACGGACTAGCGTTGCATATGATTCGTGCGCTGCATGAAGCCAAAACTACTCTGCTAAAAAGTTTGTCCCTTTTTTTTGCTGAAATCTAATCGTCTCCATTGTACGATACAGGAGAACTCCACATGTAAACTAAATGATTTAGTAAATTACACGAATGGCCTGTATTTTTTGGTTGCCTTGTTGTGTATCCTTCGGTGTAACGGGTTAATTAAAAGGACACTGCAATATTGTAATGTTTTTATAAACTTGCATGCTGTCTTGTCTACTCTAATTAGTTGACTTGATATCAGAGGTGGATCTAGATTAGTGTCAGGACTTTTGCTAAGTTACTTCATAAATACAAATTAACAAATTTTTTTTTATATTTTATTTTTAAAATTAATTAAATAAGGGCGGAACTATATGTGTAGATGTAGTTTAGTGGTTAGAACTTTATCATGTGAATTTGAAAATTTGGTTTCAAATTCCAGCTCAAGGGCAAAACTAGAAAATCTTGACAGGGAAGCTAAAATTTAAAATACATAATATGCGGTAGGTGTGATTTGAAGTTTTGAACCCAAGTTCTCACATCCACAAAAATAGAACTTGAAGCAAAAAAAAAAAAAAAAAATAGAGCTCTAACCACTAAATTGCATGTAAACATTTAACTTTTATGAGGGAAACTATACAATATCAAAAGTTATAATAAAAAACAAATTTTAATTTACACAATTAAAATTTTGTAATCACAGGAGTGATTGAGCACAATCAAATAACCTTTAGATTTGTCCGTGCTCCAGCTACCATACATTATTATGTTTTATACATTTCAATCTCTTCAGTATAAATTGTCTAGTCCCGTCCCTGCTAGAGGTGTCACACTCCAAATCAGGAATTCTGAATTAAGGTGTGATCAGTTCCCGCCTCGTGTCTAATAATCATAAAGACACGTAAGGCTAAACAAATACAATAATCAAGCACAGTGGAAGCGAAATAATACAAACAAGCAATAGTCATAAATATCAAATAAGCATAAATATACACATATCATCCATATGATCCATATCAGGATAAAATAAACATAATATACGCAAGGAGATACATGATCTATCGAGTCCAATGTGCATATCAAAAATATTGGACTCGTAAACCTAACAAAAGTCCTAAATCATATATCAAACGGTATGGCCATCGGGGACAGCTCCTGACATCTCCTGCTGCGGATCGCCAGTCCTTGTACCTGAAATCCCACATCAAAAGGTGGGTGAGCGAATGATCGCCCAGTATGTGACCCAGTATTATCCCTTCAGGGATTCTCTCAGTCGTAGCACATTTAAATTGTAATCTACGTAAAGTTCGGTAAATGTTTCATTTTCAATGCACATGCTTCAGTAATTAAACCTATCATATTATCTACAAAAGAAAAATACATATAGTAGATGAAATGATGCGATTATTCTATTATGCCAACATGCCAAGATTTTCCAAAATAAAATACAAGGAGAATGTATATTTATGTCCAATCGGGGTCTAGTACATAAGTACCGTGTGTACAAATTAATATAGTAATAATACGAATAATTTATCACCTCGTGCAGTGTCAATTTGAATTTATATCTCTAAACTAATATAATCCAAGTACTACGATTAGGGGGTTCAATGATACTCGATGTCTAAAGACATCGAGCATTGCCCCAAAGACGTTGCGCAGGTCGGTGCACGCTACTAGATGGTTATATCTAATTCCGTGTGTTTTTCCTTACTCTAAGACGATTCTTCAACCAAACATATGAAATAGGAGAAATCATACAAGCATGCCGTAAAAATAAGTTAATCCTTTTCCTCATGAGCAGATAATGGAACTCTACTGTTCCGGCCAGACCAATGGGAAGGGCTCGAGTCCGGCTCGTGCAATAAAAATAAATATCTGCCACCGCAACCGCGAAAGCCATTATAGGCATGTAGCTCATAATGTAGGGGGAACACTCCCGAATCGTCTCCATGCCTCTAGGCTCAAGTCCGACCCGCACGTAATGGTAAAATGAACGAAAATAATATAATAACAACTATAATACATATAATATAACCCTAAAAGACCTCCCGAGAAATCAAGTGATCTCTCTGCTCAATGACTAACAGGCTGACTAGTTCTATACCAACCAGCCGGAACGCAGTCACCCGGTCTTCTTCTCAGCTCTCACCAATGCATATGTTAGACTACATAATATGTTGTCCTCTATGAGAAGAGGAAAACTAGTATCCTAAACTACTATATAATTAAATTACTCTACTCCTAAGAATACAGTAAATTTTCCAATTTATCAGGGATTATGCAAATCCTAAGTACAATTCTGAAAAGGTAAACATGCTCTAATGTATCTACTTAATTTAAGGTACAGATGACAGGTCAAGTGGTCGACTTGATAAGAGTACACCACGGAAAGATAATTCAGATATTCCACACATGAATAGTCGGCCGAAAGTAACATGCGTTAATCGCCTCTGTAGTATGCGTAATCCTCGCCTGCTTCTGTACAAGCGTCAACGGGATCGGTCCACGGATCATAATCGAGATAGGTCTGATGACATGAAATTCACACGTAATTTAATTAAATACAGATATTTGTAATCCTTTTTCCCCGTTTAATTATATTTAACTAAGTGTTCGAATCTTATTGACCAACTGCGATTTAAAATAAGCTCAATCGGTTCAGTCAGTTTAACTCGGTTCCGATGAGCGTGAGTAATTGTTGAGTATTTTGGGTATAGGGTTTTATGCTTCCTTTTGTACTCTTTAGACTTTAAATTTATAAACCTAATACTCAAAGATATGGTCGATTGCAAGCGCACAACCTAATCCCTGTAGTAGATCCAAAGGGAGAAAAGGGAAATACTAATTTCTACTAAAGTAAATTACTTTTAAAACTGAACAATAAAGTAAAAGGGGGGTTTTGTGTAATTTTGTTTTAATGAAAATTAAAAGTTTGTAACAAAGTAATTAAAATTCGGATGCGATTTGTTCGCGCGAAAGCGCAACGCAAGTTTCGGTACGCTTGAGGGCGTACCTTTTAAAACCGCGCTTACACTTCACGAGTAAGGGTTGCAAGTGCACAACCCCTATCGAGTAGTATAATCGGGTATCGATCCACAGGGACGGGCAATTGCTAGATTAGAATCCACCGAACTCAATTAAAAACTAGAAGTGAGAAAGATTGGGTTTGGTATTTAAGTTCCTAAAAGATCAATTCAAACAAATCGAACAATGCAAACAGATGTGTGCTAGAAGAAATGTAAATTGTGTTTTGATTATGGATAAAAGGCGTTTCCAGGGTTTCAGACTTCATCTGTGATCTGCCTCTAGTGGTACGGCCCGTACCAAGTTGGTACGGCTAGACCGTACTCCACTTGGTAAGGCAAGGCCGCACCACTCTAGTAAGACCCGTACTGGCTTGCCAGAACAGAGCTTACCAGTTCGAGTTGATGCATTTCTTGCTGGTACCTTGTGCTAAACTCTTTAGAAAGGTTCAATTGACCACGCCTAAGGTTCCTAAGCCTCAACTCTCGTGTATTGGATCAAGATCTAGGTTGGAATGCAATTGATTGCCTTTTAGGGATTTCTACACCTCAATTTTCATATGTTGGTACAGATCTACCCTAGCTGGTTGATTGGAGACCTAAGGTACCCTCTAATCTGTCAATTAGAGGGGAACTCAACCTCTCGGCTTCAATTCGAACAAGTCTACCCTAAGCACTTGATTTTGTTGAGAGATTGAGATGATCACATGACCTTGATAGGTTTGATCTAGACCTAGAGGTTCATCATACACAATCACAGCAAACAAAGCAAGAGATAGCAAAGAAATCACAATCAATCAATCAAAAGAGTTCATACAAGATACAAGTCAAAGAAAGTCAAAGCAAATCAAGAATCCATCTCAAAACCCTAGAAACTAAAGTAACTACTCACAGCACATGATCTGATCTAAAAATACAATAAGAGAGGTAAAGAAAGCCATGGATTGAAGGGATCGAGTGGAGGAAGCTTGATCCGTCGAGTCTCGCCTCTTTCCTCTTCCTTCCTTCTTGCTCCTAGCTCCTCAGCTCTCTTTCTCTTTCTTACTGTGCTCTCAAATGTCTCTAGAATGAAAAGCTCTTGAAATTGGAGAGCTCCCCGCCTTAAATAGCCTCTGCCAAGATTTGAATCTGTCAGGCCGCCTTTAGGTACGGCCCGTACCAAAGTGGTACGGCCTGGCCGTACCAGGCGTGATGAGCTGAAATCGTCTAAGTCCGGTGAGACCCGTACCAAACCTGGTAAGGGCCGTACCAGATCATCCCAAATCGCCGTTTCTTCGTGTGTTTTGCTCCAAACCTGCAGAAAACAAACAAACACTCAGCAGTACCAAATTCTAAAGATATATCGATGAAATGCCCATGATTCTGGTGAATTAGGGCACGAATCTGGTACTAAAACAGGCCTAAAATAGACTAAATATGCGAGGTATCAAATTCCCCCAAGCTGAACCTTTGCTTGTCCTCAAGCAAAAAGTTTCAAACTCGGGTAAAAGTGCTGGACAACTAAATCTAAATGCGGATACAAGTCTAAATGTGAAAACTTACATGATTGCTACAATAAAAGAACGCAAGAATCTTTTTGCTATGATGCGGACTTCCCTTGGTCAATTGTGATTCACCTCACAAATTGATTAATAAAACCTCAAACTCTAAATGTTTCAAGTCTTGCAAAGTTGATTACTCGAATTTATCGATTTATCATTCTTTCACTAAACTATGCCTTCGTTTGTAAAGATTTTCCCTTTTTGGCACCCCCAAGCTTGAATCAAGCTTAGGTCAGAAAGTTGCGGACTTCGTGTGTTGATATGTGCAAAAAATTTATTCTTTCATTTCTAATTTGGGAGACGAGCTCAAAGGCGTCCATTCAAGACTTATTGCCAGTACTCTTATTTTCTCCGTCTTTTCATTTCTTTTCATTATTATTATTATTATTATTATTTTTGCACATACCATGAATACACACATCCACTAGTGTTCGTTCACACCAACGGATATCCCAACCTTTCTTTATTTGAAATCCCTATTTCCATATTTGAAAGGCACAATTCGATTTCTAAATGCTATCTCGACATTCAAGTTTCCAATTTTACAAATCTCAAACCATTTGTTCCTAATCAGTTTTGTTTGGTCAATTATGAGGTTAGTTCTAATTTTCCAAGGTCATCCAACTCACAAACAAAAGTTTTCAAACAAGTCCCTAATCCTAGCAATCACACAAATTTATCACCTAAATGCAAATTTTTTGAAAAATAAACATGTCTAAATGCAGATACAATTTTCTTCTATTCCAACCCCCCAAGCTTGAATGAAGCATTGTCCTCAATGCTTGAATCTACACAAGGCAAAAGTAAATAGAAGAAAATATGGAAACTTACTAGATGGTGAGTGAGGGATGAAGCGGGGGCGTCTCACTGGTTGGTGGGAGGTGGATCAGGTGGCACTGGTGGGAGCACCCACTTCTGAGGTACACGGACCACGTGATCACACTCTTGCATCAGAAGAATCCGCAAGATTTCTTTCAAGTCTTTGATCAAGCACCCGATCGCGCTTTTGTGAGCTTCCAATTTCTCCAAGAGCGTAGCAGTCCGATCGGGTTCAAGATCTGCACTTATGATCACAGGACAACATCTATCTGGGTCTAGAAACTCATACCTGAGGTGAGTTGCTGGAGGCTTGAGCTCAGGAGTCAGCCGCTCTGTCTGGGTCTTGACGCGGGTCGCATCAGGTGTCGTGCGGGTTGCATCAAGTGAAATGGCATCGCGTGCTGACCAATCCGACTCGCGTCTCTCGGTTTCCAGGTCCTCAGACCACGGCATGTGGGTCGCATCAGGTGGCGTGCGGGTCGCATCCACATGCTCTTCAGGTGGAGATGCGGGTCGACTTGGCTCGATGCGACCTGGGGCCACATGTTCTTCCGTGGGTGACGCGGGTCGTGTCTCAATGATGCGGGTCGCGTCAGGTTCTTCCAGGATGTCAGCCTCCTTCAACGCGGCTCGCGTGTCAGTCACGCAGCCCGTGTTCACATGTTCTTCAGGTGGTGATGCGGGGCGCGTGTCCTTGATGCGGCCCGTGTGCAGTGCGGTCTGGTTTGTTGGCTGAGCTGGTCCTTCGCATTCTGGCTGAGGTGGCAGCTTTCCAGGTTGAGGTTGGCGTGAGGCGACCATGTGGCTCAACTGCTCCAACAACTTGTTTTGAGCGGCCATCTGTGTAGACATGCTCTGCAACTGTTCCCACATCATCTGGTTCATCTTCCCTTGCTCATGCATGAAGTCGATCTCAGCGGGATCAATGTACGGCTCGGGTGGATCGGATTGAAAAACGTAATTGCTCGAGTTATCAAACGATGCAGTGCCGTAGCAATAGCCATCCTGCTCCGGTTCCTCATCCCAATCAGCCAGTAGGCAATACTCGTAAGAGTGTCTCATGTCCCCACACATGGCACATGGCTGTGGTTGCTGGTTTCTGGCTGCCCTCACGCTCATTTTGATTGAATACCTCTCACTGGCCTCCTCTAGCTTGGCAGCTTCGGCATATAGAGCTGCGATCTGATCAGTTTTGGATCGGCCGCCTCCTCCAGCTTGAAAATTGTCGCGGCCATACCAATGTCGGTCTGTCGCCATGTACATCTTGAGCTCCTCAGATGGTGATCGCTAAACTCAAGCCAGAATGTTCCTGAAAAGGAGAAAAGAAAAATAAAAGAAAAGCAAGAAAGATACAAGATAAAATCTAGATTAACTAAGTAAGGTAAAATCTAACTAGGCAATTGGTTACCATCCCCGGCAACGGCGCCAAAAACTAGTTCGCGCGAAAGCGCAACGCAAGTTTCGGTACGCTTGAGGGCGTACCTTTTAAAACCGCGCTTACACTTCACGAGTAAGGGTTGCAAGTGCACAACCCCTATCGAGTAGTATAATCGGGTATCGATCCACAGGGACGGGCAATTGCTGGGTTAGAATCCACCGAACTCAATTAAAAACTAGAAGTGAGAAAGATTGGGTTTGGTATTTAAGTTCTTAAAAGATCAATTCAAACAAATCGAACAATGCAAACAGATGTAATAAAGTGCTAGAAGAAATGTAAATTGTGTTTTGATTATGGATAAAAGGCGTTTCCAGGGTTTCAGACTTCATCTGTGATCTGCCTCTAGTGGTACGGCCCGTACCAAGTTGGTACGGCTAGACCGTACTCCACTTGGTAAGGCAAGGCCGCACCACTCTAGTAAGACCCGTACTGGCTTGCCAGAACAGAGCTTACCAGTTCGAGTTGATGCATTTCTTGCTGGTACCTTGTGCTAAACTCTTTAGAAAGGTTCAATTGACCACGCATAAGGTTCCTAAGCCTCAACTCTCGTGTATTGGATCAAGATCTAGGTTGGAATGCAATTGATTGCCTTTTAGGGATTTCTACACCTCAATTTTCATATGTTGGTACAGATCTACCCTAGCTGGTTGATTGGAGACCTAAGGTACCCTCTAATCTGTCAATTAGAGGGGAACTCAACCTCTCGGCTTCAATTCGAACAAGTCTACCCTAAGCACTTGATTTTGTTGAGAGATTGAGATGATCACATGACCTTGATAGGTTTGATCTAGACCTAGAGGTTCATCATACACAATCACAGCAAACAAAGCAAGAGATAGCAAAGAAATCACAATCAATCAATCAAAAGAGTTCATACAAGATACAAGTCAAAGAAAGTCAAAGCAAATCAAGAATCCATCTCAAAACCCTAGAAACTAAAGTAACTACTCACAGCACATGATCTGATCTAAAAATACAATAAGAGAGGTAAAGAAAGCCATGGATTGAAGGGATCGAGTGGAGGAAGCTTGATCCGTCGAGTCTCGCCTCTTTCCTCTTCCTTCCTTCTTGCTCCTAGCTCCTCAGCTCTCTTTCTCTTTCTTACTGTGCTCTCAAATGTCTCTGGAATGAAAAGCTCTTGAAATTGAAGAGCTCCCCGCCTTAAATAGCCTCTGCCAAGATTTGAATCTGTCAGGCCGCCTTTAGGTACGGCCTGGCCGTACCAGGCGTGATGAGCTGAAATCGGCTAAGTCCGGTGAGACCCGTACCAAACCTGGTAAGGGCCGTACCAGATCATCCCAAATCGTCGTTTCTTCGTGTGTTTTGCTCCAAACCTGCTGAAAACAAACAAACACTCAGCAGTACCAAATTCTTAAGATATATCGATGAAATGCCCATGATTCTAGTGAATTAGGGCACGAATCTGGTACTAAAACAGGCCTAAAATAGACTAAATATGCGAGGTATCATGATTCAAGTTGGAGAAGTCTAGGGGTATTCGATCTACAATTCCTTGTTTATTCTATCTACTCGGTTTGTTTAAATTCATATTTGATATGACAAGGTTTCTAACCTAGGATGTTAAAAAGGGTCACTTTTGTGAATTAATAACGTACCTAAATAATTCAGATTTCACGATTAAGTCATTCACCCTAGCTATCTAGACCATGAAGTTCTCGTTAGCCTATCATATCCTTAGATATTGGTACTTCACGATTAAGTCTTTCATACCAATATTCAATTCAATTCAAGGGGTCCTTCGTCAAACCCTAATCATAATTTATGTAATTCCGGTTTAGATTTCAAATTGGTCAATTCTAATCTAAATCCTAAGTTATTTGTGATCACAATTTGGTACTATCATATATGATCCTAATCTACTTCGAGTCTATTAGACCTAAGCGGGATACTACAAATCAAGTACTAATTATGCAACATCACAAAGAATAAATCTCAGAAATTAACATTAAATCAAACAATCATAATAAAAACTAAGATCCAAGTAAGATAAAATTAAAGAAGTTCATGCTACATGACCTAAACTCTTAGAGAGGAAATCTAGCCTCTCATGGGTGCTTTAACGTCCACAAGAAAATACAAGATAAACATGGTAAAAACTGAGAAAATACGTAAGAGAAAAGAATACAACCAATCTCCTAGTTCCTGCCTAAGTTTTTTCTTGTCGCTCAAGCAAAACCTCGACTCTTCCTTCTCTTCCTTTGAAATTTATTGCAACTTTGATCACCACCAGAAAGTGGAGCAGAATGACTTCAATTGATCAATGATGAGCAGTGATGATTTCTCCTGTGGCCTCCTTAGCCTTATATAATGTTTTCTAAACTTGGGAATCAAGTTGTTATATTTTCGATACCCACTAAGCCTACTACTATATTCTAAATTTGTGATTCTAAACTTGGAGACCAAGTTATTCTAAGCCCACTAACTTCCCATATTTAGCAGTTTTTCAGGCTGGTGCGGTCATTGATGCGGCTGCACAAAATTATATATTTCGAATTTGGATTTGTTTCCTTCATGAAAGTTGTAGATCGTTTTGTCATGGTTCTTTCAAGCTTTGATTCACCTAAATCAGAGTTCGTATGACCAAAATATGACCAAAATACGAACTGTGTGTCGCTGAGTGAGTCCAGAGTGCAGCCTCAGTGTGTCCGCACTACGCTCGGTTTCTCTGTGTTCTGCATCTGATGGCTGAGTGCGTCCGCACTGGGCTCGGTTTCCTGTGTTGTGCTTTGAATTTCTGCAATTCAAACAGTCATAACTCATGATCCGTAACTCTGTTTTCAGTGTTCTACCACTTTTCGGAAAGCTTGTGAGAAGATCTACAATTTGCTCCATTTTCTGTAATTTAAATATACTGCCGAACTTTTATTTCATGTTGTCTAAAAACATTCGCGATATCAAGTTTCTATTCTCGGTTAACGTAGCAAATATGGCAAAATTTCTTTTTGGAGTTCAAACGGGGCCCAATTAATTAAGCCTTTATCTCAGAATCAATTTAAATGCAAATTCCGGTAATGGATGTGCATCAATGCATGTGCTTAATAAAATTAGCAATTGATTGTAAATTTGTAATTCAAAATTAATGGATGTGTTTGTAAATCCAAAAATCTTAAAATTTGACCTAAGAGCTAGAACATCCAAAACTAATTACAAATTACGTATAAAATTAATTAACAATTTGTTCTCCTATTCTCCTCAGATTTTGGTTCAAATATTTTGTTCCAGCACTGATGGCCCACGTATTTTATGATTTCAATTATCTTCATCTGAGAGTTATGAGGCACTGCTGTGCTTGCTTCTGATCCTAATCCTGTGCCAGTATATTGCTGTATCACGAGTACAGAAGCCTTTATCTCTGAATCTGATGATATCAAAAAATCTCCTATAACTCCTAGCTCGGAGAATTCGCTCCATTCTTCGAGTCCTACTGTGCATATCGAGGACCTTCCATGCCCTCGTCCAACTACAAACAAATCACAATTTTCCACTGATCGAATGGCGGCTACTGTTTCTTCACTATCGCTAACTACTTGTTCGGCATACACCACAGATTCATTGCCTACAATTTGGAGCCTAAACTCAGCAATGAAGTCTTCGTCTAGTTGTCGATCTGCATCTGCCTCTATGAGCTCAGCAAACTCTTTTTGCGACATTGTTCCAGCAACCGATGAGTTTCTCTTGTCTTCGGGGATGAACCGTAGCACAATGAGGTTTACACCGGGATGATCTGCCATCCGCCATGCATATGCGAGTGCATCACGGTCATCTGGCCCCCCAAAAAATAATAATGCCACATTGATCGACAAGTTTTGTGCTTCTGCTACAAAGTTGGTAGATATAGCAAGATCCCGATCGACAAATATGGCCACGGAACATGGAGCTTTAGCAATGACATTCTGATTGATAGTGCGTATGGCCGGGTTAACCGTCTCTAGCTCACCCGAAACTCCTACAGCCATGTGGAATGGTAACATAATGAGAGCGGCATGACGGTCCTCAGCTATGGTAATAACATCCTCGTGCATAGTTGCGTACAATGAAATGGCGGTGAGGAACTGCACGGACACACCACCAGAGTGTTGTTCATAATTCTCAAAGGATGCATTTATTAGCTCTGTTTGTTGCTCTCCTCGGTTTGAGGTGGCAATGTTTTGTTGACGATAACAACCATGTCTCGAATCTTGATTGTGCACTATCAGCATTGCCGATGCACGCCCGACCAACTCGATAAGTTGAAGCACGTACAGAAAGATTGGTGATTGCATGGTAGGGTTAGAGGCCTCGAGGAGGGTAATGATGGACGGGACATTGCGATAGTTATGCACACAAGCGACCATGCGTAACTCACTGTCATGTGTCGACCTTTGCAAGTTTCGACGCCTATATACAACACGCCGCTTAGATTGACGGAGGATTAATGCTACTAATGGCGATGCTACTGCAGTAGTCAGCGTGATTCCCACAAGAACTGCCATGTATTCTACTCGGTTGAACACCTGCATTTCATTTGTTAATCCATCAATCTAGGGAAACAATTCTATAAATCATGTATGGTGGCTCACACCAATTGTATTTACATTAATTAAAGGTCAAAGACTCACTTATATAATCTTAAAAAGGACAAACATGTAAATAATTAAAAAGTAATTAATCGACTATACAAGAGTCATAGGCATTATTAAAACTAATATTTAGCTTTAAGAAGGACGGTATGAATTACTAAAAGTTTCTGGTGCTAGTATCTTAAAATAGTTACTAAAGTTTTTTTTTACTTTAAAGTAAATTGTACTACGAACTAGATGATATATTGAACAATTGTTACCGCGACGCAAGAATACAGCATTAATATTGTTATTTTATTTTCGATTCTTCTTCTTCTTCTTCATATATGATAATTTTCATGATGTATATATTGTCACTATGCGAGAGTATTAGATCTAGAATTTGAGATACAATTTGAAATGAAATTTGAAAAAGAAATATTATTCCATTAATTGATCATCATCATTATACTCTTAGATATTACAGTGCATTTATGATCTATATAATGAATACAAGGCATATATAATACAGCCTTTAGAGATAGAGATAAAAATGGAAAATAAAGTGTACAAGCAATATATTTGGCTGTTAGAAAAAATATCCATAAATGGCAAATTTTGGGGAAAGAAAAAAAATTTAGAAGTTTTGCTTGGTGTATAGACCCAAGATAGCATCTTCAAATTGTGTGTTTTATTTGTTAAACTTCAACAGAGAGCAAACTAGATGGAGCAAGTTGAAATTCTCTTTAGATAGAGGACATATATACCTTCTTGGTAGATGTAGCCTTAAGAACGTAATAATTCAAGGGGCCGTTGGTTAATAGGAGCATGCCAAGTGTGAGGCCATCCTTAGCAGGCATATAAAATGAAACTGCAACAATCAATCCAGAGAGCAACTTACATGCCATTGCTACAAGTATCACAATCACAAAAGCTGACCCTTCATGTCTAGATCCCTTTTCTCTAACTATGGGATGATTAGTGAACTCAAAATCTGATATAAATCCGACTGTGACGAAGAAAAATCGATACATAAAGTTCTTTAGGAACTCCTCTGACCGGTCAACGAGTGCAGCTGCAAGGGGTCCTGCCGGAAATGCCAACCCAAGCACGAAAGCACCAAATGCCGCATGCATCCCAACAATCTCATTCAATAGCCCTCCTGCAGCGATCCCTACCATGACCAAGCCGATATAACGGTTAGTCATTTGTTCCGTGCTCAGCATTCGACATTGGACCCAACGTATCATTGGACGTACTGCTACTAAACAGAAGACAATCCACAAAATTGCCCAACACGCGAGGTACACTGGCGCAACTAATTCAAGTTTCCACCAGCAAATCAGTGCAGCTAATGCAACCCAACCAACCAACTCGCTGACCACCGATGCCGACAAAGCAAGTCGGCCAGGTTCAGTGCTTATAATTTTTAGGCATGTTACCTTGTAAAAGACCATAGGAAACGAAGTAAGCGAGAGGGCGAGAGAGATGAACAACAAAAAGCATACCCTTTGATGCTTTGCGATTTTCTTAATCTCCTTTATGAAACCTCGTGTGTCAATCCCGTTCATATTACTTATTTGTGTGGGGTATGCCTCGAGGCCGCGAAGTATGTCGGCGTCTTGTAGTAGGAGATCTTTGCCTATTCCAAGTTTGAAGCTAGCAACAAAGGTAAAAACTACAGGAAGAACAAGGAGGGTGGCGGTTGTGATGGCAAATTTGCACTTGATTCCTTTGACAAGTGTCGTATCAAGCTTGACACCGGCTAAAAACATCATGTACATAAGTCCAAAGTTGCCTAGTAGTTCTAGAAGAGGTGTGCTAAGTTTTGACACAAAAATCTCATTGAATTTGTGGTCCTTAATTACATAACCAGATCCGAATATTATTCCGACCTACACATAAAATTTACATATATACAAGAGAAGTTATTTGACTATAGAGAAAAACTCTTGTAAAATTTTTTTAGTTCATCATTTTTTTAATATTTAATTACTTGTCATTGAAAAATTATTGGATTTTGAGTTTATTATATACTTGCTAAAACATAAGATATGCAGGGTTAAGATTAAAAAGTCAAACAATAAAGTAAATCTATTAATTTAACTACTAGATTGGCGGCGCCAAATGATCGATAAATGATATTGGCACCAAGTGTCATCAGATGTAATTAGGAAAAAAGAGAGCTTAAATTTATATTTTCACATGTCATCACACAATTTGACTTGACATAATTAAGGAGTGATTTATATATATAAGATGCATGATACGTACCAAGACATCGCAAACAAAGGGAGGTTGGTGAAGAGGGGAGAGAATGATGCCGAAAACACGAGAGAGCAGGATGAAGAAGATAGATTGAACGAAATAAGTAGTGAGTGCAAATTTCGAGAGCTCAGTTTTCTTGCGCCATAGCCCATTCATCAACATAGCATCTGGATTCGCGCAGTTGATCGCAGAGGATACATTTGTTGTTGCATTCGCGGTTATGATGTTTGAGAAGTCCCCCATCTATGCTGGCATGCATGGAAACAAAAGAGGAATATATTTGGATGAATTTTTTGAACTGGATGAAGGTTTTGTAATAAAATGTAATAAAGAAAATCAAAAGCTGGTGGAAATATAATACTTTTCTTAATTAGGTACCTGAAGCAATTAAAGTTTGAGAGATTGTGATAAATTAAGGGGAGAATAAAATCTTCATAAACAATGTGACAGAAAATGAAATGATAGTGGTAGAGTTTTCTTTTCTCCCCTCTGATTCAATTAAGTTTCCCCTCTTATATATATTATCTCTTTCTTTGTCATTTTAAGAAAATTATAAAAAAAGAAAAAGAAAGGAGAGAGCACTAAAAATCAGGTCTAACTAATTTGAACTAAAAGCATCTAATCAGTTGCTTGAACAATATTTTTGACTTAATTAGTTGTGTTCTATCACTCAGATTGAAGTAACTGTTAAAATTTCCCTTTGGAGACTTACGTACCTATCTTTGATCCGTGCAAACTGCAAACTAATCAATCTCTATCTTGTTAAAAGTTATCAAATCATCTTAATATAGCAAAAAGGAAGCAGCTGTCTAAACTGATGCAGTGTCAAATACTAATTAAATTACAACCGTTCAAAACGAACTCTAAAATTAAGTCTCGATTTGAAAGACAAAACCAAATTACGGTTGCTCAATGATATTTCTCGTAATTTTTAAACTTAATGCATGGTTAGATTAAAATGTTGATATCGTGGAGCCTAGGAAAAAAAATTAAAGGGCTTCGGCCCATGTAGTTTTTCTCAGGAAATTCCGAATGGATAAAAAGAAATTTATATTCAAGTAAAATTCAGAAGTCAACCTATTTAATTATTTAAACTCAACAGAAATTTATATTCGAATTTTAAAACCCGCGATTTCTCACACGAAGGACATTATTTTTACGTTCTTAAAAGAGAGCGAAAGTGTGTTTTTTTTCTTGTGACTAAGTATTTTGTTCTCGTGATTTGTTTTTTTTTTTTCAAAAATATCTTCACATAAATTTCTTTGTTCTTTTTTCTGTTTTATTGTGCTTGATTTTTTTGTGATTTTTTTTCTGGTGTGCTTTATATTTTTTTGTTGAAATAAAATTACTGTATATTCGCGATGTGCTTGACAAAATTATTTATTTAGACTAACTACGTACTATCGACAACACAAAATAGAGATAAACAATCACATACCGGTGTATATATTTAGTCACAGTTGTGATTTTAACCAATTTATTGTTTAAACAATCACATGAATTAATATATGAAAAATTCTCTTTTGACTTACATATTAGTAAACCAAAACAATCACATGAATTATTTATACCACAAACCCAAAATTAATAAACCAAAACACTCCAGTTTTTGAAGAATTCTAAAAATACCCGGGCCGCCAAACGTCTATGCGGCCCCAAAGATTGGAGTCCGCCAATTGACCCTGCAGCCCTAGTCTAGGGGCCTTCAAATGGATTAGTGGCCCCATTTTTTTTTTGTAAGTCGCACAGAGAAATTTTTAGTTTAAAGCCCTACTGCATAAAGTTAAAAGTTGTCTCGCCAGATGTGACACAGAAAACAAGATTTTTTGTTTTTTAGTTTATGTCTTAATAAAATTTCTGATAAAAAAATGGGGCCGCTATTTCATTTGGAGGCCCATTAATTGGGGCCGCAGGGCCAATTGGCGGCCCCCAGTCACTACTAGAATTTCCGCCTTTTCCAACAGCAGGAAATCGCCTTTTCCATGGGCGTACCGTTGGAAGAAGCCCTAAAATCTTTATTTCCGTGCGCTACCGTCGGAAATACTACCGTCGCAACAACCCTCGATGGAAATAGCCCTTGTTTCCGTCGATGCCATTGGAAATACTCATTTCTGAGTATTTCCATGCGCTTACAGTTGGAAAAAGGGCGCATGGAAATACTTTCACACTCGGACACTGTCTGGAGTATTTCCAACGGTAGAGAACGTGGGACCCACCTAAGTATTTCCATCGACGCGGAAGTGGTCCCCACCTGAGTATTTCCAACGCCAGCTAATGCGGGGCCCACCTGTTTATTTCCAATGGCAGCGTCTGTGGGACCCTCCAGAGCATTTCCAAGGGCAGAGTACGTGGGACCCACCCCGTATTTCCAAGACAAGAGAACATGGGGCCCACCTGTTTATTTCCAAAGGTAGTGTACGTGGGACCCACCCCAGTATTTCCAAGAGCTGATATTTGCATGGGAAGATAATTTTCGTTATTTCATGGATTACCCATGGTAATAACAAGTCTAAATGGTATCATATAAGCATACCCTCATTCTACAATCCTCCCTGTACCAACCCGGTACCGACCCATTTACATTCCCCAATTCCCAGCCAAATTAACAAACACATTGAAATTACAACTAAGATTTACATGTTATAAATAAGAACCATTAAATACATATCACATTGCTGCTAAACTAAATCATAGTACATTTTCCATATTGTCATCCATAATACATTCGAAGAGAAATAGATGAGATTATTTATTATTAACTAAATATATCACACATTTTTTTTATAAGTACCAATAATAAAGAAGACTGCACAGCTGAAAGATGCGCAGATCAATTTCCTGATATAGAAAAAGAAAGTTTGATAGTCAAATTGAAAAGAGCTAAAATTTTGGCTTTAGGCATCTCTGCTCTTGTTTTAAATCATTTAATAATCTTAGACATACTATTGTAAAGCTTGAATTTGGGTTGGCACTCCATTATACACCATGTGAATCAGTAACTCCATTTAATGTTTTTAAGCCGTGCAATTTTCATATACTCTAGTAGAAACTCTTCAGGTTTAGCAAGAAAATAATATTTTTTGCATATACTTGAGGACCTAATGAAATCAAAATATGGGACCATATATGGTTACCTTAAATAGTTGCATAACTTATAACATGGTTTCGTTATGTGATTGAATATATCAAGTTGAAACAATTATATATCCAAACACGTACCTTTAGACAAATAGAGATGCAGGGTGGTTTGCTTTGATTCTATCAACCGCTTTGCAATGACCTTCACAAAGATAAAATTTTGGTGCAACAGTTAGCCTAAAAATGTGATACAACCGCTTTGCTTTGATTCTATCAACCGCTTTGCTTTGATTCTATTAACCAAATTTGATAGTTGTTCAAGAAATTTTCCGCTGACAACAAATGATGACATAACCAAAAGTAATATTTTTTCATGCATAAGAATAATTAGGATTCAACACATTACCAAAATAGACCTCTTTTACCAGTGCCAGTCAACATTAGCCCTCTCAAGAGCACCTTGAGGCAACATTTGATTCCTACCACATTAGATTTATTCAATTAGATTTGTTCAGGATATATTAGAATTTTCATTGTTCCAAAGAAAAATAAGTACTTTTCAAGCCTCTGAACAACAAGCAACTCATAGAACAAAATAGCACCAAAATTTTCACTGTTTTAAAATAAAAAAATAATAACAAGGACCTTACTGTAAAATTGAGATGAGAGGACATTAAGGCATAATGTTGATCTCAGTTGAGTCATGGAGCTCACTGATGTCCTATGATTCTTCCTACAGAAATATCATTTAAGTGTATATAATTGTTGTCTTAAAATAAAAAAGGAGTGAAGAATCCAAACTGCAAAGTGTTCTGGACAAGATTGTTATGGCATTTAACAACTGTAGCTACAGCAAAATAACATAATTACAGTATCAATGGTGACCAAAATGCCCTTAAATGACAGCACACATTCAACACACTTGAACTGTATCAGCAAAAAAATATAAAATTGAGAATAATTTCACCATCTAACTAAAATGCTGGTACAAACTTGAATTGTACTAGAGGGGTTGTTCGGCACTGCCAAGAGAGTTCAAGCCATACATACATAGAACTTTTATCAATATGCCAATTTGCCTGTCAGAGGCCAATGGTCTCATGCTGGATACCACTATAATGCTGAAAACTTGAGATGTGGGCATTTTCACAAAATAATAATAATAATAATAATAAAATAAAAACATACCCCTCACCAGAAGCCAATAGATGCATCATTAAAAGTGAATAACTCTTTAAGCATGATCAAGCATATGTGCAAGTGGCAGATATGACATGTACACATCAGTATCAACAATCTACGTATAAATTGAAGAAATTCAAAACTCCTCGTTTAGAATTTCATGAATATATAACTCCTGGTTTTAATTTTTGTGAATGTTTATACCTAATAGTAAAAGAAATAGTAAAGACTAATAGTCTAGTACTAACCGGGGAAGTGTGAACATTCAAGCATCCGCATCATACCAGCAATCATATAAAGAATGCCCTGGTTAGAAATCATGACCCCTTAGGGTTCACCAATCGATCCACTAGTGTACATAAATGGCACATATGTCTTTTTTTCTCCTTTATAGGTAGATCATAATGTTTATCCTGACTAGAATTCAACAAAAACATAATTAGTAAGATTGGGCATAAATTTCACATATAAGAACAAATTGGGGGAGAAATGGTAATATTTTGTAATCTGCCTTGGATTGTAAGGTGATGGTTTCTATTTTATCAAAATTTAGCATATATAAACATCTACTTATATAGGATGGCTTCTGCTATAGCCACCCCTATACTCTATAATCCTTATCTAAACACTGCTATAGACTAGCTACTAACAACTATTTGATTATTCATTATAACATGGTCAAGCCGACATTACTAGTGTCATATTTGTCAAACTAATTACTTGATTAATCTAGCATATGACTTAGATAAAACATTGAACAAATTTTGTTACCATAAACTTTAAATCATCTCCCTTGGATTTCTCGTTGAAGGAAATGACTCTTCCAGTGTCGTCTATCTTCATCAATCCAAAATCCAAAGCACGACTGTCAAACAAAAAATCAAAATCAATATCAACAAGTTAAATAACAGTGACCATGGATGCTCTTCAAAGGAAAACCCCTTTAACAATTCTACAAACCAACAACAATCAGTAAAAAGGGAGCTTGAAGGCTCAACCCAAGTAATCACAGCAAACATCACAAGTAGAAACAAGGAAATTTATTCAATTGCCCAAAATTGCTTCGAATCAAGAAATGGGCGAGGGTCGGTACCCAACGTGGTCGGTCTTTAACCAAGGGATCTCGCCTGAATCTCACCTCGCTTCGCCTGGCCACACACTGGACGTCCGTCTTTGTGCCAGCGATCGCCTGAACCGGACCCACCTGAGCCGCCTCGCACGAGGGAAAGAGAGAGAGGGAGGGAGACCGATGTAGTTTCTCTCCAGTGTTTGGGTTGAGGGCGACGAGAGAGAAAGTGAAGGGAAATGAGAACCCTAGATATGGTTTTTGTGTCTCAACAGGGGAGAACTATGAAGAGGAGAAAGGGGTAAGTAACTGGGTGCGGCTCAGAGGAGAAAGGGGTAAGTAACTAGTTAAACCCTAAATGAAAATTCTAGTGAACTTAGACAAAGGAGGGAAGTGCTCGGAGAAATTTTGGGTTTAATGAGGGAGGGTTTGGCGGGGATTTAGGGAGGAAATGAGTGAGAGAGATATGGCGGCCGCCTTAATGTTATTTGGGAAAATAGGGGGAAATTTTTTTTTGATGAAAAAATAATGGGGGGAAACTAAAACTTCTCTTAATGCAGTGGGGGGAAACCAAATTTCTGGAGATCAATCGTTAACAGAGCAGTTTTAGCTTTGTGCAGAGTACTAAACACATTGAGCGCTCTCTCAATCTATAAGTTGTGCGATGTATCAGGTCTTAACTGCTCTGTCCATATTACATACCCAAATTTCACTCACTGTGAGAGTAAAATGAGAGGGAAGTGAAATTAATTTCACTTGTAACTTGGTAAACAATCATCAGAGAAGTATAAAATTTGACAAAATAATTTGGACATATAGAATTAATTTATTTAGATTGAATTTTATCTAAGAAACATAATATTTGCTAAAATTTAAGAAAGAATTAAAATTTTTGACAAATTAAGTTGGACATTTAAAATTAATTAATTTATATTGATTTTTTATTTTTTATTTTAGTTTGTTTCATTATCAATTTTATTTTTCATTTTTATATGTACATAATTTTCATGTGAATCAAAATAATTTGTATGCCTTACATATGTACAACAATTAGTAACTTATAAGTGATTAGCTAAATTTAGACAATTAACGAACAATTGCAACTTCAAATTTATAAAAAAAAATGCAAACGAAATATGAAATTAACACAATAACAAATGAAATAACATGTTTATAAATTACTAAATGATTTGTACACAAAAAAAAATATATAGCATAACATACTTGTTGCATCAATAACCCACATCCTTCAAACATCAACATAGAACATAAACTCTCGTAGTGTGAGTTAATGAAGACCCACAAGTATACACTATCTGATAGTCGATCGGAACCGTTCAAATTAAAGAGTATCACATTCATTTCATTGTATGTAAGTTTGATGAAATTTTACGTTCATTTACCTATCCATCAAGCCGACGGAATATACAAACATCGTAGAGCCACAAATACTTCACGTTGGATCGAAGATTCAACATATCGAAACCTCAGTTTTTTTTTGTTGGTTACAATGTTTTCTCTTGATCATTTAAAAGCTAATTTGGAATTATTTCATTGCAGATCGACCGTCGATTACTCATACGAAAATGAACGGTCCGCAATTATTAGCTCAATTTTAAGGGATAAATATTGATGAAATTATATAAAATTGACAATTACAAACATTATTTGGTCACAGAGTATGTATAAATGTAGAAAATATTTTTTTAGGAATTTATTCATATTATTTGCTGTACAAAAATCACCAATTTGATCATCTGTTGATATGAGCCGTTTGATGGGCAATGAAAGGTCATGTTTATCAATGGATGTCTCAATTAGAGGAGCTGTGTGTAGGAGGTTCATTTCGATGAGGTAACTTAATATTTATGTTTAGATCCGACCCTTTGTGATGCACATATTTCTTTAATAGCCGTGTAAATTGATGATCAGATGTTCCAGATCTAAACACAAATATTATGTTACCTCAGATTATATGAAATCTCTCCAGTAAATGCGATACAAACCCCTTCTATTTTTTCCCTCTGGATTTGGAGAGATCTTCCATCTCCTCTTTGTAAATACGATGAAAACCTATTGATCCACAAAATTTTCACTTCCCTCCCGAAATTTCACTAATTATTCCTCTCCCACTCTCCGTCTCGATCTACAAACTTATTTTTTGTCATCTCCCGCTCTCCCTCTTCCTCACTAAACCTAGCCACCACCTTTGCCTAGGGTTTAACCCCCCTCCTCCTCTCAGCCGCACCCGGGCTCTCCGCTCTGTCTCCGATGGGAACATCCGTTTGATGGGAACATCTACTCATGGGGAAGGGGCATGTTTGGCCGGCTTGGTACAGGAAAAGAAGCCAGTGAGCTAATCCCGGTAAAAGTCTCGTTTAATCATTCGTCCCAAAGAAGTGGAAACTTATATCCACAAACTGGAGACAGAGATCAGCCCAAATTTGTTGGAATTGCTGCCGGTGCATACCACAGCCTTGCATTGGCAGGTCAGCATCTCGTTTGAAAATTTAAGATAAATGACTGCAAATTTGTGGCACTGAAGTACCTTAATTTTGAAAAACCTTGTGTGTAAATTGAGGTAATATTTGTATGATTCATGGCTAATTTGACACTTAAAAAACCATGGTTAAGGAACCTGGTAAAGTGTCATTACTCTATCATACACATGTTACTTTTATCTATTGTGATTGTTCTTCTCTACCCAAATTTTTTCTTATCTACCCAAAATTACAATTTTTACTAGTACTAACAAGTAGTTGTTGTATTCTACCAACAAATACTGTAAAATGTTTCCTTTTATTTCTTAACAATTGTAGAATGATTCTTGTTAAATATTTCCTCTCTTAGATAATTGTTCACAAGATTAATATGTAATTTTGATTTCATGTTTTCAAAACTGCAGATGATGGATCAGTTTGGTCATGGGGCTACAATTCTTGTATACTCTCTATACTACATATCTTATATCTACTTAAATTTGGAATCATAAAATTATGTCTTTTATATCTGCATAAAACAGTGAAATTCACTAAGTGTACTGACACACCAGCTGACCCTCACAAAACAGTGAAATTCACTAAGTTCCAAGCCTTCATAATTTTTGAAACTTTTTGAGTATAAACTACACAAGTTAACTATCATTTCCATATAAAGAAATAAGAATTTGGTGTAGCCATTTGCTCACAATAATTTTCTAAAGATGGACTGTCAAAACTGCACTGTTTCATGTATAACTGTCACCAAAATCATGCCTGTTAATCACAGTTCTAGTTATAATAAAAATTTGATACTTGTCCACTGAAAAGCATGTACATCAATGGTTATTTCCATATAAAGAACACCCAATATAGTGTAGCCAATTAATTGTAATAAAAATGACAAATCAACATGCCAGAAAAGGGCAAACTAGTCCATACTAGCTAAGCCACATCCCCTGAGTTGATGTTAACTTTCAGATTTAGCATTTTTTTTAACTTTCTCAGTGGTTGAATCAGTTTTTTCAGGGAAATTATTGTGCTTTTGAGTTGGTTTAATTTAGTTTTGCTTGTGTGAAACCGATATCAATGTGCTAATTGAGTAAACTTTAGATGTCATATCAATATGCTAGTACTTTAACACATCTAATAGATTGAAATATCAAAATAGAGATGAAAATCTTGTATATGGATTTTTCTTCAATTAAGAACAGGAAAACTTGATATTTTGGTTAAATTGATGAGCAACAAGTAATTTTTATTTTTTTAAGTGGGTCAGTACTGAATAATGGAGAATTCAGTAGTATCTCATGAGTTTCAGTTGTGAATATTTTAGGCTTCTATGTTTGCTTCAAGTAAAGTTTTATTTCTTACTTTGATTTTTATGCTAATTTTTCTAATTTAGTAACACTAATATGTTTAAAAACATATATTGCAGGAGGACAAAATAGACATTCAAAGGGAGATCTTATATATTGTTTTTATTTGACACAATGTTTTGTATCTCAATTAAATACACTGGCTTATTCTAAAGATCAAAATTTATGTTTTCATTCTAAAATTCAGTTTATCTCAATTAAATATTGCTTATTGCTGTGATTTATTTTTATGCACCATTTAAAGGGAGATCTCAAATAAACATAAATGTTTCTGTCTCCAGAAACTTAACTTTTCCAACGGTAGTCTCATGGAAATAATAAGTTTATTTATAAAATAATATAAACTTAATCAATAAAACATTTCCAAAGGCAGAGAGTGATTGAGTATTTTCATGAACCTGCACTGTAAAATAATATAAACAAATTACACAAAACATTTCCAACAGTAGCCCATGGAAATATTATGTCTCCCTACTTCACACTTATTTCCAACGGCATGGGGAGAGGTATTTCCATGAACTTTCAACAAAATATAATATTTGGTCTGTTTGGCGGGTCATGGGTCATGCAAAAGTTTTTCCAACGGCGGATAGGAAACAGTTCCATGTGGAGACAGGAGGGATTTCCAACCGCTACTATTTCTATGAGGATACCGTTGGAAATTGTTAATAGTGTCAGAAAACGCAATTTCATTTCCATCGACCCTTCCTCCGGTTGGAAATAACAATTGCTACTGTTGGAAAAAGCGGAAATTCTAGTAGTGAGTCTTTGGGGCGGCATAACGGTTTGGCGGCCTGGATATTTCTCGAATTCTCCAGAATCTGAGGTGATTTGGTTTATTTTCTTGTGATTAATTACGATATAAATAAAATCTCGGCTCTCCTCTCCTCTTCTTTCTTCTTTCTTCCTCATTCTTCCTTTCTCTTTCCACATGAACAAGTCCATGAACTTTCTCATTCAAATTATATTTTTTTTAACAAAAAATATGGCAACGAAAGACTTGAAAAAAAAACCTATATCAAATAGCCTATTCGGTGCAAGGCTATTCTACAGAAGGCTACACAATTAATAGCAAAAGAATTATGACATGGGATGTACCGAATAGGCTATTCGGTACCTCTTGGATTTAAATGGCACGTACGGAATAGCCTATTCAGTACTTATAGTTCCTGTAAAAAAAAAAACAAAAAAAACCAATCAAGTTGGTTTTCTAAAATTCATTTTTTTTTATGGTTTATAAAAAAAATCCACTATATTGACACGTTATTTCTCACAAGTTCACATTGTTTCAATTGTTTTCGTACTGCATTTTAATATTATATATTACGTGAAACCCACTATTATATGAAAAAAAGCTAGTTATTCATTGAATTGAAATCAATTGTAAGGTCGTGTCCAGCTTGGAGTTGCGCATGATCTGGTTATGCGTGCGCAAAGAGGTTCAAGTTCTGTGCAAATTAGAGTTGCGTGAGTGGTATTATTTGAATTTTAAAGAAATCGGTAGTAAAATTAGAATTTTCAAAGATTAAGATGGTAACTTAAAAAAACTTCGGATCTAAACATACATATTCTCTTAGCTTAGGTGGTATAAATTTTCTCTTTTTACATTTCCCTTCCACTTGGATAAACTGTTCAGGAGCACAATCTAAAAAGCGAGCATTCTCATTTTTCAATAAAATTTAGAATTGATCTCCTAATTTAAAAGATACCATAAAATATAGGCAACCGAATAAATTCTTTTAATTTTTATTTAAAGATAAAGATGCGGTAGTACAATAGAAGTACGCTCTCCGCTTCCTCGCTCTTCTTTTACCAAAGGTCAGGTCCTGCGTGCTCCGCCGCCTCTCTCACTGGCCCTCCTCTGCCAGTGCTTTCATATCTCCGAGGTCAGCTCTCTCTCTCTCTCTCCTTTACTTTATGAAACCCTCTTCTCTCATTCGTACCTTTGCTTTTTTCTGATAAAAAAATTAGGATTTTGAGTTTTGCTGGTATGCCCCTACTTATGATGCAAATGTCCAGTAGCTAGTTTATTTAGAGTACTTTTGCTTTTCCCTTTCTATAATCAAGGTCTTTTCTTCATTTCAATTGATTTATTCGCGAGAACGATTACAGGAGAATTATTTATCTCTCCACTTTCAAGCTCTTAATATAGCAGTACTGTTGCATAGTCAGATTGATTTTGTCCCATTTTTATCTGATCAGCAGAGTAATAACCTAGAAGGAAAGAAAGACTGAAAGGTGCACAGTACACTTTCTCCAGTTTCTAACACCATGAGTTTATCTTCTATGGTGGCTTTCGAAGCCTCATCCTCTCCATTCCTCTTCTCCCAAAATAAGCATCAGAGTGGTCGGTTAATCCCCTCAGCTGGGCCCAGGTGGACCCGGATGAGTCCGTTGAGGTGGGTCCCACCACAGGCGGCGCTGGCGGCTGAGAAAGTTGGGGTCACAGGCAGTGATGCTGACAGGGTGGGGTCGCTTAGTCAGGTTTCTGGTGTGCTCGGTTCCCAGTGGGGAGACGAAGGGAAAGGAAAACTTGTTGATATTCTTGCCAAGAACTTTGATATCGTGGCCCGCTGTCAGGTTATATGAATTTTAATTTAGTTTTCTTGCATTTATATCAAATCACAAAATATATTGAGTGTGGTGACTGCTGTCCTGAATAAACTTCTCTAATTAGGAATCAGTATGAATTTAGCCGTTATTAGGAGTTACAACTAATTGACAAGATCAGATTAACTGCACGATATGTTACATCATTATAATATACATTATTTAAGAAAAGAACTGTTGTGTCGTTTTATTTGGGGGGGTTGGAATTGCGAGGTCAGTACTTACTCAGTGAAGAATTGTGAACTAGTACAAATTCCAATGAGAATAGTCTGAGTATCCTTAATGTTTTGCTGATCATAGAAATAGTTGAATATCCTGTATGGTTTGGATGTACAAACTAAATAGTCCTAATACCTGGTTATGGGTTCGGATGATTGGTTGTCTAAATTAGAGAAAACTTTTAGAACCGAAGGTTGAAAAAAAAAGTTACCTTTTCTCCTTTTTAAGTAGGATTTATGTCTTGTTAATATACCCTAGAAATTTTAAACAAAGTTATTGTATCTTTATGTATTCAGGGAGGAGCAAATGCGGGTCACACAATTTACAACTCAGAGGGGAAAAAGTTTGCGCTGCATCTGATCCCATCAGGAATTCTAAATGAAGAGACTATGTGTGTTATTGGTAACGGGGTTGTGATCCACCTACCTGGTTTCTTCAAAGAGATCGAGGGTCTTGAATCCAATGGTGTTTCTTGTGGAGGAAGGATCCTTGTCTCTGACCGGGCCCACCTCTTGTTTGACTTCCACCAAACTGTTGACGGTTTGAGGGAGGCCGAGCTTGCCAACTCTCTAATTGGAACCACTAAACGCGGAATAGGGCCATGCTATTCCAACAAAGCGACCCGGAACGGGTTGCGTGTCTGTGACTTGCGGCACATGGATACTTTCAAGGACAAGTTAGATGTCCTTTTGAGAGATGCAGCAATGCGGTTTAAGGGATTTGATTATGACGTGTTTTATTTGAGGGAGGAGATGGAAAGGTACAAACGACTTGCAGACAAGTTGGAGCCGTTTATCACAGACACAGTGTATTTTATGAATAAATCGATTGAAGAAAAAAAGAAGGTTTTGGTTGAAGGAGGTCAGGCTACTATGTTAGATATAGATTTTGGTACATACCCGTTTGTTACCTCTTCAAGTCCTTCGGCTGGTGGCATCTGTACCGGTCTTGGTATCTCACCAAGAAGCATTGGTGATCTTATTGGAGTGGTGAGTTTTTTCTTATTTTTTCCTCTTTTTAACTATGCGTTAATTGTTGCCGCCTCAAGGGTCCCTAATTGGCTAACTTTTTACTTTAAGCCTGAATAGTAAAGATTGTCTTATTAAGTTTTAAGAAGGCGAATGCTTTTGAAGAAAATCTGGATAAATAGATAAGCAGATTTTACTTTGGAAAGCAAACTCAGATACAAGGTAGATCCAGTAACGGAACCAAAAAATTGAGATTGTGTGTGTGTGGGTGGGTGGGGGGGGGTGCTGGCTAATAGTATTACTTTTTTGTAAATATTAGAATTTTTAAAGGACAAAATGAAAAAAAAAAACAATTTATAGGGGGTGCTTACACATCCTCCGCCCCTGGGTAGATCAGAGGGGCTTAAAAGGTTGCTGGTGACTTCGGACAACATTTGGCAAAATAACACCAGAGTTTTGATAGGACAAAGAGGAAATACTATATAAAAATTATAACAGTGTCTTTGATCAAACAAATATATAATGTCAAGGAGTGCTGTAGTAGACCATAAAGGTACACTAATGCCGCTTGCAATGGTTTCTTTTTTTTCCCTCTCCTGAAAGAGTTGCACTGAGATATAATTTTGCTTCCAATGTCATAGGTCAAAGCATACACTACAAGAGTAGGTTCAGGGCCTTTCCCAACAGAAATTCTTGGCAAGGCTGGAGATACTTTGAGAATGGCCGGAATGGAGTTCGGCACGACGACTGGCCGTCCAAGGAGGTGCGGCTGGCTTGACCTCGTAGCACTGAAGTACTGTTGTCAAATCAATGGTTTCTCTTCTCTTAACCTTACTAAACTGGATGTCCTCTCAGGCCTCCCTGAGATTAAGCTCGGGGTTTCATATCACAAATTGGGTGGAGAGAGAGTTGAGTCGTTCCCGGCAGATTTGGAACTTTTAGAGCAAATACAGGTATGTCAATTATACTCTTTATCTGTGCAGCTGTGCTGGGTTTTACAAGTATAGTTTTTTATGGAATTGCTGGTGTTGAGCTATCATTTGATGTAGTTTGTGTGAGGTTTTTGAGTAGGGTTAAACTGCCCCATTGTTTTGGTGCCCCAATCATGCCTCACATCCTTATCTCTGTTTTCAAAGTCCAAACAGTCGATCTGAACCGCTCAACATGATCTCCATATTAAAATGTGCTTGAATACCAAATTTTATATTTTTTGGAAATTTTTTACTATTTTTTTAGATGGGTACAAAATCACTGTTTTTGAGAATATTACCATCCAAAAACAGTGATTTTTGTACCTATCTAAAAAAATAGTAAAAAATTTCCAAACATATTAAATTTTGTCTCCAAGCACATTTTGATGTAGGGATCATGTCGAGCAGTTCGGTCGACTGTTTGGACTATAAAAACGGAGATAAGGACGTAAACAATGGGGCATTTTAACCCTACTAAATTTGAAAATAGGAAGCAGCTGTTTAGGTTTGGTAGTTAGCAGTTAAAGCAAATTATTGCAAATGTTGAGGTTTTAGTTTACGTAAGTTCAATTTTCTCAAATTTAGGTTAAGTATGAGGTGCTTCCAGGCTGGGAGAGTGACATATCATCTGTGAGAAATTACAATGACCTCCCTCAAGCTGCACGTAATTACGTGGAGAGGGTAGAAGAGGTTGTCGGTGTTCCGATCCATTACATTGGTGTCGGGCCAGGTCGCGACGCTCTTATTGTCAAATGATGTAATTATTCCAGCCAAAGAGATGTAAGCTCAGCTACAATCATTTTATTTGGTCTGTGAGAGGCCATTGTTAATTCTATATTTCTGAGAATTTCGGTGATTTTGATCAGCAGCATTAGCATTTTAGAATGCGCTATTGTTACAGTGATTGGTTTTTGTTGTTGCATGCAATAATTTGAGCACCGTAAGTTGTTCTGATAATAATATCTGCTAGTGAAGGAGCATAGGTTTAACAGAATCTATTTTCTAATTTCACTATGATTTGAGTTCTTTCTTCTTATTAGTTTTATGCAATTTAATTTCGGAGTTCAAATAGCTAACTACTGGCGAGTGTGTTGCTGCTAAATGTCTAATTTCTTTGATCGATGGCAACTCAAAATGTTTAGGGAAATTTTTTGTGGGGTGAAGCTGTTATTTACTTGTGCTCGGTGCTCCTGAAGTTGTTTAACAAATTTAATTCTAGAGTTTATTATTTTTTTTAGATGGGTAGAAAATCACCTGATGTGAAAATTCTTGACCATCCAAAAGTAGTTTTCTACTCATATAAAAAAATAGTAAAAAATTCTAAAAAAAATGTAGAAATTTTGTTTACAAGTACATATTCACATGGAGACTGTGTTGACAGTTTGGTCGGCCGTTAGGATTTAAAAAATGAAAATATTGATCTATAGTACGGACTAATCTGCGCTATGAATAGTACCATAGCCTCCCTTACATAATAATATTAAGCTGAACTCTAAAGATAGTAATGATAACAATAATATCGAAAAGAGTGAGGCTACTGTACTATGCATAGCACGGTTTGGTCCGTGTTACGGCTCAATATTTGAGTTTTCAAAATTCTAATGGTCGATCCGAACCGTTCAACATGATTATAAAATGAATATGTACTTGCAAACCAAATTTTACATTTTTTTGAATTTTTTTACTATTTTTTTAGATAGGTAGAAAATCACTTGATCTGAAAATTCTGGACCATCCAAAAACAGTGATTTTCTACCTATCTAAAAAAATAGTAAAAAGTTCGAAAAAATATATAATTTGGTTTGCAAGTACATATTCATTTTATAATCATGTTGAACGGTTTGGATCGACAGTTAGAATTTTAAAAACTCAAATATTGAGCCGTAGCATGAACCAATCCGTGCTATGCATAGTACCGTAGCCTCACTCTATCGAAAATATTATTCATCGGCATATCTAAAGTCAAGCCAAGTGCTTAGCCAGTCCATAATTTTAAAATTCTTAATCTTATATATTGATTTTTTTAAAGTTTTTATACATTTTAGTTTCTCATAACATACTAAACTCGAACTTATATTTTAGTAGTTAGAATTTTACCTTTTATTTATATAAATATAGATTCAAATTTTAAATGTCACACATCTTAATGTAAATTTTCTAGTTATGTCTTAAATATATCACCTTTCATGTTGAACAAGTAGTTAAAGTAAAACTAATTGAAGTGAAATAATTTACCTGTAAATGTGAGAATTTTTTTTTCTGTAGAAATTAATAAAAAGGAAGAGAGAGAAATAGAAAGAGTACTAGAAAGATTTGTGGAATTTCTACCAACTTTAAAAATCAAAAAGTTTAAATTCTGCCAATCCAAACCAGCTTTTTTTCTTTTAATTTTATGAAGTAAAATATAAAACGATTTTACAAAAATAGATAGAATATCTTAAAATTTATAATAGAAACATTCTATTTATTTTTTGAATTTTTTTTGTACTTTACTAGAGATTTAATAGAAGAATTATCTTCATACATGCATCAGGTTAAAAAAAAAATAATAACTAAGTTTGAATCGGTAAAAATTCTACCACTTAAAAAAAATTGTTTTTAAAATTGATAAAAGTTCTACCGATTTTTATACCCATCATTAATTTGATGTACTTTTTTTTTCTGTTCCTCTATCTTTATTTTTATTAATTTCTACAGAACTTTTTTTTTCCTGTAAATGTTGCGTGATCGATCGAAATCCAATTTCATTTCTTCGGACTCGGGAGTAAGTACGCAAGTCTTCCCTCGAAAAAAAAAGAAAAAAAAAAGTACGCACGCAAGTCAGACTCAAATTTTCCTCCGCCACCAAAACAGACAAATCGCCTCTTAATAGACCACAAAATATCCCCCCACAAAACTCCAGTCATAAAGACTCCCTACATCTCCAGTTTATCGATTTCAGGAGGACCGTACTACCTGAGACGCACCGAACTACGATGGTACTGGAGATAATTTCAACAGTTTAATAAATTAGAAAGTACAACAAAACTTTCGTTGGACAGGGCCTATATTTGTAATGAGCACATTACATTCACTTACATGTAGGTCCAGGAATCTGTAAGACACATATCGAACCGACAAAGACAAGTATAACTACATAACCGCAAACAGACCAGGTTTATTTAATACGTTATACTCTCTGTCCTTCTCATCTTCCCAGCAGGACGTCCTGTTTTTTTCTCTCTCTCTCTCTCTCTCTCTCATTCTCCAATCTGAGCTCAGTTCTGGCAAGACAAGTTACTTAAATCTTCTAGAGGGTAGAAGGAGAAAAGAGAGAAATTTGGAGAAATGGGTTCTATTACAATAGTAAGCGAGGAGGTTGAAGCGGGGGTGGAATGGTCGAGCGAAGCCGTACTGTATGTGAACGGCGTGCGCCGGGTTTTGCCAGATGGGCTGGCCCATGTCACGCTTCTCCAGTACTTGCGAGGTTTCTCTCTCTAGCTTTTTTCTGCTTGATGAAATTTATTAATTGATTTTTTACAATTCTGGAAACATACAGTTATGAAACCGTAATTTTAGATTAGAGCTAAGTTACACATATAATCAGTTTAAGATTAGAGCCTAATGGTTGTTTCTTAGAAGTTATGAAACCGTTATGTTAGAATATTATGAAACGGAAGCAACTTCCTTTCTTTTTTATCCTTTGTTTTATTTATCTTCATATTTGCATATTATTTTTCTTTTTTTTGCAATTTCTCAATCGGGGCTGCTAAAAGGTATCAGTTTTTTTTTTTTTTAAGAAAGACTTGTAAGTGCTTGGTTTGACATAATTTGATGCTCTATAAATGTATCATATTTTTTTTTCTTTTGTCCCTGTTCTTTAACTTTGTTAATTAAATTGTACTATAATTATTTTTTAGTGTCCTCTTAGTTAACCGATTTCATTCCACATGAAACCGAATAAGATAAGTATGATTGTTAAATACAATGTTGGCTCAAAAACTCTTTTTCTGTAGTACGCTCATACTACAGCTTACAGGGGTGGAACCGGGATGCAGGTTCGGGTGGGGCAAAAATTTATGGCAGATAATAATTTTACAATATTTTTTTGTTGGATTACAAGCATATTCTGCATGTTTTACAAAATATACTTTTGTTTTGTGATCGCTCTATGTAAAGTGTAAACAAATAATATGTTTGCTTTAGAACGGTCCCATTTTGCCCGCTACATAACTGGAAAAAAATAAATCCGCTTCGAAGGAGTAGTAAAATTGGGCTGTCATATTAATTGATCGGACTAGTGAAAATGGTAATACTTGACAGTCGTTACAAATAATATTCAAGTTTCAGATCCGTCATTTGGAATGCGATCTATATATTTATTCATCAGACATAAGAAATAATGAAATCTGATGTAAGTTTTATTGTTAATCAAATGAATTGAAATTTGCAACAGTCTGTATGTATTGCCTTGATGAAATCAAATGACACTCAAAATGCATGAAACTCGATATACAAGTACAACCAATCTTTAAGTCAACAAACATGCCTATAACCTCTCTTTTTTTTAAAATTTATGGGAATGATTTGAAATTTATATTAAGATTGTGAAGTTAACCCTTGTCAATGGATCCCAACCCTTGAATATTATACAGGAAGATACTAAAAGTACCAAAACAAGTTTCTTTGAGAATTTAAAAACACAAGTATGACCTGATTTGACCAACAGTAATGTCTTGCATTTTGGCATAAATAATGAAGTTTGTTTTGAACATTTGATGTTTTTTTGTTTGGGTCCAGATATTGGATTAACAGGTACAAAACTGGGATGCGGAGAAGGTGGTTGTGGCGCTTGCACTGTCATGGCTTCTTTCTATGACCGAGATGCCAAGAAATCAATGTAAAATAGGAAACTGAGTTTCTGTGCTTATTCGTTTTGCTTTCTTTTGCTTAGTTGGACTTTGATAACTGATCCCACACCTTTTAGTTTTAGTTTTTGATCAATGAATGTCAGGGGCGGATCTAGGTATAGCCCAGGGGTGCTTAGCCACCTCTATGATTTCAAATTTTTTAATCATGTATATTGAAATTTAATTTAGTTTTTATTTTTCATAAAAAGTTTTTATACAGTTCAGCCCCCCCTCATGAAATGCTAAAATGCGTGCTTGTAGCCAAGTGTTTAGAATTCCATTTAGTGGTTGTGGAGAACTTGGGTTCAAATCCCATTAACTACACAGTATGTATTTTCACATATTATGCATTTTAAGTTTCAACCCCCCTATCTAAATTTTCTACTTCTGCCCCTGATGAGTGTAGCCAGCTCAAGTTCCATTTGTTGGTATGATAAGTAAATTATCATCTTCCTTCTGAGTTGATTATAATGGTTTTTCAGGCATTACGCTATAAATGCATGCCTGGCACCTTTATACTCTGTGGAGGGAATGCACATTATTACAGTTGAGGGTATTGGAGATTCCAAGTTTGGTTTACATCCTATCCAGGTATACTTACTTTTTCCGCCCATTTTTGAAAATTTAAAACAACTGTAGTATTAATCCCGGTTTTTTAGATAAGAAATAAGAAAAAAAGCAAATGAATGCAATTCCAAATTGAAGGCTGCCTCTGATCTTCAATTTAATAACATTAGTTTTTTGGTAATATAGGAGTCTCTGGTGGAGGCGCATGGGTCCCAATGCGGGTTCTGTACACCTGGGTTTGTAATGTCCATGTATGCATTGTTAAGATCCAATAAGCAACCCCCAACTGAAGCACAGATCGAAGAGGCTCTTTCTGGTAATTTGTGCCGTTGTACTGGCTACCGACCAATAATTGATGCTTTTCGTGTTTTTGCAAAAACCGACAATTCTCTATATTGCAATGCATCTCCAGCTGCGTCCCCTGATGGCCGCATTATTTGTCCCTCCACAGGGAAACCTTGTTCTTGTGGTGAAGTTACGGTAAAAAATGAAAAAACAAAACCAATTTCATACAATGAAATTGACGGGAATAAGTACCATGAGAGAGAGCTAATATTCCCTCCTGAGCTGGTACTGAGGACTCCTTTGCCACTTCGATTGAATGGTTTTGGGGGCATTAAGTGGTACAGGCCTTTATCACTTGATCATGTCCTCAGTTTGAAAAAATCCTATCCTGATGCAAAGTTCGTGATTGGTAACTCAGAGGTTGGGATCGAGACCAAATTTAAAAATGCACAATATGGTGCATTAATATCAGTGACACATGTGCCTGAACTACATGTGCTAGAAATGAGAGAAGACGGTATTGAAATCGGCTCATCTGTGAGGCTGGCCAGGCTAGAGAAAACCCTTAAAAAGGTGGTAGAGGAGCGTAGGGCCCATGAAATGTCCTCGTGCCGTGCAATTTTGGGGCAATTAAAATGGTTTGCTGGTACACAAATTCGAAATGTGGCCTCAGTAGGGGGTAACATTTGTACCGCTAGCCCAATATCAGATCTAAACCCACTTTGGATGGCCTCTGGTGCTAAATTTCAAATAATCGACTGCAAGGGAAATGTGAGGAGTGTACCAGCCACAGAATTCTTTTTGGGTTACCGAAAGGTAGATCTCAAGCAGGACGAGATACTCTTGTCGGTTTTTCTCCCCTGGACCCGGCATTTTGAATTTGTCAAGGAGTTCAAACAGGCACATAGGAGGGAAGATGACATTGCCCTTGTAAATGCTGGCATGCGAGTTTATCTGAAACAGATAGATGGGGGAGAATGGGTAGTTTCTGATGTGTCACTTGTCTATGGTGGCGTTGCAGCAGTTCCATTAAGTGCCTCAAAAGCGATGAAATTTTTGTCTGGGAAAAGCTGGGATGAGAAATCTATGCTTGAAGCCCTAGATCTGTTGAAAGATGATGTGGCACTTTCTGACGATGCGCCTGGTGGAATGGTCGAGTTTAGGAGATCACTAACCCTGAGCTTCTTTTTCAAATTTTTTATGTGGGTTCGGCATGAGATGAGTCAGCAGGGGTTGCTTAAGGAGGGGTTGAGCAGGCATGACCTGTCAGCTATAGAGCCGTATTCACGGCCTCCCTCTAGCGGAATCCAGAGCTATGAGGTGTCACAACTTGGCACGTCCGTGGGCCTACCTAAGCCACATCTTTCGGCAAATCTTCAGGTAGGTAAAACACTGTGCTGATTACGATCTGGGCAAATTTAGAAAAAAAATAATTAGCTGTTATCTGGATTAAATTATCATAATTAGCTGTTAGTTTTTAAGGCTAAATAATTATTCACAAGCTGTAAATTCTGGCATAGGACTTTATGCACTGCTTTTACTAGCATGAGGTTATTTTCTTATTTTACATGTACTATCTTTGTTTATTAAATTTTGCTAGGTGACTGGTGCGGCTGAATATACTGATGACACACCAACACCTCCTAACACGCTACATGCAGCTCTGTTATTAAGCAAAAGGCCGCATGCAAGGATAGTTGCCATAGATGATTCGGCTGCAAAATCATCTCCTGGGTTTGCTGGTTTGTTTCTGGCCAGTGATGTACCAGCTAGCAATGCAATTGGGCCAATTGTTCATGATGAGGAGCTTTTTGCTTCAAAAGTAGTGACCTGTGTTGGCCAGGTATTGTTATTTAATTTGTTCCATACAGACATGTTTTGTGTTGATACAAAATTGTCCTGCTATCGAGCTAATGTATTGTGTGTTTTTTCCCTTGCTAATATTTCCTGTCCCTTTTTTTTTTTTTTTGGCAAATCTGATTATTGCTGTATGTGCCAATATTGGAAATTTGCTGAAACAACTGAAAATGTAATATTTCATTTTAGACAATCATACTAGTTTTACAGTTGTTCAAAAGACAAAATTTGCAATTATGTTCTTTTTTTTTTGTCTCTAACTGTGCACAGGTTATTGGTGTGGTAGTGGCAGATACACAGGAAAGTGCAAAAGCTGCTGCCAACAAGATTATTATAACTTACGAGGACCTGCCTGCAATTCTTTCCATAAGAGAGGCAATTCAAGCCGGAAACTTCCATCCAAACACAGAACGATGCATGCAAAAAGGGGATGTCGAAAAATGCTTCAGATCAGGTTTGTGTGATAGAATCATAGAGGGAGAGGTGCAAGTTGGAGGCCAGGAGCATTTCTATTTGGAGCCACAGTGCAGTTTGGTCTGGACTGTCGATTCGGGAAATGAGATTCACATGATATCTTCTACACAAGTAAACAATTTCGCATTATCAGTACTACCTAAAGATAGAACATAGATTGCAAGACTATCATCAACTTTATTCAAATTTTACGACCCAACTTTAGGCTGTAAGAATTCAAGACTATCATTAACTTCAGTAGCCACTGGATCGAGTCGGTTCAGCTTGACTTGTTAGACTCATCTTGATATGTCACCAACACTTGTAAATAATTTTCTTGAAGATATTATATTTGCACTTTTTTATAAATGTAATTTTTTTTTACTTTTAGAGTCCTCAAAAGCATCAAGACAGCGTGGCACGTGTGCTAGGCCTTCCGTTTTCAAAAGTTGTTTGCAAAGCTAAGAGGCTTGGAGGTGGGTTTGGTGGGAAGGAAACAAGGTCAGTGTTTATTGCGGCAGCTGCCTCAGTGGCTGCATATCACATGAGACGGCCAGTTAAAATCGTTCTTGACCGTGATGTTGATATGATGATCACCGGCCATCGGCACAGCTTCCTTGGCAAATACAAGGTTAAAATAACATCTGTACTGATAGAAACAACTTTTATAAATGTAAAAGTACCACATATATATGGGGAATTGTTTAAAAACATAAACCCCTACTTTGTTTTGAAGCTGCAGGAAAGCCCCTCGTATTTCTTTATTTGCAAAAAGAATCTTCTCAACTTCATCCAGAAATTTTGTTGCCAGACTGTGAGTTGGGTAGTCACAGAAAATGAATGTATTTTACAAGGTTAAAATAGCAGCCCCTCATATTTCTTATGGAGTATAAATTAAACCATCATATCGTTTTCTTAATGCTGTCTTGAAAGTACAAATTAATGCTGTCTTGAAATTTGTTACCCTATTCTTCTTGGATTTTATTAACTTTGTATTATATGCTGATTTCTCTTAACAGGTTGGTTTCACAAACGAGGGAAAGATAGTGGCACTTGATTTGGAATTGTACAACAACGCAGGAAACTCACTTGACCTGTCCCTATCAGTTCTAGATCGTGCTATGTTCATGTCTGAAAACGTGTATGACATCCCAAACATGAGAGTGAGAGGTCAGGTTTGCTTCACCAATTTCCCGAGCAACACTGCCTTTAGGGGATTTGGTGCTCCACAAGGCAATCTCATTGCAGAGAACTGGATCGAGCGGGTCGCTATGGAGCTTCAGAAAAACCCAGAAGAGATTCGGGTAAGCACCATTTTGGCAACCTTTCCAATTTGGACCCTGTGATGTTATGATATTCTGTTGGAAACCTAAATGCATCGGAGAAGATCTATTTTTTGTCTTGAAAAATGGGAGGAATTCCATTTGGGCAGTTCCGGTATGATAGGGGATTACTGGTGTAATGTGTTGTTTGGCAATTTGAGTTCTTAAGTTCTCATCATGCATGTTTTATCATTTATCTGGTATGGTACTTAAAAACGGAATAGGACTTGTATGTTGTTCTTTTGGTTTATTTTATTTAAATCTAGTTTTTGCTTTATCCAATACAATACTGGACTACTGGTAAGGACCCATTTCCAGTTTCATATTTTAATTTTGGAGATGAACTTTGTAAAGCCAAATCTCGAAGCTTTACCATTTTGCCTATGAAGTTAACATAATTCCTGGATTAGATTGACTTCTGATATCACAATTTTTTTTCAGGAACTCAACTTCCATGGAGAGGGATTTGAAACACACTACGGTCAGTTAGTAGAGCATTGCACATTGAAGCAAGTATGGGACGAACTGAAAACATCTTGTGATTTTGCGAGAATGCGTCAAGAGGCAGCCTCTTTTAACCGTCAGAATCGCTGGAGGAAGCGTGGTGTTGCCATGGTGCCCACCAAATTTGGCATCTCCTTCACTTCCGCACATTTGAACCAGGTTTCCTTTGCACCAACATCTCTTTCATTCAGTCTAATTTTGTATAATTGTTCTGTCTTTAAAAAAAGTTCGCCTCCATTGCCTGTAGGTTTGAGCTCAAACACTGCATTTTACGTACTGTGTCAATTTGGGCTAGTTCAGGATTTAGACCCTTTAATTGCTTGGTCACAAGAAAATGGTGACCTAGAATTAAGTTGTCACACTTAGGGGGTAAATTAGGTGTACTCCACTAGCCCTTATGACTCTTATCACACAATTTAGGACTGGTTGTAGCACAATTTTACCGTTGAATGTAGGCTGATTTTCTGTCGAGGGTTAATTATTATTCGGATGATTTAGAGAATAGTTTCATAGGTATCAGTAGAATTGGTAGGAGAATTCTATGCTATGTAAAATATTATGATTTTCATCTTTACTATTTTCTAAAGATTGATATAATTGCTCCAGGCTGGTGCCCTTGTTCAAGTATATACTGATGGTACAGTACTGGTGACACATGGTGGAGTAGAGATGGGTCAAGGTCTCCACACAAAAATAGCTCAAATTGCAGCCTCTTGCTTCAACATCCCTCTTAACTCTGTTTTTATATCTGAGACAAGTACCGATAAGGTAAATATAGCTCTTATTTGTCAGAGATTCATACAATAATTGGCATTTCAGCTTATATTGGTTTTTGCTAATCTGCTAGTGCTGCCTACCAGATCAGTACCAGTTTGTCCAAGTACCATTTTTGTCCATTTAGATACCATGCAAAATATAGTGTGCACTCTATTTTTAATTTATTAAGAAAGAACATATTAATATAATATTTTAATGTGCTTTAGGTACCCAATTCATCCCCAACAGCAGCATCAGCAAGTTCAGACATGTATGGGGCTGCCGTTTTAGATGCTTGTGAGCAAATAGTTGCACGAATGCAACCTGTTGCTAGTAGAAACAAGCATGGTTCTTTTGCTGAGGTAATTTATTTTCATGTTTTATTCATTGTTTTTTATGAAAATATTAATGAATAAAAACTAGTAACTTTACCAGGATTGTGTAATAATCAAGACAGTTAGATTTCTGTGTTTTGAGCCTGGCCATTTTTTCATTTAGATACCAGGTATAGAACTCTTTTTTTTTCAGCACTAATCATTAGTGCCTGATGTACAGTACAAATAACTGCTAAATAATTAACAGTCTGGTTTGCATACGTACTAAGTGAGATCTGTCAATGCAAATTATACTTTTAACTGTAGGAAATATTATTGTTATGCTTGTGCTGATACTTATAATTCTTTTACTTTTGTTTCCAGTTAGCCCGAATGTGTCATTTTGAGAGAATAGACCTGTCTGCTCATGGCTTCTATGTAACACCCGGTATCAATTTCGACTTTAAAATCGGTAAAGGGGCTCCTTTCAATTACTTCACCTATGGTGCTTCCTTTGCTGAGGTTGAAATTGACACATTAACTGGAGATTTTCATACTCGATCTGCTGATGTTGTCATGGATTCGGGGCGTTCTCTTAATCCAGCAATTGATATCGGCCAGGTAATCTGTACATGCAATTTTGTGTTGAAATCTTTGCAGAAACTATGTTTATGTTGCAGATTCATCTATGCCCCTAAATTCTCAAATGTCATCATTTGTGCCATGCGTGATGATAAATATCAGCTGTGTTACATCTAAAGCACATAGAATGTCATACATAGTCCTACATTGTTTCTTGAAAGTATGTAGGGGCGGAATTAGATAGTAGAGGGAAAGGGGTAATAAGCACCCCCTATAAATTAAATTTTTAAAATTTACAAAAAAATATACTATTAGCCCCCCTCATAAAATGAAATTACTGAACACTTCTTTTATCCAACCCCCCATCTCAATTTTTGTGGTTCTGCCCCTGAAAGTATGCCCCTCCGTTCCCGTTTTATGTAGAGAAAATAACCATCTTTCAAATAGAATTAAAGGACAGTGTGGATGATTTATTGTTTCTCTGGCGTGATATGTTGCAAGTACATACGTCTTGTTGTACCCATGATGTTTAGAGGTCTCACAAAGGCTACACATTAATCATCATACCTTCACTTCTTTTCCTTATTATTCTCCTGTCCCTAATTGTGCTTTACATTTTGTGCATTATTTTAGATCGAAGGAGCATTTGTGCAAGGGATGGGGTGGATTGCATTGGAGGAACTCAAATGGGGCGATTCATCTCACAAGTGGATTAGACCTGGTAGTTTATTTACAAGTGGACCCGGGACTTACAAGATTCCTTCTGTGAACGACATCCCTCTCAAATTCAAAGTCTCAATTCTTAAGGTACATTTTTGCTTTATATTCAGAGTCTTTTTTAATCTTAATAGCCCTTTTTTTTCTACTACTTTTACCTAAACTAACCTTTTCCGACTTCATAAACAGGGTGTGGCAAATCCTAAGGCAATACACTCCTCCAAAGCCGTTGGTGAACCGCCATTCTTTCTTGCTGCTTGTGTTTTGTTTGCAATTAAAGATGCAATAATAGCAGCCAGGGCTGATTCAAATCATAGCGAGTGGTTCCACCTCGACAACCCAGTGACACCTGAACGCATCCGAATGGCTTGCTTAGACATGTTCACTGAGAAATTTGTAGATGCTGATTTCAGACCTAAACTCAGTGTGTGATAAGTCTGATGTACTAGAGCACCCAATAGTTGTGCATTTTCTCTGGGAATAAACCTTGTTTGTTTGATGTATAAAGCTTGTGTTCTGTGGTTTCTTGTATAGAAACAACCACAAACTCAAATATGTTTCTTCCCAGCTTTAGGAGTCGCAATAATAGGAATCTTAATGGCTGATTCTATTTTTCTTGATATTATTGCACCTGTAAACCAAGGATTGTACCATGCCTGTTATTGTGGTTCCATGTAATTTGCCGGAATTTTTATTAATAGGAATATAATTAAAAAATTATTGGTAATGAGGAATGATTTCGTGAAATTTCAACATATAGGAAAAACGTTGTACTCTGGTGTTATGGACCATTGCGGCCCGATTAGCCAAAAGATTAACTAAACAGCGTTAAAGCAAATACAGGCCGTTATGGACAATCGCGGCCATAGTTGTTGAAAAAAAAAAATACGGAAGGTTATGGATTATCGCGGCCAGATAGGCCCCAAAAAAAAAAAAAAAAACCTAGCCATTGCTGTCTATCACTGGCCGTCCCCATTTTTTTTTCATTGATATTGCGCAGCTGAGAGTAAATGGAGACTCGATTGCGTACATAAAGGCTTTGTTGCACAATTGAATTGAGGCAATATCTATGGACCTTAGAGACCTGCATAAATTATTTGGGTCTGTGTTTAAACCTTATTTCTATTAATTGTCAAGTTATAAAGTTAGTAATTGCCGACAGATCTCAGCCTATAGAAATATCGTTTGGGAACCACATCTTACAAAAATAATTTCTACCAAATTGTTGAACAAAACTGTACCCAAATTAAATATCTGCAAATTTACCTAGTGTTTCCCTTTACATTTCTACCAAATTGTTGAACAAAACTGTACCCCTTTACATTTGTACTCACGATCGAACCGCATACATACAAATATTAAAATGGAATTATTCTCTCTGGCCGTGATAGACCAACACGGCCTAGATTTTTTTATTTTTTTTTCCGTCTCCCCTAGACATGATAGAGGATAACAACTCAAGTTTTTCTTTTTTTTTTTTCCGAGCTTCCTGGACGTGATAGAGAATAATGTCCTCTCCCAAATTGTAAAGCTGCTAATCAAACCGTGGATCATATTCAACGGTTTTATTTTGATTTTTAAGTTTTAAATTTTGAATTTTAAAGTTTTTAAAAATAAAGACATTGTGAAGACAAAAAAAATAGAGATATTTGAATCATCCTCGTTTCAAATAGACACCATTTCTGAGTTAAATTTAAAACCGTAAAATAATGGACCCACCTTACATAAAACCGAGAGGATACGCATTCTAATTCTGTAACATGATCCTTGCCAAAGTTTTTCTCAGAAATAGATTTAATAATAATCCAGTAACATGAATCCAGTTATCCAGTATTCCAGTTCTATAAGAGCCACACAAATTCTACATTCCCGCTTTCCCAGTCTGTGAAGTCAAAACAGGATTACGGGTGGAAGACAACAGTCTTAGCCTATCTACTATTGAATTCCCCAAAATTTCTCTCCCGGCCCAATGTTTACAATTATTTTACTTAAACATCGCGGGAAATGGGTCCTTCATCTACAAGGATCGTCCAATCATAGTATGCCGTGTAATTCCAGTCAGTTGAGCGTGTAATCTTTAAAGTGTTTAATTTCCGTCCTTGGTTCGCGGATCCCTTCGCCGCGGTTTGGGTTACGCTCCGCTCATAAATGATGGTCAAACTATTTTCACAAAATTGAAGAGGATCCGATCATCCGACCCTAATTGTTATTTGTGCGGTTTTATGATTTTATCCCCTGAAAGAAAGTGTGTATCTTCCGACATATAGATTGTATGACAAAAAAAATTTACAGACGATCTATCTTTGTAATTATAAACCGCAACTCATTTTACCCACCGTTTCACAGTTCACACTAGTGCGTATCCTCTGAGATATCTCAACTCTTGCGTGACCGACGTGTCCGGTGTCTATTCGAGGATAGCGCGGGGGCCAGTATTATTTTTGCTTTGAGATTCGTGCAGAACGTATTTGAACAGTTGAGATTTTCCAGAAAACAACACTCAAAAGTTGAGATATCTCAGAGGATGCGAATTCGTTTCACACTTACATAATTTCAGATCTTCTGAAACCAAATTGTTGCGTACGTTTGTGCTTCTACTTGATTGATGGTAAAAGAATAAGAAAAAGGCTAGCCGCCTAGCAGTAGCACTACTTAGAACTTGCCTTCACAAAAAGCGACATGAGAATATCCACAGAATACTCACGAGTCACGAGTCACCCTCACGCTGTATTACCGACATCGTTCCTCTCGGATATAGATTCTAACAGAGCTTTTTTTGCTTCATACAACGCACGAATCATATGCAGCGCTGTTTTAATTCTATAGTCCGTAAGCTTCATAAAGTAAAACTGCTCTGTTAAAATCTTTGCCCTTCCTCTCTTCCAAATATAATGTCCGAATTCAAACCAAAATCAGAATTCACGCAAATGGCGAAGTCCTTGATATTCCTCATCTTCTTTCTCCTCGCCGCTTCTAACCTTGTCACCTCGAAGGCGATGCCCGGCGGTTGGGCTCCGATCAAGAACCTGACAGATCAGCACGTGAAGGATCTCGGAGCCTACGCCGTGTCGGAGCACGATAAGGTCACTAAAGACAGCTTGGTGTTCGTGCAAGTGGTGAAAGGAGATCAACAGGTTGTATCGGGGATGAACTATCGGCTGGTGCTAGAGGCGAAAGATGCAAAGGAGGTGGTGGCAAAGTATTTGGCGGTGGTGTGGGAGCAGCCTTGGACTAATTCCACAGGACTCACCTCCTTCAATCCGGTCTCTAGTTGATATGTTTTTTTTTTAATTACATTCTTGTAGGATCTAGTTGATGTTTTAACTAGAGGTTTCATAATTGTTTCGTCTGTAGTGAAAAGGAAGAGGTGCTTGGTGTATTACTGGCAATAAAAGTGAGCGACTTTACTCTATGTTTATCTAATTTTTTATTAGAAATTCCTCTTAACTCGGTCAATTTTTCTTTCTTATTTTTTTTGTTTATTCGTTTCTTAACTTCGTTTGTTTGTTTGGGCAAGAAATTTGGGGGAAGTTGCCGCAATCAGCAAATTATCTAAAAGTGGCGTTTTTTTTTTCACAATTGGCGTTTTTATCTTTGCAAACATTTCTTTTGCGTAGAATTGAGAGAATTTGTGTAAAAATGTCGTTCCTATGAAGGGGTGTGAAGAAACACACTGCAGATTTCAGGATGGAGGCAGGATTTTTAACTTATGGGGATCAATGGATATACAAAATAACTTTTTTCTTTTTTGAAAAGATATTAGGTCAATTTTAGAAATTTTGTAAAATTAATGAAGATTGAATAAGATTTGTAGTACTTTTATCTAAAATATACATATTAATACAGAATTTTCAAAAAAAAAAAAAAAAAGGGTGAGTTAAATCTTCATCCTCCTTTATTCGAACCAGTGACGGTTGCATGTTGCAGCGTCTGTTGGTGGGATCCGACTCCGCTGCTCGCCAAATAGGCGAGCAGGACCCTGCTTTTCAAAATCAGACCGTTAAAATTTTTTCAAGCACGGATCTCAACACAGATGAACGGTTCGATTTAGAATAGCAGGGTCCTGCTCACCTATTTGGCGAGCAGCGGAGTTGGTTCCCTGTTGGTGATGGGGAGGAATAAAAAAAAAAAAAGAGAAGAAAAGACATTCATCTTTCGAGTCTCAATCCCACGAAAAAGGAATGTAGAAAAAGGAGAAGAATCTCTTCTCTTTAAGACGCATCTCCCCTCAGTTTAGACTTTAAAGTGTAACACACTTAATTTCCTTCTGATTTTCTTTATTTCTTTTTCTTTTTTACACTTCTTCCTTGCTTAAGAGCCCGACATTTTTATTAATATCCAAAGTTTAATAGTAATTATTAATTATGTCTAGATTCCCGAACTTTTGTTAAAAATGCCCAAGTCGACTAGAAAATGACCGGCTTGGGTACCCAGTAAACCGGTCATTTTCTGGCCGGCTTACTCTATTTTTTTTTTTTTTAGAGAGACACTATGAAGATCAAAATATTGAAATCTAACTCTGAAATTTTGAAATTTTAGTTTAAATTATTTGTTACATTACTTCTTTTGATGTATAATTAGCATATTTATACTAAAATACGCTAGATTAATTGAAATTATGTTGAATTACACTATATTACAATAAATTATGTTGAATTATACTATATTACGTTAAATTACAATAACTTCGCTAATTATGCTGAAATACGGTAAATTACGCTATAGCAGACTGATTTTGCTCATCTTTCATGAATCGTAAAAAATAGTAAAAAAATTCAAAAAATAGTAAAAATTGATATTCTACAAGTTCATTATGTAACTAATTTACTGAGCTACTTGGATTGAATAATAGAAATGAAAATCTTAATCGGAAACTTCAACTCAAGTTTTGAGGCTATTCTCTTTGTTTTTTGGGGATTCTGAATTTCAGAAAACAGCATAGTGGTCATTGACGCATGTGCATTTTCGCAAGCTTTCTGAAAAGTGGTCATTTGCTGAAATCGGACACTCGAGTGCCGTTTTATGGCCGTTTGAAGTTTTGTCGTCGTTTTTCGCCTTTTCAGTGAAGATATCGTCCATATTCATATGTAATTTACCGTATTTTAGCGTAGTGTAATGTAATTTATCGTATTTTATTGTAATATAGTGTAATTCAACATAATTTCAAGTAATCTAGCGTATTTTAGTATAAATATGCTAATTATACATCAAAAGAAGTAATACAACAAATAATTTAAACAAAAATTTCAAAATTTCAGAGTTAGATTTTAATATTTTGATCTTCATAGTGTATTTCAATATTTTGTTATATTACTTCTTTTGATATATAATTAGCATATTTATATTAAAATACGCTAGATTAATTGAAATTATGTTAAATTATGCTAAATTACATTAAATTACGCTAAAATACGAAAATTACGCTAAATTACAAATGAATAGGGACGATATCTTCACTGAAAATGCGAAAAACGACGATGAAACTTCAAACGGTCATAAAACGGCACTCGAGTGTCCGATTTCAGCAAATGACCACTTTTCGGAAAGCTTGCGAAAAGACGCATGCGTCCGTGCCGGCTATGCCGGATTCCAAAAATCAGAATTGTCAAAAAATAAAGGGAAGAGCTCAAAACTTGAGTGGAAGTTTCCGATTAAGATTTTCATTTCTATTATTCAATCCAAGTTAGCTCAGTAAATTAGTTACATAATAAACTTGTAGAATACCAATTTTTACTATTTTTAAAATTTTTTAACTATTTTTTATGATTCATGAAAGATGACCAAAATCAGTCTACTATAACGTAATTTTGTGTAGTTTAGCGTAATTTACCGTATTTCAGCATAATTAGTGAAGTTATTGTAATTTAACATAATTTATTGTAATATAGTGTAATTCAACATAATTTCAAGTAATCTAGTGTATTTTAGTATAAATATGCTAATTATACACCAAAAGAAGTAATATAACAAATAATTTAAACAAAAATTTCAAATTTTCAGAGTTAGATTTCAATATTTTGATCTTCATAGTGTCTCTAAAAAAAAATAAAAAAAGAGTAAGCCGGTCAGAAAATGGCCAGTTTAGGAGTACCTAAGCCGGCCATTTTCTGACCGGCTTGGGCATTTTTAGCAAGAGTTCGGAAATCTGGACATAATTAATAATTTCTATTAAACTTTGGATATTAATAAAAATGTCGGCATGTGGTGTTTGACATGATTAATAAATGCACTCCTAATTTATCATAATATGTACAAATTCCACTCAGGTACTGGTAGGGGTGCAGTTAATGCAATTAATGCAAGCTTGAAAATTGTTTCTTCATTTTGCTAAACGACTGCCGACTTCTAGAAACATCATCCATCCTACGTTCAGACCGCCTTTTTCGGTCACCAACCAGTCAACCTACCGTCTACCGTTAAATGTCTGGAAGCAAATACGCGCAAATAATTCAAAAGAATGGAAAAAAACGCATAAGAATACCGGATATTAGTATAATCATCCCATCCCCTGACCGGATACGTCGTTTATAAATCAAGCAAAATGGTGAAAAAGCTAACAATAAAAATCCAAAATGGCCAAGTACCTAGTTCTCCTCCTCCTCCCGCTCTCCTTTCTCCTCCTAATTTCTCTCCGCCCCGCCTCCGCCTCTGTAGGCGGGTGGACCCCGATCAAGAACCTGACAGATCCGCACTTGAAGGAGCTCGGAGGCTTCGCGGTGGCGGAGCACGACAAGAGAGGGAATGATAGGTTGGAGTTCGTGAAGGTCGTGGCGGGAGATCAACAGGTGGTGGCTGGGATGAACTATCGCCTGGTGTTACAAGTGAAGGATGGGAAAGGGAAGGTGGTGAAATACCAGGCAGTGGTGTGGGAGAGAGCTGGTAATTCGGGATCCAGGCAACTCACCTCCTTCAATCGTGTCTGATTTGATCGTAGAGACTCGATAGGTGTTTGTGGAAATAACTTGGAAATTAATACTGGGGAATTGCTCTAGCTGTAATTTCTGAGTTGTTGTTTAATATGCATTCGTGTATATATTGTGCTTCAGACACTTTGTTATATGTAATAATTTCTTCTGATAGCTTTTGTTATATATATATTCTCAGTTAAATATTTCTTGGATAATTAATTTGTCAGTTAATCGTGTTTTTATCAACTGGTCATTCTTTTCAACTTGAGATTCGTTAATAACTGTATGTCTTCCTTTGATATTAGTTTATTTCAGGGTTCTAAATAGCTAGCTATAGCGGTTTTTGACCTAAAAAGCTAAGCTACGGGGTAAAACTTCGCTAATCGAGCTACGGCCGCTATAGCGGTAATAGCGGTCCGCTATGCTACATGGGCTTATTATTATTTATTTATTTTGCAATTTAAATGAGCTTTAAGGTCCAAACCGAAATTAAATTAGATGGGTCTATAATATCAATCAACTTGAACAATGTGCGTTGGCCTATATCAATTAAATTATTTGAATATGTAGTAAACTGATACTTAATATATGGTAGTAGGATATTTTGAATAGAAAATATATCAGTAGTTTATACATTAGGAATATTTTGAATGATAATTTGGACTTTGTATTGGTTCAATGTGAATATTAGAACTTCTTAATCAATTTGGTGTTTTTGTTACTTATGAGACTTTAGATAATGTTTATTATTAGTAGAAATATAAAATAAAATTTTTGAAAATAAAAAAATCGCTATGTAGGATAGCTTTCGCTATAGCTACGCTATTCGCGATAGCTTTTTTTTTGTCTCCCCGCTATGCCGCTATAATCGCTATTTAGAACCTTACTTTATTTACATTTTTGCATGGATGAAACTTGAGTATTTGATGCGACAGTAGACAAGCAGCACATCTCATGTGGCGAAATTTTTTTTGTTACCACAAGAAAAAAATCAAATTAAATCGTTACCACTCTCGTTTGGCCCGTATCAATTCTACCACCCACGCTAACCCAGTTCGCGCAATAAATAGGCTGGTGCGCGCACTGGGTTGGCGCACAAGGTGGTGCGCTGACTGGGTTGGCGCACCAACCTCTTCTGCCTATTAAGGCACCAACTCAGTATTATTTTTATGTGGCGTATTTTAGATCGTTATTTCGATTAGTTTTATGTTGCGTATTTATATATTATTTTCATATTACTTCTTATGTTGCGTATTTTATATCTCATATCCCGTAATACATAATACATTAAAACATTAGAACACACCATAGATAAAACATAACACACAACGATAGTATATTAAAACATAACACACAATACATAAAACATTACCGAAAGCCTTAACCTTAATACAAAACCGAAAGTTTGTACCATAATACATAACCGAAAACCCTAACCTTAATACATAAACAGAAAGTCCTAACCATGACATTATTGGGTACGGTTCCTAGTATCCCTTCTTCTTCTCGCATTCCTTTCGAGGGTAGCTCTGTTAGTCTCGTGACCCCTTCTCCTTCCTTCCAGTATGTCCATCCACATTGGGATCCTGTTGTGTCTTCTCCGACCCAACTTCACTAACCGGTGCTCTGGCGTTAAGATATCCCCTTCGTGCGGCGGCCAATCACCTTGATTGTCATACACGTGGAATTCTCCACTCCATGTGTCGATAAGTGTTTGGATGTTGTAGTAGTAATTGACGAAGACATTTGGATCGTAGTTCCTATATTTTTCACACATTTGTAAGTTTCATCATCCAAGATTATTATGAAATTTTAACACACATTCATACCTTATTTGACACATTGACATCACATGAACACATGGTATTCCGGTGAGCTGAGGCTTTTGGCAAGAGCATTGCACCTCATGGTCGTTCTGCACAACGACCTTGTACCTACAGTCTCGGGACGTGTACACCCATTTGCCTGCCTCTATGTCAAATGGGATTTTCTCGCCATGTGATGTCACCATGAATTCCCCGGATCTATTGAATGGAACCGCGCTCATTTTGTTAGTCTTCCGGATGTGCTTGTTCAGCTTCAAGTGCGTACGAGTGGAGAACAGCTGACTAGTACCCGCTCATTTTGTTAGTCTTCCGGATGTGCTTCTTCCGGATGTGCTTGTTCAGCTCCATGAATGGGGACCGACTAGTACCAGCCCCCGTGGATGGGGGCCGACTAGTACCCGGTAAATTTAGGGCCCGAGTAGGACCCGTCACTGACTGATCCATGCCCCGACTAGGGTTCTGTGTACGGTTCTGTCTAGGATTCTGTCTACAGTTCTGTCTGGGGTTGGCAACCACATATAACTCTAGGAACTTGAAAGGTGTTGTCAAATTCAATGTCATTTGGGTATACAACCCCCAACTGCTATCGTCTAGTACAGGGAGTTGTTGGAACCATGTTTGGTTGCCTTGGCCAATATTAATTCTAGCGGAAATTACCAGTTCGTAATAATTCGGGTCAATACCAAGTTCCTGGTACACTTCCCTAGTTATACCGGCGAAATCTAAATCCGAACCGATATTGAACATTTTCTGGGGTTGGGTACTGTAATAAGCACCATTGGGCCCTTGTTGTACTTCACCACCAAAATAACAAGCAATTCCAATCATAGTTACCTGAATTACAGAACAAACCCAACATTTAATAAATTTACAAAAAATTAAAAAGTAATTAAATAATTAAAAAAATATAAAGGACTAGAGTGAAAAAAACTTACTCTTTGGTCTTTGCGAGAATGTTCTTTGCTGCCTGCTGCCTTGGGTCGAATGAAATGAGCACAGTATACTAAGTTGGTGCCTTAATAGACAGAAGAGGTTGGTGCGCCAACCCAGCGCACCACCTTGTGCGCCAACCCAGTGCGCGCACCAGCCTATTTGGTGCGCGAACTGGGTTAGCGTGGGTGGTAGAATTGATACGGGCCAAACCAGAGTGGTAACGATTTAATTTGATTTTTTTCTTATGGTAACAAAAAAAATTTCGCCTCATGTGAGCATATCCAAATCCAATCCACTGGACCAAACAGTAGACTGATTTGGTTTTAAGCCCATTTTGCAATTTGGCGGTATTAAAAAAGCGCGAAAGCGACGCTTACACTTATCTATTTGCCGACATTTTTTTTTTGTCCAAGTCCGTAAGGACAAGTGAAGTTTAGTGTACTATAGGATCCGAAATTTTTATTTATACCATTTTAAAAAAAATCAATTAATAAAATAACCATCGTTTCTGGTCAATTCTAAATCTAGCATGGCCGTAGAACACCGGAGCGGACCCATATGGGGGGTACCGCAGAATGCCAGAGCGGACCCTCATATGGGGCCGCAAAATGCCGAAGAGGTCCCTGGGGCCTCAGAATGCCGTAGAGGTCCCTGGGGCCTCAGAATGCCGTAGAGGACCCTTTATTTTTTTATTTTAAAATACGAAATTGTAATTTGTATTTATTTATTTTCAAATGTGGTTTAAATTGATTTTTGGTCGTATCGTATTCGTTTGGAATATTTCGGTAGAAAATTGGTGATGCAAGAATAGGGGTGAAAAAGGTATGGATAATATCCGATACGTATTCGATCCGTATTTGAAAAATTAGATAAATTAGATGTGGATATCTGATATCTGAATATTCGTGTGAATATGGATACTGATATGGTTTTACGTTTCAATTATCCGTATCGTATCCGATAGTAGATATATATTATATATTTTAATATATATATTATGAAAAAATATTGTTATTCATCATTAAAATTAGATATATATTATGAACTTTGATATTTTTTTAATATTATTTTAATAAATATCCGATCCGATCCGATCCGATCCGATCCGATCCGATCCGATCCGATCCGATCCGTATCCATATATGTATCCAGCTGATATCCAATCCGTATCCGTATCTGAAAAATTAAAAAGAGATATGGATATAGTTTTACCATTATCCACTCCGAATTCGCTCTGTTTCCACCCCTATGCAAGATACAAGGAAATTTCCTCAACATAAATATATATATTGTAAAATGCAAATAGACCCGTTTTCATATATTCATTTGATTAGAATTAATTAATAAATTGAGTAATGACCAGCAAGGCTCAAACCACACGGATTACAGAGAATTCTTTTCTGGAGAAATTAATAGAAAGAAAGAGAGAGATCGAAATGAAAAGAATGCATCAGGTTTTTTGATTGATAGAAAAATCGGTAGGATTTCTACCGATTTTAAAAATAAAAAAGTTAGAATCATTAGAAATTCTACGGATCCCAACTAATTTTTCTTTTTTTTTCTTTTAATTTTCTCTAGTAATGTAAAAAAGATTTTATGAAAATAGATAGAGTATCATAAAATTTAGATATAATAGAAACATTCCATCTAATTTTTTAAAGACTTTTTATATTTTACTAGAGATCTAATAGAAGAATTTTCTCCATCTATATATCAAATTAAAAAATAATTTCAAAGAAACCACATATCTAAAATAATTTCAGAGCACACAAAATAATTTCAAAGAAACCACATATCTAAAATATCGAAAATATTCCAAACGAATACGATACGACCAAAAATCAATTAAACCACATTCGAAATTAAATAAATAACTCTTAACAAATTATAATTTCGTATTTTTAGAATAAAAAAAATAAAGGGTCCTCTACGGCATTCTGAGGCAGGGACCTCTACGGCATTCTGCGGCCCCATATGAGGGTCCGCTCCGGCATTCTGCGGTACCCCCCATATGGGTCCGCTCCGGTGTTCTGCGGCCGTGCTAGATTTAGAATTGACCAGAAACGATGGTTATTTTATTAATTGATTTTCTTAAAATGGTATAAATAAAAATTTCGGCTATAGGATACTCTTCAGAGTGTAATCTTTAACAAAAGTAATATTTTCGTACTTTTAAATAGCAGACACATGTGAGACTTCTACAAAGTGAGATATTATTATTAAAAAATATAAAATAAATATATTTAATACAAGTAGTACTTTCTGTACTCCTAAGTACGTAGCAGGCACATGTGAGACTTCTGCAATATTGTGAGACCTTTCATAAATCGCCTTGTCTATATATTGTAACCTAATATCACCTCATATCAAAGAAGAGATGTGTTACTATCTTAACTCAGTGTGTTAAGATAGAGAGGAGAGAGAAGTGAGTTGGGAAAGTGCTCAGAGAATAAGTTTTGAAAACGGGTTTTGGATAATTAGGATATCCGCGCTCTGTTTAGGCATATTTAAAATTATGATCCGACTAATTGTCCCCAAGCTTCTATCCCCAGTTTTTCCCCAAAATAACTGTTATTTGCCTTGCGCGAATACTGTAAAACTCTATAACTAATACTGTGAACTTCAACAACAAATCATGTATAATAAGAAGTTTAAAATCCAACAATCCAAGTTAGTTGGGAGTGGTCCCCAAGTTAGTTGCAAACAGTTAGCAACTTACAAAAACACTGTACTTCCAGCTGTACTTGAAAAACTGACGGCTTCTAGAAAGTTTCAAAAACAAGCCACTTCTCAAACTTGTAGTTATTTACAAATAACACCTAAAATTGTGCAAAATTAATTTTTTTGCATCAAAATTTAATTTTTTTTTATATTAAAATTTTAATTTTAATTTTATTTTTTTCGTATTTTTCTTTTTTCTTTTTTCTTCAATTATTAATATTTGTATATCGATCTATATAAAGTAAAATAAGGCTTACATACTGTAAAATTAGCAGATGCAAACTATAAAACTGACATATGTTAATAGCAAAACTTCAATACTGTAAAATGGTATCCAAATAACATATACAAGTTATAAAATTTCATTAATCACAAAATAAACTGTTCAAAACCATAAACTATAACCATCAACTACAAGATGTCACCATCCATAACTGTTACGACCAATAATTGTTACCACTGATAATTGTTCACAAGCACAGAGAAAAATTCAATAAAAACATGGCTAATACATCAATACAAACATGGCTTCTTCACTTCATAATCCTCTGGTGCACATTATTCGAATGAGTGAGAAGTTTCATCGCTAGAACCACACGTTCTTTTGATATATCATCCTGCAAAAAATTGGAGTTATGAACCATTAGCAGATGCAAACAATCAAAGCAACATACTGTAAAATTGTTATATGTATCCTGCAAAATTGCTGATGTATCCTGTGAAATTTATCATGTAAAATTGCACAGTAAAATAATACTGTAACCAAAGTGAATCACAGTAAAAACTGTCTAATACATAATTTGCATCTGCTAATTTAACAGTATTGAAGACTTATTTTACATGATATAGATCCATATATAAATATTAATAATTGTTATATGTACCCTGTAAACTTGTCTTATGTATCATGTAAATTGTTATATATATATCCTGTAAAATTGCACATATGCTGTCAACTAAAGTAAATACCGTAACTCCAGTGACTCATAGTAAAAACTGTCTAATACATAATTTGCATTTTCCAAATTTACAGTATTCAAGGCTTATTTTACATGATATAGATCCATATATAAATATTAATAATTGGTATATGTATCCTGCAAAATTATTATATGTATCATGTAAAAATGTACTATGTATGCTGTAAAATTGTTATATGTATCCTGTAAAATTGCACATATCCTGTAAACTAAAGTGAATACTGTAACCCAAGTAAAAACTGTCTAATACATCCTGTCAAATGATGTTTATGAGTATAATTGTTAAACAGATGCTGTAACTATGATTAACCAAAGTGAATACTATAAACTGTTGCACATATCCTGTAAAATTGTTATATGTATCCTATAAATTACATACTGTGATAAACTTATACAACTATACTGTAAATTGTTACATGAATCTTGTGAAATCAATGTATCCATACTGTAAATTGTTACATATATTCTAGGAGATAAATCCTATAAAATATTGTATAGATCATGTAAATCTATTAGATAGATCCTGTAAATAGATGTTGTAAACTAAAATTTTCAAATATTGATCGAGAGAAGCGCGATTTGGTCGAGACAGTGGTGATCACCAGAGAAATCGAGAAAGTATACAGATTGTCGATTTGAAGAAAAAAAACCAAAATCAGCATATCGACAATTGCATGGTGTCAAAAATCAAAATAGTGGAAAATCATAATCTAAATTTGACGAAATATTAATTAAAAAATTAAAAACCCTAGATCCTTCGAAAAAATCGAATCAATGACAAATAAAATCTGAGAAAATCAATCAATCATAACTAGACCAAAGTTTGAGATGCAATATCGCGATTGTATGATTTTGAGGGCTGAAATTGAAGGAAAATCGAAGCCGTGATCTGAAATCAAAACTACTTCGATATTCAAGAAAATTGAGGTCTGAAATCAAAACCTGTAGCGTGACACCACTGCTGTCTTCTTCGTCGTTAAAGTGGTCCAGTACTTCGTCGCCGTCGCTACCGTCGACAGGTAACTTTCTTTTTCTTCACCGTCGCGCGTCACCGTCGCTGCCGTCGCGGCCGTCGCGATATTCGAATGAGTTTCTTTTATTCACATTCACGTAGGAGATATATCCGAATAATTTTTATAAAACAAGAGCATGTGCCTTCATTTCACTCGTATCCATTGTCGATCTGTCTTGAACGAATATAAACTTATTTAATTTCTATTAAAAAACGATAAATATCAACACAAAAATCGAGAAGGAGAATTGTTAATCGAAACGATAAATATCAACACAAAAATCGAGAAGGAGAATTGAGTAGAACCTGAGATACGATGAAAGGAACCAACGGCAGCAGAGATCAAGGCGACACCAACGGCGGCAGAGATCAAAGACGGAGAAGGAGAAATAAGTGGCACGGTGGATCAATGGATCGAGGCTGTGGAGAGAGATGTGGTTTTCGTAAAGGAGGAGAGATCGGGATTTTATTTTCAAAATGGAGAGGAATCAGATCAGAAAGTTTATAAAGGGGGAGAAGTGTACGGTTGAGAATTCGTTAGAAACTGAGTTAGAAGACGGAATGGATAAGGTGGGTAAAAGTGGGGACAGAAGGTTGGGTACCAAAACCTTTTCTCTTAAAATTATCCGAATTCGAAATCGAATTTATTCTTCGTTTTTCAAAAATATTCGGATCCGGAAAATTATCCGCTCCGTTAGGTCGGATCCAGATCCATTTACAACTATGTACTATAGTACTATAGTATACTATCAGATATTCTTCGGTCTTTTATTTACATATAAAGTTTAGTACAGTCTTTAACAAAAATAGTATTTTCTGTACTTCTGAGTAGCATTTAAAATTCGGTTATATTCGGCATATTCCTATTCAGTGTCCGGTCGAATAGAAAATAGCTATTCAGACCGAATATTGAATTCATGCTTTAAAAAACTTAAAAACATTCAAAATCCATTAAAAGAGTTCCGGGCCTGAATCCGTAACCCATTAAATGAGTTACAGAGGTAGGTGTTCTCTTCAAGCGTCCCACTCAGAAGTCTTTTATAACATCTCTACATGCTGTCTTATTGTATTTAAGTATTATGGAATGAAATATTTAATAAAAAATCCGCATATATAAATCTGAATAAGAATCCGCATATTCGGCTGCATACCATATATGCGGTATACAGCGGCCTTCCGGATACCGCATGAGAACCGAATATTAAAACACTGGACATATGTGAGACTTGTGCACAACGAGATAGTTTATTTGTATTTTAACATGGAAATAGTTTATTTTGTTATAAATGTATGTGTATTAGAATTATGATGTTTAAAGAAAGAAAGAAATTCCGCAAATAATTTAAAATAATTCTGAAAAAAAATAATTATAAATTATTCACTAGTTTTGTTACCATGAAGAAATATCAAAGCTTCATCTCCTGACTCATGAGAATCGTAACTAATGATGTCCCTTTTTTTAACAGATATTCATGATATCTTGTTTAATATAACAGAATGGGCCTAAATTTGTAGGCCCTATTATGGCATGTATTATGGGCTTGTATCCAAAAATTAGGTTGTCAAATTTAGCCCTATTGATCTAACTTAGGACATCTCGGACCCACTCTCTTGCTCTGAAGCAGGTTTATCCCAAATTCAGATGGACAAATTTAACACCATCAATCAGTAAAAAAAAATTAGTTAAATTTTATAAATTGTCTTACCTTTCAAAATTTTCAAACAAAATGCTCATTTATTAAGCTCATGCACTGGACATCTCCAATATCTTCTATACTTGAGAACACTTTGATCTAGAATGATTCTCTGAGAATAAACGGCAATCTGTCTTGCCTTTCATTTTGCAATTTCTATTTATGTTATTTACCATAACAGTGAGATAAGCATGATCTGTACCTCTATATTAAGATGTAATTCTCTCATTCGGAAATTAATACAAAACTTACAGAAATATTTCATACCAATATTATTTTATGGTATCAGAGCCTTAGGTAAACGCCATGGCTGAAACCCCTACTCCGCCGCCCCTTCCACCACCCACAGCCGACCCTATCATCTCTCTCAATTTTCCCATTGCTACCAAATTAAATGAAAATAATTTCCTCACTTGGAAATCCCAAATCCAGCCTATCCTCCATGGATTCAACCTCACACGCTTCCTTGAATCGGATCCGCCCGAATCAACCGATCCGCTCTTCTCTTCTTGGGATCGACAAGACAAAATGATCTTGGGATGGATCCGTGCCTCTCTCACTGAAACCATTCAAGCTCAGGTGGCTTCTTGCACCACCACCGTTGATCTTTGGTCTACTCTCAAACAGTCATATTCTGACACCTCTCGTGCTCGGCTCCAAGACCTTCGCCGGCTGATTCAAACAACCACCAAAGGTTCTTCTTCTTGCTCAGACTATCTCAAGCAAATGAAACATCTTGCCGACGAACTCGCCTTCATCGGCTCACCATACCCTGACGATGATCTAGTGATGGCTGTTTTGAATGGATTAGGACCGGAATTCAACCCTTTCGTCACTTCTATCACCACAGCTTCTAGTTTTCAACCCTACTCCTTCACCTCCCTCCGCGGCTCGCTGCTCAGTTATGAGTCACGCCTCCAAGGTCAGTCCGCCGTGTCTTCTTCCTCCTTAAACTCTCCTTCTGCTTTCATGGCAAAACCCAATTACACCAAGAACTCCTCTTCTTACCAGCCCCGATCCACTTACAATACCCCAAGGCCCAATTACAATACCCCCAGGCCCAATTATAATTACAACCAGCAGCAACCCAAACCTAATTACAACTACCAACAGCCCAAATCTAAAGGCACAGCTCCTAGGCCGAACCAACCTCACCAATCCAATTCCAACAGACCCCAATGTCAGATTTGCACCAAGCATGGTCACACTGCCAAGGAATGTTATTTCCGTTATGAAACTGATCCGACTTATGTTGGCCGACCATCCTCTTACCAAGCTTATGTGGCGAACCCTTCTCCTATGCCTGCCTCCTCCACCGATTGGGTCCTTGATTCCGGTGCCACGAATCATGTCACGAATGACTTGAACAACATTTCCGCCTTTTTCACCTATGATGGACATGACACCCTTCAAATAGGAAATGGTTCGGGTCTACCGATTCTTCACATCGGTTCTTCTAACCTTCTTCTTTCTAAACATTCTATTTCTCTCCACAATGTTTTACATGTCCCTAATTTCTCTAAAAACCTCCTTAGCCTCTCTCAATTATTGCATGATAACCCCCATTTACTTATTGAATTTTCTTCTTCTTCTTGTTTTTTCAAGGACCTCCACACCAAGACCACCATCCTCCAAGTTCCATGCACTAATGGCCTCTTCTCTTTTTCTTCACCTTGCTCCCCTCCTCAAGCCCTTTTAGGAATTCGTGCCTCGGCCGACACATGGCATACTCGGCTTGGGCATCCTTCCTCCTCTACAACTTTACTTTTGCTTAAAAACTTTAGCTTACCTTGTCTCTCAAATAAATTGAGCACTTGCCATGATTGTTTTTTAGCCAAGTCTCATAAATTACCATTTACTCGCTCTCATTCCACTACTTCTTCTCCTTTGGAACTTATTCACTCGGATGTATGGGGTCCTTCTCCCGTTACCTCTTTTAATGAATTTCGCTTTTATGTTATTTTTGTGGATGATTTCACTAGATTCACTTGGATTTACTTTATGAAAAATAAAAGTGAAGTACCTCACCTTTTCTCATGTTTCAAAGCACAAGCCGAAAACCTTCTCTCAACTACCATTAAAACTTTGCGAACGATGGGGGTACTGAATTCTTACCCATCACAAAACAATTTCCTCACATCCTACACCAAACATCTTGTCCATACACACCCGAACAAAACGGTTTGGCCGAACGAAAACATAGACACATTATTGAATTAACCTTGGCAATCATGTCTCATGCCTCTCTCCCTTCTCTTTATTGGGACGAAATTTGCTCAAGTGTAGTCTATCTAATCAACCGACTACCTTCTCCCTCTCATTCGGGCAAAATACCATTTAAAGAACTCTTCAACAAAGACCCCGATTACACATTTCTTCGTACCTTGGGTTGCCGTTGCTTCCCTTATACCCGACCATATTCATCTCATAAACTTGAGCCAAGATCCCTCCCTTGCCTTTTTCTTGGATACGCTACTTCACAAAAAGGATACCGCTGCCTACACCTTTCCACCAATAAATTATACATCTCACGCCATGTCCAATTTGATGAAAATTATTTTCCCTTTAAAAATGAACCTCTTCAACAAACACCTCTTCAAACAAAAACTTTTAATTTTTTGCCGAAGCCCACTACCTCCTCTGCCGCACCTCTCTTAATACCCCCTCCTAATTCTAATCCCCCCTCTACATAGCCTAATAATTTCGGCCCATTCACCACACCCCCCATGCCGCAGCCCATTCCAAATCCTCCCTCTCCAACCCAAATCCCCAACACAGCCCCGATAACCCCTATCTCCTCTGCCGAAAACTCCTCTAGCTCAGTCCAGATCCCCTCCTCCACCAACTTTATGGTGCGACAACCTTGGCGCTACCTTTCTTGCATCCAACCCCATGTTTCATGCGCGGACCAAGCACGTTGAAATTGATTACCACTTTGTTCGCGAAAGGGTGGTTTCAAAGGAACTCTTTGTGCGCTTCTTATGCTCAAAAGATCAATTAGCCGATATCATGACAAAGCCACTTCCAACCGCCCGATTTCAGTTTCTAAGGGACAAGCTTACTGTGACCAATGCCACATCAGCTTGAGGGGGCGTATTAAGCTCATGCACTGGACATCTCCAATATCTTCTATACTTGAGAACACTTTGATCTAGAATGATTCTCTGAGAATAAACGGCAATCTGTCTTGCCTTTCATTTTGCAATTTCTATTTTTGTTATTTACCATAACAGTGAGATAAGCATGATCTGTACCTCTATATTAAGATGTAATTCTCTCATTCGGAAATTAATACAAAACTTACAGAAATATTTCATACCAATATTATTTTATCATTCTCTAAAATAATTAACAAAATAATTTTGTGAGGCCCTCATCTTTCCCTCTCTCTTTTTATCCCTGTCTCCTATTTACTCTTATCAAGTTTGACACCTCCTTAAATAATTAGAACAAATGGACCGCTCATTTGGAATGCCACAGGATCCTTCTTCTGGAGACAACTCCAGGGTTTGAGAGCAATGTTTAACTGGTGCACTGCATGGCTGGTGGGTGATGGAGCCGCAATTTCATATTGGCATGACTCTTGGAACGGGCTGCTTAATTAGGGCATCTGAAATTTCAAATAGACCTACACAACCCTATACAAACTTGAAGGATGCTTGGCCCCTACGAACCCTTATAGACCCGGCATTACCTACAGATCCCAACATAGTCTTCACATCTCAAGCCGACCAATTGATCTGGAAAATGGGATCCCTCACGCATGCAGTTACACATCGAGATCGGCATATCAACTGCTAATTAACAGAGGGAGGCATGATTAAATTGGAGCTTCTTTTTCACTTGGACGGCCACAGTACCACCAACGGTTAGAATATTTACATATCTAATGCTACAAGGTAAAATCCTAACTAATTAAAGATATCCTCAGCCGTAGAGGCATGAGCTTTGACAAGCATTGTGTGCTATGTGAGAACTGCCCATCAGAATTGATATTACACCTACTCTACCTCTGACCCTTTGTAGTGGAAGTGTGGTTTGAAATGGCTAAGCCAAATTAGGTTGATGTGGCCAGCTTTGACGTACGGTACAAGAAATCTGGACAGAATTAATCATGGGTCAGGATATATATCAGAGCCTCCACTAAGCTAATTAAAACACAAAGTGTGGACTACAATTAATTAATCTTTATTTGCACCACTTGGAATGTATGGAAACAACGTAAGTTACGTAACAGGTAGTTTTTGGGGAGCAATCTCTAAAACCAAACATGCTAGCAAGAAGTGCGTTTGTGGCTGAATCATTAATTGTTAGTAGCTAGCCAGGTGGGATAAGAAACATAACATGCACAGTACTGTTAGGCTGCGATGGGCCTACTGTTGGATGATCGATGCCCTCCATCCTTTTTTTTTATTTTTTTCATTTTCATTTACTTTTAGAATTTTTGGAGTTTATGTTTTTAATTTTTATTTCTGTGCTCCATTCGTACGGCTGTAAGATTAACGTTTTATTTATCTTAAATTCTTAATACAACACCCTAGCAGCCGCTGCCAGATTTAAAAAAAAAACAAAGTTTGACACCTCCTTATTTTTTATTAAACTTTAATTTTTCAGTTAGACAATACGTAATTCAAACAACAATTTTTTTATAGATATGCAATGAATTTTTCAGTTGAATAATATATATATCGCATACATATTTTTTTTTTAAAGTAGTTACAATATATTATTGTAAAGAAAACGCCACAAAAAATCGATGCACAAATTCCTCCATCAACAGTACGCGCATCCTATATGAGATATCTCATATCTTGCGTGACCCGACGTGTCCGGTGCCTATTCGGAGTGGGTCTGGACCTCTAAAGTAACTCAATTTTTTAGTTTAGATCCGGACCATCCGATTTGAATCCAAGTTAATCCAGTCCGAAGTGGATTGCTCGGGGCCCTTTAATATGACTAGGGGTGTTCAACCGGTCGGTTCGGGTCAAACCGAACTTTTTTTGCCGAACCGCAGTTTGAACCGAAGTTTGAAAACCCAACCGAACCGACCGAATTAAAATTCCAAACCGATCTAAAACCGAATCGATTAAACCGATTTAAACTTCGGTTTGTTCGGTTGAACCGAATATAAACATTTCAAAACCGGTTGGTTCGGTTCAAACCGATTTGGATAACATTTTTGATAACCACACAAGCCGGTTTTTGATAAACCGATTTACCAATCCATTATAAACCACACAAAATATACCGATCCATTATAAACCAATCCATTTTTTATTAAACCGGTTGGTTCGGTTTAAACCGATTTGGAGATCCCAAAACCGAACCGAACCATTTAAACCGAACCGAACCATTTAAACCGAACAACCGATCCAATTAAACTGAAATTTGCCAGTTCGGTTTAAAACCGAATAAACCGATCCATTTGAACACCCCTAAATATGACGGCCCATTAAAATCGGACGGTCTGAATCTAAACTCAAAAATTGAATTACTTTAGGAGATCTGATCTCATTCGGAGTTAGCGCAGGGAACCGGTGTATGTAGTTAATATATTTTCAAAATATTTTATCTCATCTGTACAGTACAAGTAAGATATGCTCAATTTTGGATTTTTTTAAAAATAGTAATTAAAATAATTAATGTTAAAGAACCAACATGATTACCGGGATTTTTAGAAAAACAACAAAAACCGAATAGGCAATTCGGTTTAAGGGTTTTTTTTTTTGCTTCACCGAATTGCCTATTTGGTTTACAAAATTTTCGTCGGATTGTAAGAACAATACCACAGAAAATTAATTTTATAGGCTTAACCGAATAACCATTTCGGTGTGGTGTTTTTTTGGGGCTTAACCGAATAGCCCATTCAGTTTAGCTAAAAAAAATTCCAGCCACTGCATTGGTATCTTCTTTTTATTATTATTTGGATTTACAGTCTCAGATCTTCTGTTGCCACTTCCATATATCACACTTTCATTTTTGTACCTTTCATCAATGTTTCTTCATTTTTGTACTATTATGCATAAACTAATTAATTATATAATTTCTGACAAAATAGTTCAAACTTGAAAAGTTGTCCTAGTAAAAAAAATTAATGAAGAAACATTGAAGAAAGGTACAAAAATAAAAGAGTGATATATGAAAGTGGGAACAGAAGATCTGGGCATGTAAATCCAAATAATAATAAAGAGAAGATGGGCTCGAATTTTTGTTGGTAAACCGAATAGGCTATTCGGTTAAGCCAAAAAACCACACCGAAATGGCTATTTGGTTAAGCCTATAAAATTAATTTTCTATACCGGTAATTCGGTGAAGCAAAAAAAAAACCCTTAAACCGAATTGCCTATTCGGTTTTTGCTGTATTTCTAAAAACCTCAATAATCATGTTGGTTCTTTAACATTAATTATTTTAATTACTGTTTTTAAAAAAAATCTCTCAATTTTGCATAGATTTCAAGACTATGTTAATAATTATTTGGTCATTCAATATTAGTACCAACATTTATATAATCAATTAAGAGTAATTCAATATTAGTACCAACATTTATAACTTTAATTGCATAAAGTTATAACATTTATATAATCAATTAAGAGTAATTCAATATTAGTACCAACACATTTTTTTTTTTAGTCTGAAAAATGACCGAAATTTTTATTTGTAGCATTTAAAAAAAATAAACCAAATAACCATCATTTGGTGAGATTTCAAATTCTAGCTCGGCCGCACCAGCATTCTGCGGACCCATTTCAGCGGGGCCGCAGAATGCCGATGCGGACTCATTTTTTTTTCAACTCCGTTTTCAAACTTTAGATATATGTGTGGCACGAAAACCTAAAAATATTAAAAACAAAAATTTTGAGATATCTCGCTGCTGGTGCCTCGATAAAACAAAAACAAAAAATGGGTCCGCAGAATGGTTCTGCAGACCTAGCTAGGAGTCCGCATCGGCATTCTGCGGCCTCGCTGAAATGGGTCTGCAGAACGCCGGTGCGGCCGTGCTAGAATTCGAAATTCCACTGGATATTTGGTTTAATTTTTTAAATGTTATAAATAAAACTTTCGGGAAAAATGACTCTAATATTCCTAGTTTAAGCTAGTTACTGGGTTAATGTACTAATTAGTTCAATATAAATTTAATTTAGATTAATTTATTTCAATTTAGTTCAGTTAAATTTAATACAAGCAAATTTAGTTAATTTAGTCGCACGTAATATTAATTTAGGCTATTTGAGTTAAATTAAGCTTATTTTTATTTTTATTATGTGACCGTTTCGATTCATTTTATTTTAGTTTAATTTATTTTCATGTAATAATCTAAGCTGACACGTCATAAAAGTAAAATAACCTAAATTTATATTACATACGACTAAATTAAACTAAAATATATATATTAATCTCAATTTGCTTGTATTAAAAATAAAATAGATAAATTTAACTAAACTAAATCGAAATATTATTCTAAATTAAACTAAATTATAATACATAATATAAATTAGCCCCTCATTAACCAAATTATACCTAAATTAAACTATATATAATTCTCATTAATTTAAATTCGCCTCAATCATACTAACAAGACCTACAATACGCTAGTATCAAAATTTTCAATTTATTCCTAAAATTATTTTCGAATTAAATTAAAGTTCAAACAAAATGAATATTATACCTTGCAAAAATTACAGATCTGATAGTTCTTGGAGATCTCCTCTAAAGATGATGCTTATGGGTTTATGGCAACAAACGGTCTGAAAATAACAAGGAAATGAGTAATTTTTTTTTCCAATCCGTTATTAGATAGTTTGAACTTGGATCAAATCGGGTATTAAAATTAACTTAAAAAATTATCATTTATTGACCACTTGATTTTATATTAAATAGACTCAAAAAGTTATAAATTTGACATGTAATCGCATCAATGACGAAATAGATGATTTTAACAGTTTGGATTTATTATTTGAAGTCTATACGATAGGTTTTCGAGACAATGGCACAAAAGTCTTTTGATATTCATGACACCTTATTAGCCGACATTTTTATTAATATCCAAAGCTAATTACAAATTAATAATTTAACCCAGAACCGCTGGGTTTTGTCAAAAATATCCAAACCGGCCACAAAATGGCCTGTTTTCTCTGCCCCAGAAGCTGGCCATTTTGTGGCCGGTTTCTTATTTTTATTTTTTATTTTTTTACTGTAATTAACCCTATGAATAGAAAGTTTATGGTTTGAGATGTTGAATTAATATTTTAACATAAAATTTCATCATGACATTTTGTTTTTTACAAGAAGAGTTCTTATTTGAAAGGTAGAATATATTATTTTAATATAATAAATGTTAAAATATTAGAAAACGATTCAACAATTCAACAATTTCGTTTGACCTTTCTGTTTTTTATATTAAAATAATATAAAGTTTATAGTTTGAGATGTTGAATTAATATTTTAACATAAAATTTCATCATGACATTTTGTTTTTTACAAAAAGAGTTCTTATTTGAAAGGTTGAATATATTATTTTAATATAATAAATGTTAAAATATTAGAAAACGATTCAGCAATTCCACAATTTCGTTTGACCTTTCTATTTTTTATTAAAAGAATATAAAGTTTATGGTCTGAGATGTTGAATTAATATTTTAATATAAAATTTCATCATGACATTTGTTTTTTTACAGGAAGAGTTCTTATTTGAAAGATTGAATAGATTATTTTAATATGAAAAATGTTAAAATATTAGAAAATGATTCAGCAATTCAACAATTTCGTTTGACGTTTTTGCTTTTTATATTAAAATAACAGAAAGTTTATGGTTTGAGATGTTGAATTAATATTTTAATATAAAATTTTATCATGACATTTTGTTTTTTATCAGAAAATTCGTATTTAAAAGGTTGAATAGGTTATTTTAATATGAAAGTTTCTATTTTAATATGAAGTTAAAAAAAAAAAATAGGAAACCGGTCATTTTGTGGCCGGTTTGGACATTTTTGGCAAAATCCAGCGGTTCTGGGTATAATTATTAATTTGTTATTAACTTTGGATATTAATAAAAATGTCGGCCGATAAGCCAAACTATTGTTAATTAACTAACATTGAAATTATATGAAAAGATTGTTTGTTAAAATTAAAAGTTACGAAAATAAGTGTTTGTACAAGCTAACAGTACCATCTTTTAATAATTTTTAAGAACATGGTGGATACATTCTAAGAAGGTTTTTTTTGTGGGGGTACGCATGAAGTTCTCCGCCAAATTCTAAATAGCCAAGCCAAATTTACACTGCATGATAAAAACAGCAAAAGACCAACCCAAGATACAAAATTCAAAAACAAATTATACATCTATTAAATCTAGACCAGTAAATGCAAACAAACATCACAATCCCCTTATTTAAATACTGCTCTTGGAATTTTCTCCTCTTTTTTTCCCTTAAAAAAATAAAACAGCGACCTAATTTTGCAGCCTAATTGCAATTGGCTTAGTTCTAATTATAATTACCAAGTCAGATATTTCTCCCCCAGAAAAGATCCTAACCGTTGAACAGATCAATAAATCACAACCTCATATCAGGATCGCTAAACGACAAAAGAGAGATGAAGACGATCAAGGATGAGCAGACGCCAAAATCAGAGGAGCTCAAAAGGGGGAGGTTCCTGCTCTCCTCTTATAACCTTTCTTCCCCAATCGCCATTACTCTGTGCTAACCGCAAATCAAACCCTAACCCTAGTCGGAACTCTGCGCCAGGAAGGAGGTCGGGCGGTGGGTGGAGGTTGATCAAGACATTGTTCAAGTCTTGCTCGGGGTCGAAGACTAAGCCTCTTGAAAGATCAGATTCGATGAAGGGTCTTTTCAAGTCCAAGCCGAGAACTCCGGCAGATGTCGTGAGACAGACAAGAGAATTGTTAGTTTTTATCGATCTCAACAGCAACGTCAGTAGCACCAAGCGCGACGAGAAGGTGAATTTTTTTACCTTTTTTATCTTTGTTTTTTCCCCCGAATGTTCTTAATTTTACAAAAAAAATTGGGTGAATGGGATTCGTTAAGAGGGAATTGGCAATTGATCTCGGTATTAGCTCAATTGGGTGTTTGTAGCGGAACAATTGGAAGAGGAGAGCTGTTGCCTTGCCTCTCCTATTACGACTCTGTTTGTTCAAGCTAAGTGTCTATCAAGTCCGCTTCTTTTTACTTGTTGGTTGGGGTAACCAGCATATAAAGGAGAAAGTATAAAATGGAACTCCTTTTATAGAAAAGATTAGCTTTCGACCAAGAGATAGAGGGACACAGGAATGGTTAAAAAGGAGCATGGATCCATTGACAACGAATTAGTTTGACAATCTCGACAACTGTAAAAAATAATTCATAATTTTAAAATCCGACAAGAAAAATGCAATCTATTCTTTATACATATCATATCCATGAATTTTATGCAAATCTCACCGTTCATCAACTGACGTGAAATTTTCAACAGTTACATATTTAACGGCATTCAATGGAACATCAAATCAAATTTAAAATGCATGAAAATTTATACACATCCAATCTTCAAGGAAAATAGCATGTCTATGAAGTTTATCTATTTTTTAAAATTCTTTTAGCATGATTTGAGAAAGTGCCGTCAAGGTTGTCAAGAGATCTCCACCCAAAAAAAGTAATGACTGTTACAGAAGTAACAGAAATTAATTTTTGAGTTGCAAGTGAGTAGAAACACTATGGGTGCTTTTTTCACGAGCATTTATTGCAGTGCAACTTCTATAACTCCGAAACAAAAGGTTGATTAATTAGTCTCTAACTTGCTAAATCTAAAAAATTCAACATTTAGATTCACGAGAACCCTCTATCAGAAGTAGCGAGCAAAAAGAAGCTGAATTGTTAAATATTTTTTTTAAGTTCTGCGTATTCTTTAGAGAGAGTTTGTTTCATGATCAAGTAAAGAAATGAAATGTGTATATTGCAGAACTGGAAAGCGCTGTTTAAATAATTGATGCGATGTCAACCATGGATGAATGTCTTATCAAGGCACACCTGTATTTGCAGGTGTAAACATAACTCTTATGCAGACTTTCCTGTATTTTTACACATTCTTATTTTTTTTTAGATGGCCGAGCTAAGTAAAAATATTAGAGAGATGAAGTCAATTCTCTATGGCAATGGAGATGCAGAACCTGTAGCGGAGGCATGCTGTCAGTTGACGCAAGAATTCTTCAAAGATAGAACCTTTCGCCTTCTTATAGTCTGCCTCCCTAAACTTAGCCTTGAGGTACTTAAATTCTATCTGACGGTTTAAATGGATGCTGTGATCATCCAATGCAACAACAAATTCTGCACCATGAATAGGGTCTCGGCATTATAAAAAGTGCATTATTGTTTTTCAACACGAAAAAACACAGTTGTTTTACTCTGGAAATTACATTTCATTATTTTCTTTTGGTAAAGGTAGAAACCGACGAGAAAAACGGTATCTTTGGTTCTACCTACTACATACAATATCTTCAGCAAGTTACCTGATATCTTGCCTTACCTAATACAAGGACATTTCTTATATTTTTAGTTACCACTTAATATCTTCTTCAATTATGATAAATGCTAGGTTTCACTTCCAAATTAATTAGAACATTTGTGTGTTTCTCAACAAGAGCACCTTTTTGGCGTGGCTTTAATGTTTTAGGCTGGTTGAAATTATGATGACGTTATAATTGAGGAATTATTATTTACTTGTAGACAAGAAAAGATGCAACACAAGTGGTGGCGAACTTGCAACGTCAGCAGGTGCAATCACGCTTGATTGCATCCGACTACTTAGAAGCTAACAAGGATCTTCTGGATATTTTAGTTCTTGGGTAATAAAATATTACTTGTATGTTCTATGGACATGCAATTTAGACTTAAAATTTAAATTTATTTCCATTGAGGAAAGATTGTGTACCATTAGGTGGATATATTTTTCCCATGTCTTGACCTGACAATTTCACTTGCAGGGCTAAGAAAAGATGGTCCAGAATTGTAATAGAACACCTATATTTTATTTTTAATCTTATTTCCTTAATGGTGATGGAGTAGTCACTATAAATAGTTTGTTATCTGTTTATTCTCTGCGAGAACTAATTATGAGACATTCAGGTATAAAGACATGGACATTGCATTGTTTTATGGGTCTATGTTGGTATTTGTTATCTGTTTATTCTCTGCAAAAACTAATTATGTGGCGTTCAGGTATGAAGACATGGACATTGCATTGTTTTATGGGTCTATGTTGAGAGAATGCATCCGCCATCAAAGTATTGCTAGGTACTGGTGATGTGTTTATCAAATTACTTTTTGCTGCATATTCTTGTTTGACCCTGGGAAACTTCAAAATGGTCCTGTAGCCTGCCAAACCTCTTTTCTATGTTTGGAGATACCCAAAATATGCACTGTTTTATTGGCCCTAAGACGTTTTCTATTTTGGTATGTGTATATATATTCCAGGTTTATAGGGGCGTAGTTTCTTGTTCGTAAAAGAAGAAAAATATGCGCTTTGCTATATCAAAGACTATCTTGGAGACTCTTTGGCAAAAAAAATTAATTGTGCACTTCATGAATTTCAGATATGTGCTAGAATCAGAGCATATGAAGAAATTCTTTGATTATATCCAGCTCCCCAATTTTGACATTGCATCTGATGCATCAGCAACATTTAAGGTTAGACTTACAAGCAAACTCTTTGAACAGAGGTACATTGAGTCGTGATAGTATATACATGGGAACACTTTCCTATTTGGATTCTATGAATTTCATAAATATATTTGGGTGTCCTGGATGCAAAATATTATTGTTTTGGCAGGTTATTCCAGAAGTCGTAATCTGAGATTTTTCATGTTAATAGACATCCAAATTTAATGTCCTCCTACATGTTTTACCTAAAACTAATTGAAAATGAAATTAAGTTAGAGCTGTTAATAAAATTAAATTAGAATATTTTGTAACTACATAGTAGTTGAATAACAGGAGCTTATGACAAGGCACAAGGCAACGGTGGCCGACTTCCTTACCAAGAACTATGACTGGGTCCGTGTTCTATCTTTAACTGACTTTCTTCTATCTACTATCAGTGTTTGCTCTTAAACAAAATTATTTACTTATCTCAATTTCATAATTTAGTTGGCCAAGAATGCTGCCAAATAACAGACAGTAGTTCCTCCTGAGCTGTAATTTTACAGAAATGAAGGCCATTGATATATATTCCCTTTCCAGGATGCAATTTGCTGATTAGAACACCAAAACAGATGTTAAACCTATTTAATGGTTGTGTTTCCTTTAGTCGAGGCTGTATTTATTGAACGGGAAAGAATGAAAAAATATAAGAACATAAAACTTTGGCCTGCCAGACCCTTAACCCAACAGTATGGTAGATAAAATGTGTAACCAGGACTCTGGATAAGTGGCTCAAAAGCACTATGAAGTCCATTAGCAAAATTTTATTTTAAAAATCATCTAAAATCGATACACTTTCCTAATCTCCATGAGGTCAATAACCCTATTGCCTCCAATCCCCCTCTGCCAGTGAATATTGACCGTGCAAGAGATTACAGATCATTGACCCTGTTGACTGCTTAGCTAAATTGTGAAATATATTGCCTCAATTAGGTTTATGAGTAGAACTAGGGTGTTCCTAAGTTCACCAACCCTCTTTGTGAACTCAACTCTAAAACCTATCAGATTGACTTCAAATGACAAATCCGAACCATTGAAACCCGTCTACCTTACGAGTGATGCGTCTACATGCAAAAATTTTAAACTTTCAAATTAATTTAATATAAAGTCAAGTGGTCAAAATTAGAAGGTTTATAAATTAATTTTAATGCATTCATTTTTTGAACGTTTTTTCACCACTTGACTCTATACAAAATTAATTTGAAAATTTAAATTTTGCATGTAGATGCATCACTCGTAAGGTAGACGGGTTTCAACGGTTTGGATTCGTCATTTGAAGTCAATCCGATAGGTTTTCGAGTTGAGTTCACAAAGAGGGTTGGTGAACTTAGGAACACCCTAGTTCAACGGTTTATATCTTTTATTGAAAACCAACTATTTTTGTTTCACGTGCATAACCAAGAATGAAAAGTTATTTGCAAAAATATGTTCTATTAGCTGTACAAAGTGTTATGTACTCTTATCATTCAATTTTTTATTTACACATTTTAACTTTTTTTTTTTTCTTCCAGTTCTTTCCAGAGTTCAATCAAAGGCTTCTATCTTCCACTAACTATATTACTAGACGACAAGCCATCAAGGTATCTCTCTACAATCTGCAATTAATATTTTACTTACTGTGTGCCCAATTTTAGGTGACAGTTTTTATTCTCCAGCCTACGATAGAACATAGAAGTATTACGCTGTGTGCACATATACAGATGAGTATCAAATCTAATAAGAAAATAATATGGTGATATGGCAATTTTGCAAAATCTGATAATGCTGCGAAGATGTAGATATCTTTTTTTGTAAATATTATCCATAAAGCCTTTTAAAATTACCAAACTATGTTTTTGTACTTTTGGATTACAAAATGTTTGACCTTTTAATTTTGTATGCTCGACTAAGCAAAATTAATAGTTGGGTGAGGTATAAAAAGAAAGCTGGAAAGGAAAAGAATTTCTCTGTTTTTATGTGACTGGCTCAATAGTCCAAAATGAAGATTTTTAAGTGATTGTTTTATGCCCGATTATTATAAAATTGGAAATGCTGGGAAGGGTAGAATACAAATCAGGTTTGGATCATACATCTGGATCCAATTGTGCCATTGTGTGCTGATATGCATAGCACAAAACTGAAAAAATAAACACCTGAAAAGGTCTGACAAGGAAATGAAGTAAAAAAAAAATGCAAATTAGCCCTTCCAGCCATTCAAATTTCATTATCTAATCATTAAAATCACCCGGTACCCAAAGTTTCAGTAAACTCAAATTAAAATCAATCTAACACTACTCACTCGTGAGTTCAGCACTCAAGCGAGTCTCCTTCTCCTCCTTCCTTTGTAGTTCTGACAGGTAGGGGTCATGCAAAGCAAGTGAAACTGTACCCACAGTCTGTAAGAGTTTGAAAATAGAAGTGAGAAAAGAGGGAAACAAAGGGCGCAAGGGAGAAAAGTGAAATTGAAACAAGAGAGATCGAAAATTAAAAGGGGGAACAGGAAATGAGGAAAGTACCTGTGGAACGCAACATCATAGTGTGAGAGGCTTGTTCGGTGATTTGACGGATGAGCATGGTGAAGCGACAAGAGTAGGTGCGAGGAGGTACATGTGAGATAGAGGCTAGAGATAGGGTTCGGCAATTCTGACAGGAGTAGGCGCGATGAGGATTAGAGGGTGGGAAGAGTGAAGACGGACGCGATTCTGAATTTTTGATTCATCAAGCGAAGAGGGGACTGGGTCTGACGGGATTTGGACTAGGGTTTAATAGAATATTGGTCGGTTCGGTTAATGTTGTTTTTAGATATTATAAACCGAACCAATTTAAATAAACCGAATTACACCACAAACTGAACCGAACCAGACCAATTAAACTGAAAAACCGAACCATTTAAACCAAACTTTTCCGGTTCGGTTAAAAATCAAATAAACCGACCCCAATGAACACCCCTAGACCTGATTGCAAATATCGCCTTTTTTTATGGCATTACATTTCATAGTTAAAATTCTGTGCAATAACATTCTTATATAATCCTTTTTTAGCTGTTGGGAGATATCCTACTGGATAGATCAAATTCTGTTGTCATGATGCGGTATGTTAGCTCTAAAGATAACCTCATGATTCTCATGAATCTTTTAAGGGTAATCTCTGTCTCTCTGTCTCTCTCTCTCTCTGTGAGTGGATAGTTCTCTAAATTTTGAAGTAAATGCCCAGCACCCCCCATAGCATGCTATTTGCATTTTTTATTCTTACACTTGTTTCATCAAAATAAAACCCACTAAAATTTTATGCCATCGTAAAACGGCAACATGAGATGGCATTTGGGATACATTGGTCTAATTTCTGGGATTTCTGTTTCTGCAAAATAGGAGTCCAGCAAGAACATCCAAATGGAGGCCTTCCATGTGTTCAAGGTAAAAGCCAGTCATCTCAGACATGTTTTCTACTATGGTATTTAGTTATATTCTTCTTCTTTTGTTTGTTAACTTCTTTGTAGTAATTTCTTTTTTTTTGGGACGCAAATGCAGCTATTTGTTGCGAATAGGAATAAGCCGCCAGAGATTGTCACCATTCTAGTAACAAACAAAAGCAAGATCCTTCGCCTCCTTGATGGATTTAAGCCTGAGAAAGGTATAACCTTGAGCCTTAATTTTCAGTGCTTGATATTTTGACAAACAAATATTTCGTTTTGGTACAACAATATTAACATGTTTGAAATATTTGTTTTTTTCAGAGGATCCACAATTTGAGGCAGATAAAGAGCAAGTTATCACCGAGATATCTTCTCTTTAAGCCAGCTCAGCACCCCGTCCCTCAACATCCCCACCCCCCCCCCCCTCTTCCCCCAAATCTCCAATAACGATACGAAGGAAAAATAGAAAATGAGCGAAGAAAAAAGTATCATTTTCTCCTGTTGTGTAGATAGAGTGTGAGCCGTGGTGCATGAATTCTTAGGTGATGCCCAGTCCTTGTGCTGTATGTAGACTGGATCGACAAGATGGCAGCTTGTCACATTTCGGATCCTGCAATATATTTATGTAGCTATTGACTTCATGCTATCGATAACGTCTTTTTTATTTTCTTTCTTTTGGTTCAGATAAGTAATATAAGAATGCTTCGTTTTAGGTTGAAAATAATGCTGTTTGTTATTCTGAGAGGAGTTGTGTGGTGTGCATGTGGATCTGTTGTGTTCCTTCTCTTGTAGGGATGATTCATTCCTGTAGTTGTTTACCATGTAATATTGTAGCTTTTGATTTATTTAGGCCATGAAAACATCATATCCTTTAGAACCTGATTGAGTTGTGTTGAAGGTTTGTTCAGTCCAATCCAATCTATTAATCCTAGATTGATCCGTCTCTTATATGGAGTTATGGTTCGGTGGCCCCCTATGTACATAGTCCGGATCCTCTGAGGTAACTCAAACTTTGAGTTTGGATCAGGACTGTTTTATCATAATTTGGGTCAATTCAGTCCCGATGTGGAATGCACAGCCATTTTAATATTTATATCAAAATCAGTCCGAGGTGGGATGCACAGCCCTTTTAATATTTATGTCAAAGCAGATCGGACGGTTCGGATCTAAACTAAAAAATTGAGCTAGGTGATACGAGTTCCTCCGTACTTACATGCATACTCAATTTTTAGTACACATTCCCATCATCTGATTTGAAGATTCTGGACCATTCAAAAGCTGTGGTTTCTAGTTTCTACCTATATTAAAAAAAAAAATGTAAAATTTAGTCTGGAAGTGCATTTTATGGAGATCATGTTTAACGGTTCGGATCGACAATTTTAACTTTGAAAATAAAAATATGAAATACTTGGCAGCATCCACAGTTAAGGTTTCAAAAAATAAAAAATAATAAAGATATGGTTTCATAGCACGGGTTGATCCGTAATATGCATATTATCATACCCTCACTCCCTGAAAATTTCAAAGTTTTTGGATTTTTTTTTTTTTTGGGATTTTGAACACCCGCTATATGTTTGTCTGTTATACGTGTTGAACACTCCTGTTATATATGCTATATTTGGCTACGAGATCTTTGCTAGGTGAGAACGATTACGGGTAATGATCCTTCTTTTTAGGCCGTATACAGACTAAATTAACTATTTCTTTTTAATTCATTTTGTAGAATGTAGTTGTTACCAAATGAGAAAAGAATATTACATGCAGTCTCCAACAAACTATCATCGTTTTTATTTAAAGTTTTAAACAGAATTAAATAAACAAATGTGCATTGACACAATAGTCAAACGTGCATTGGTATAATACTTAATTCTGGAGAACTATATGGCAAACGTAATGCTCTTCGTGTGAGAGATTGCAGGTTCGAAATTCAAAGGAAAGAATTTTTTATGGATATTAAAAAATTGGATAATTTGACCTCCAATCTTTACTAAAAAAAATTCTTTTGACTTGGTTAAAATTACATCAAGTGTGTAATGACACAATAGACAAGTTTGTATTTAAAAGTGCATGAAATAATTATAAGAAGTGTTTAGGGGTGATCTTATAAAAATGGTCATCAGGTGTATATGTTGAACTTTTGGTGTAGTGGTAGTCACATTCTTTGTGTTTCATTTTCCAGGAAGATACATCCACTAAATTATCTGATTTAAAAATCCTGAAGAGATTATTGAATTAATATAAAGCCAAGAGAGGGCAATTCGCCTGGGCATCAATGAAAAAAAAAATGATATAGGCCAACAAAATAACAACGACCATGCATGACAGCATATTTGTATGTTATTTACTGATTTGTTTATATATCGACATGAGAAGGGTAAAGATATTGAGAGCTGGTTTCACTTCATGCAACATATCAATTATATATATTTTTTATTTAATTTTTATTGATCTTGTGTTGCGTGAAGTCGAAATAGCTCTGTCAATATATTTAATCTGACGTGACATTAGAAAGTTAAGCAACAAAATAAAGACATATTTTGTGTCGACATTACTAAAATTGAAAACCTGACGTGACATATGAAGTACAATTTACAATGTACAAAGTCAGATTGAAAACCTTAACATGTATTGTGAAAGGAAAAATATACTCTACTTGGGCGTTGCTAAAGTTAATTTTTGAAAACTAGTTAATTTCTAAATACTTTTCAAAAGAAGTTGTGATTATATAGAAACGATGCGAAGCACAAATACACCAAGAGGCAAACATTCAATGGATGATAAATAATAATGGATAAAACAAGGAGGGTATTGATTTCTCTACGAAAAAAGTTTAAAAAAATTATCCGACACAAAATTCACTTTCTTCTCTTTCGATAAAAAATGAATTATGTATATTCGAAAAATTAATCATGCACGAATTTAAAAATTAAAAAACAAAAGATAAAGCATGAACCGAAAGATTGGCAAAATATTTTAGACAATCATTAACACTCCTCAAACAAAACTAAATGATCATTACTTGACCCATATATATATGTCACCAACCTTTTGTTATTTTTTTTTTCAAGTGGATTCAATTTTAACTAATTATCTTATAAATATTGCCATAATGAACCTGCCTATATACTACAACCACTATTGTACTACAAAATTAAGAAAAAAGAAAATCACATTTATTATAATACAAGCATCATCTGTCATGACATGATAAGATAAAGTGTTGTAAATAACGATATGTATTTTTTGGACTGACAAGTATAATCAATCGATTAATCGATATACGGGCGATTAATCAGAATTTTGATGTTCATATTAAAGTTAGGTGCATATACTCATAATTTATTTAAAATGATTAATTTAACTCATGAAACTTATCAAATAAATTTATTATAACTTAGTTTCCTTGTTAATTAATAAAATTTTATGAAATTGTTATTAAAAAAGATCAAGATAAGACAAGACAAAGTATAGTGCATATAACATATAAATACAGAAAAAAAGAATAATAAAAATGACCGACTAATCGGCCATATAAATAGAAAACGAATGATTAATCGGGCCGTTTAAATGGAAAATAGACGATTAATCGGATAAATCAGCCGATTTGATGTTTTCATCTGTATTTAGTCTTTTACATTCTCTGTTCGTGACAGTTTGATTACCGTCACCGACTAAACAGCCAATTAGTCGACCGATTTGATCATTTTATACAACACCGGTACATGTCACCTACCTTTTTTTTTTTGCAAGCGGATTCAATTTTAACTAATTATCTTTGCCATAATGAACCTGCCTATATATGACTACAATCACTTCTGTACTACAAAATTAAGAAAAAAACATCATATTAATTAGAATACAAGCATCATCTGTCATGGCCTGATAAGAAGGCCATGAGCTCATGACTAAATTTAATTTACTTTTGCTCGTAATTCTAAAATTGACACTAATTTCAAACTGAATGGAAGAAAAGTAGAGATGAATCAGTACAACGATAGAAGAAGAGATATCATTTATTTCACTTTCTCATTGTTCTCGTATAATGAGATAAAAGAGAATATATTCAACTCAGCGCACTTGTCCTCTCCATTTCAACGACCTTGTTCTCTCAATTTAGCAAATGAAGGGGTAAAATCCAAAAACAAAGAAAGAACAAAAAAAATGAAAATAAAAGATAGCCTACAATAGACCAAACTACAAGTCCAATTTCAGTGTTTTTTCTTTATACAACTGTCCCTATTTTTTCCTTGTATTTCTGTAATTCTAAAACTGAACTAGAGATATAGTTTGGATCATGACACCTTCCTTCCTCTTTTCCTGAATCTGGTATTATTATATATATGTTTAAAATAGTACAAAAAAGGAGAGCAAAATTAAGTAAATTTACACTGTTACAGCCCATTCACTGGTTTGATTTTCTGGTTTAGTGTAGCTTTCTGATTTCCGATTGCGACATACTGTCCATTTGCAGACTTCAAAAATTGGAGCTACGAGGAATATCGCGCAAATTATGAAAACATACAATCGCTTCCATTTTTTATCAGGACTTAAGATATCAAACCCTTCGAAAATGTTAGTGATGCCGAGTGCAATCACCACAATTCCAACTGTGTAATGGTAGAGGTTCCAATATATGCGTTTTTTGTGTGTCGGTTTCGGTCTCAGGAGCAAAGCAGATACCTATTTGTAGTGAGAAAAAAGAAGTTAGAATTGTGGATATTGTAGTTCCAATGAAAATAACTAATAATAATAATAATAATAATAAACAGACCTGAATTGTTGCAAGGGAGAACACTGCAATGGCCATATTGCGGTGACTATAATGTGTAATTCCCTTGGACTCGCTTCCGAGCTTGAGCCCTAGTGCAAAACCCGCAACACCGAGCACATACCCGATGGATTGACATATTTTGTGCCCGTGAAACCATGCCGGACTGGATGGATTCAGTGATTTAATGTAGCGTGCTATCAGGACACCTAGAGGCAGAATGATGCCCCATGCCAGTGTGTTTAGCACCCCATGTATCTACATAAATTGAAAATATAAATAATTATTGAATAGCTTATTTTTTACTCAATTTATATATGATCATAGGAACACGAAGCAGTTATTTTCTTATGTCAGCACTCAAATTTATTAAAACAAAATTTACCAAATTTGTAAAACATATATAAAGTCTTTGTCTCAAAGTTGGTAGGTACAAATAAAATGTTGGAAACAAACTGAGGAAATTAAAAAATAATGAACACATGAACAGGGGGGCATGTATGATATTAATTCATACTTGAAAAATAAAATTTCAAATAAAATTTCCTTTATTGAAAGTTTGTGCCATATTTGTGTTTGTTTTTGTCTAATATGACAATTGGGAAGCATCAAGTTTAAACTCATACTAATCCTGGATCTCACCAATTGAGATCATATCTCTCATTTGCAAAATTTGCCATGCATGCTCTAATTCAAAAGAGGAACTTCCCAAATGCTCTAATTTATAAACCACAAGTAATCAGGCAATGTAGTAATCTAGGAACAAAAAAGGAGAACAGTGTTATTTCTATCGATATAAAACTTACATTTTTCCGGCGGAGTCGGTTATCTGATGCAGGGGTAAGAACTGGTACTGACGAGCCAGAGAGGAGGTCGATGCTTGTACTTGCCAAGATATTGGGTGGTTCCGGCTTATGGGTACCGGGCACTTCACCACTGAATTCTGTACCGGCCTGCCAGGCTATCTTTTGTGTGGTTTTGTTCCCGGGAAGTTGTATGCTAGCATATATTGTGTATGATCCATTGGAGTACTCGGCACTGCGACTGTATACCGTGAATGTGAGGTTTTCATCCCTGAAAACAATGTACAAAGTATTAACTCATGAGAATCTGACAAATTAAAAGAATATTAACAACAATGGTAATATATGTGCCACCATAATCTCTCAAGATGTCACATTTATTTTAGATAATGCTATGTACTTTTATCTTAAAATGCCATCACTTTTAAAAAATAGTTAAATTTTTGTATTGCTGCACTGAGGTACAGATAACTTTACTGAACCAGTTTAAGCGCACATATATCTTTTTCATATAAACTTGGATAGTTTAGCTGGGGTAATTAGTAGCATTTTTCTTAACTAAACATGTACATTTATGTTTTTAAAATTACTTTAAAGCCCAAACAAACAATGAAAATATTAATTTCACTAATCAATTAAACCTTTATTCTACTAAATTACAACAATTCTAATACCTTACTGCAGGCTGATAATCACTGATCACATATGAAACAACCTTGACCGCACCAGTGGTAGAATCGGGAAAAGCAAAAATTGCATTAGCACCAAGCATGCCAGACATTGTAGGATTTATGGCCCACGCAACCCAACCAGACGCTACTTGTGGGATCCGGTACGCCACATCTGCCGTACCGTTCGATGCATGGTACGACCAGTGCAGTGTTGCGCTTAATACCGGCAGACTGTTGCATGATGCATAGAGCTTATTTGACGAGAAGGTTTCTGTGACACAACTCTGAGCCGAGACAAACGGAGCGGCAAAGAGAGAAAGTAGGAGACATGTAAGGAGCATTCTATGCCTGGAAATTCCCATTTTTAAAACTTGAATGAGAGTTCAAATTTTGCTTTCTTTGAGTTGTAACTTGTAAGGATGTTATAGACATAGTTGAGTTATGAAAGAATGTTTCATGTCAAAGGTATATTTTTTTTCTCTCTCTCTCTCTCTCTAAAGAATTAGTCCTTGAGAGAAATGGGGTCATGGTGGAATGGTTATGTCATGATACACCTGCAGTTGAGAAGCGTTGACTTTGCAAGTTTTAATGCACTTGGAACAATGAAATATTAATCACTGAAAGTGGTACCCACAAGCAAATAGATTTCACAATCCGTAGGGATTTGTTTGGTATAATCTGTGGACCATGTTTAGGTCTTATTTTCTTGGATTGAGGATGGCAACCAGAGGATGTTCTCTGATTTAAATAAAAAGCGTGGCGGCCTCTCTCATTCAATCATTATTTTTAACATTTGTTCTCCTTTTTTTGTGTGAAATTTTGTTCGTTCCCTTTCCCTATAATTTGGTTTGATTGGAAACACGGTCAAACATACAATCACATGCTCCATTTTGGTCAAGCACCAAATCACGTGCTAAATTGCATTTACTTGAAAATTGAAATGTATGCATAGAGACAGAGACTAATTTTGGATCATATCATATTAATTGCAATCAATCTATTTAGGGCTGTCTCTATTCTTACTTGTCTTTTTCTTTTTTCTTTCTTGCGAGACGTTTTGAGAAATTTTCTCTAACAGGATTTATACTAGACCCAATTTAGAGGCCCCTTAATCCATGAGTCTGGCCCAGAAATCTCTAACCTATATATTCTGGTAAAATAATCTCTGATTTCTGTACGATATTCAGGCATTCCAGTAATTCAACCCTGGGATAGGGATGTAAATAAATTCACTTGTTGTGATCATCTTTGGGGATATATGGCACGGCTCGCTACGGTGTCAAACGTGAAAAAAACATGATTGTGACCAGAATAACTAGAATAACGTAATATTATATCATTATTTATCCGAAATAACAATTCAAATACCGAAAGATATTTTTTTTGTATACGTACAATTTTTCTTTTACAATATTGTTTCTTAGTTTACTATTATTTACATTTTTTCTTATTTTTTTTTTATTTCTAATTTTTTTTACTTAAACTAACTTTTAAAGTTCAAAAAAAAAAAATTAAACTTGCTAAACATGACTTACTACTGACCAACCACGTCAGACTATTCTCGTAATTTTTTTTTGAGGAAACAAGAGGGGTCTAGCCCCACTTTATATTAACCGTTGTTGGTTACAAGTGTTTAGGCTCTCAAGAGGAGAGTCTGATAGTGTATGTGTTGAAAAAAAAGATACAAATACAAAGAAGAAAAAGAAACCGAAAGGAGTCTACTTGTGGAGGGAAAAGAAAAAGAAAATAAAAATAGAAATATGAAAAACCTAGCTAACTGATACAGTAGTTGCTAGATTTTGATTAGCTTTATTTAAAATTTAAGTGGTGTCTACATGGACCCTGTTGTTGCTTGCTTGTAGTCTGCCTTCCAGCTTTCTCATTTCTACTATTTCATCCACCAATTGCTGTGTTGTTTTGGTTGTCTCTCTAAAGATCCTGTTGCATCTCTCTTTCCAAATAATAAAGTTTGTAAGTATTATAATCTCTCTTGTGCTACTGTTGATCCTTTTGTCCACCATCATTTCAATATTGCCTAGACTGTTCTGTGTTGGGGCCGAGATTTGCAAGGCCAGGAGTGTTCTACTGGTAACAGCCTTGGCTTGAATACAGTCGTTGAATAGGTGCTTGGCATCTTCATCACTTGCTCTACACATGTAACACATTCCCACCACTTCAATTCCTCTATTTCTTAATGTTTCCGCTGTCAGTATCATATTGTTAAAGAGCAGCCACGCGAAAACTTTACATTTTGGAGCAATTTTAAGTTTCCAGATGTCACCTGTTTGCGCTTTGATTCTCGGAGTATCGCAGATTGTGCCGTATGCTGACTTGACGGAAAATCCCTTGTCCGGTTGTGGTTTCCAGGTGGTATTGTCTTCATTCATTTGCGGTGTTGCCAAGTACTGCTGTAGCTCAAATCTCATTCTGCATAGCTGTTGCAAATCTTCCTCTGCCTTTTCTGTCAGCGCATGCTCAAAGAGCCGAGCCAAGTCTGGGGTGCTCAAGAAATCCTGAAGGCTGAGATCCTGATTAACGGCAAAGGTGAATAGTGCTGCCAACCAATTTTTGAGTATACTTTCCCCCCAATCATGTTTCCACAATTTGATATTTCTTCCTTGGCCTTTTGCCCTCTGAATAAAATTGTCACATAATAGTTGGGCATCTTTCAAGTGTGTGGAGAATAGATATGAGTCATAAATTCCAAGGGGGTCTTGCTGGCAGTAGATTTCAGAGAGGATTGACTTCCATAATTTTGGTTGCTGCTGAAGCCACTGCCAATACCATTTCGCCAAGAGTGCTATGTTGAAATTTTTTAGATTTATGATGCCAAGGCCCCCCATCTTCTTGGGTACACAGATAAGATCCTAGTTTGCTAGGTGTATTTTTTTTCTTTCTTGTTGAGCGCCTTGCCATAGAAAGTTTCGCCGTATGCGGTCAATGTCATCGATGACCCATTGTGGAAGCCGGGTGACCGTCATTATGTAAATGGGCATAGCGGAGAGAACCGAGTTTATTAGAACAATGCGACCCGCTAAACTCAGAAATTTCGCTGCCTAACCCGTAAGCCTTTCTCTTATTCGTTGGATATAGTCTTGATACACCCGCTTTGGAATCCTGCTATCCGAGAGTGGTAATCCAAGGTATGTCATAGGCAATGTTCCTATTTTACACCCTAACATGTTTTGGATCTGCTGGTCAGCGCTGTGTGCTGTGTTGAGTTGTATAAATTCTGACTTCTCCATATTGATCTTTAGCCCTGTTAGCCTCTGGAATACTGCAAGTGTTAGTTTGAGAATTTGCAGCTGCTGGATATCAGGTTTGATGAAGAAAATTGCGTCGTCCGCATAAAGTAAACACGGTTCCATGTTCCTAATTGGCATCTTAAGCGCTCCTGTTTCTCTTAATCGCTTCATCCATCTTGGTAGAAAATCTATAGCTAGGATGAATAATAGTGGCGAGAGGGGATCTCCCTGCCGGACGCCTCTCTTCAATATAATTTTTTTTCCAGACTATTCTCGTAATTTTGATCATGTCACAATGCTTAACCCAATTTACGGTGTGACTAGTCACGGTACGTCATGACACAACACGAATTTACATCAGACTGCAATTGTTTTAAATAATGTATCCAGCAATAACTTATAACAGTAAGAAATCTTGTTTTCGAAGAAATAGTTATAAATACAATTCACTGATTTCTCCAGATATATGTTGTCAAATTACGCCAGAAATTGGTTGGAGGAGTTGTTCAGTAATTGAATTTGGGGAACGTGTTGGAGTTCAGAATTGAAGACACGATCAGACAGTATGATCAAAATCCAATAATGAAAATCCGATGCATTAATTTACCTCTCGAATATATTTAAAGTAGAACAGGGGAATTGGGGCCAGAAAACATGGAGGCAGGCAGAGTGGGGGAGACCTATTTCCGTCTTTTTACGACAATACACGCACGCGCCTGGCACGTATCAAGTGTCGGTTGAATTCGAGTTAACGTGGTAACTGGTAAGTGCGCCATTCAACAACAATTATAACCTGATGGAATGATGGTTGGTAGTCAGGAGTCAGCAGAGAGCAGAGAGCATTTTCTTTTGTATAAATTTGTACATAAAAGACGGTAAGCGCATGGATGGGAATGGAAATCTTGCCGGTGATATCAAGCAATTCCAACGCTCCAAGTGGCAGATGCACCCGGTTGTTATAGCATAAAAAAAAATCATAACATAATTTATCCATATTTCCATTAGGACTATAATTGCATTCATTTGTAATTTTAGAAATGTGTGGTAATTTTATAAAAAAACAAATATATTTTTAAATAAAATAACTGTTAAAATATCATGTTAGCAAAAATATTAATTTTTATTCGCTCCTTTATTTCAAAAATTAATTTTTTAGATGTATGAGGACTTCTTTTTCAATTTATAAACGCTAAAAACAATCAAAATTGAGTGCATGAGTGTCGTGCTTTTAAAATTAACTTGAAATTAATTTTAGTTATTTCTATTATAATTTCAGTGTGATTTCATAAATGTAGATACTTTCACAAAAATGGCTACTGAGTTTGTTACTAATAAAGCTTATGAGTTCACAATTGACTCAATTCAATTTAACACATTAGATCAAATTCAATTGTGAGATTTTTTTTTTAAGTTTTGCAGAAGTTGCGAAGTCGTGAGAGAGGCTTGAACTCTCGATTTTTGGGTAACCACAGTTTTATGACTTTTTTTTTTCTAGCCAACTGTATCACCATCTCATCTCAATTGTGAGTTTGTTACTGATTGATAGGGCCATATACCGAAGGCCCTACAAACTACTCGTGGGCTGAGTACCGAGCTCGCTGTCGAAGACCTCCTGGACCCGACTACATAGTTGGGCCCGGAATACCCCACAACAACCCAATAAAGCCTGCTCGATAAGCCTTCTAAAGCGAGCCCAGCGCGAGCTCGGAGCGGTCACGCTATTGTAACCGCTTCTATACGACGATTACGGAATAACCTATATAAAGCCTTAAACTTAGCCGAGTCAGAAATGAGCAATTTCATTCAATAAAGATAAACACTAAGCCACCAACAATAACTTCTTTTTTCTTCAACTTGAGAACAAAAGTGTCTTAGATTTATTAAGGTGCTAGGCAAAATTACACAAGAATCTACACCAACTTACCCGAAAAAAATTTGAAAAAGAAAAGAAGTAGCTGGAATCACGAAACGAGAGAAACAAGAAATGAGAATTGAAAAAAAAAATGAAAACTCGAAATTAATAAAGAACGACCAGTTACTGTAATTCACATGCATAAAAAGTGAACAACATATCTCATTTAATGTTTCGAGCAATATACATGCATAAAAATTTATTACATCTAAAATTTGTTTGGTACCAGATTACTCTAAGAAAATATAGTTACAATTAATTTTGTACGTTCATGATTTCATTTCAATGTGAATTTAATTGTTTGGAGCTTAAAATTAAATGAACATTCATCATCAAAAGCAGCGATTTCTATCTATTTAACAAAATAGTAAAAATTCTTTAAAAAAATGTAAAATTTATTTTCTAAGTACATTTTCATATGGAGATCATTACTAACGGTTTCGATCAATTGTTTGAACATTAAAATAGAGATATAAATTTATAGTACGGATCGATCCATAATATACATATTACCAAAATCTCGACGTAAATTTTATTATTAGAAAAAAAAATGATGCGGTAAAAAAAAATTATTATGATGCGGTAAAAAAAAATGGGAAGTTGATATTTCCTAATAAAATAAGTTTGCTCTTTTTCTCTGTACCGAGATCTTCTGGCGGAACCTACGGATTTTCAATAAAAAAAAAAAAAAATCTTCTGGCGGCTCCATGGTTGTGGTCCATCATCTACATTTAGCTCAAACAGGGCAATGTAGAAGCGGATTAATATACCTCGTCCAACCAGAATTCATATCCAGTGCAGTACTGTAATAGGGAATCTTTTACAATTACTTGATCTGGACCGTTCTTTTTTACTTGGCACGAAACTCAAAGCACAATAATACTGCCCCTCAGTCAGCCCGAATTCCAAACCCAAACCGGCTGAGAGTTAATTAAATAGCTAATTGTAAAAGGGAATCTTTTACGGTACCGTCGAGGATATGGATCCCGTCCAACCAAGTACCATTTTTTTTTTTTGACAAAATCGGAGGGGAAACCAAACGTATCTTTCACCGACCCTACAGAGAGTATGACCATCCTCTGAGGTAACTCTAATATTGAGTTTAGATCAGGACCGTTCAATAAGAATCGAGGCCAATCCAGCCCAGGTGAAATGCACGGATGACCTTTAATATTCGTGTCAAAGCAGATCGGACGGTCTTGATCTAAACTCAAAATTTGCATTACCTTAGTATATGATTTCGGCCCATAGACCCAATCAGGTATCAAGCAATATACAAGTACACTTCCTCAAAAAAATATATATATACACAAGTACACAGACACAGCCCAGTATCGACCGGCGACGGCATCCACCAGGCCAATCCTCTAAAGAAAAGATTCCTCCTCAAAATTAGCGCCACGTACTCCGTACTTGAGTCTCCAATGTTCACTCCCTTCCCTCCATTTAAATAGAATGGATAAGTCCATTCTTCTAATATGAGGATTGAGGTCTAATAAAGGAACTGGGTGTAGGTCCGATGCCCATCGGATCTTGTTTGGTTCCGATGGGCAGATCTACCGTAGGATAATGTAATGATTTGTGCGCACGAAAATTGAAACATAAACGCACGGGTTTTAAAGCATTTCGCACGAATCTAAAAGAAAATCGATGGTGATTAAACCCGTCGAACCGAGGTAGGTCCGATGCCCATCGGACCTACTCCCAGTTCCTAATAAAGTGCCTATTCAACTTTTCAAATGTTTCCTTAAATTTTACGATAGTTGTATTTTTTTTACTTTTAGTGCTTCCGATTTTATTTTCTGATTAACTAGCCCAAAATTTATTTGAAACGGGATGATGTATTTTCCCGATACGTCTTGAAAATTTTGAAATATAATTATTAGTGCACAACAAGTAGATCCGACGAACTTTGAATTTACTTTTAGGTTTGATAAGCACAAGAGCCGTCCGATGTATTTTAAATTTCATACGCATTAATTTCAAAATGAGACTCACGAATCTTAAAGTGCATCGGACGATTATGTTGCCGATAGAACTTACACTTTTCTCATCATTAGTTGTTATTCACGCAAAAGTAGATTTTAATAATCTACATATATATCAAAACAAATTATATTTTATTTCAATAAAATAATGCCCCCCTGGGAGAAACAAGAAAACTTTACGGTTTTCTCCGGGTGCAAGTAAAACTAAGCAACTACAATCAGAAGCGGGCCCACATATGCTCAGGGATGGACAATTGCCATATTCTAGATTATGAAAATTAATTTTCAAATATAGATTATCGAACTCTTGTCATATCCTTGAAAAACTTCGGCCTAGTTCATCCCACTTTCTCAACACAGTACGGATTCGTTCGAATTTATTTTTTTTATTTTTTTTGCACAACCTGTTAAACTTTGCCCTAATTTCTATTTTTTTTGGCACAACTCACTGAAAAAAAAAATCCACATCCCAGGAACCTTTTGCCCAATTCATTGTTCATGTGATTTTTCTGTATTTGACAGCGTGCGCTGCCCTCTCCGTTGTGACACATGCGCTCCTCGACGATGCTCTGGGCGCTTACTGTTAGTGTTATGATCTAGAAGCCAACTATTTATAGTTGTATTATTTATTTTATTTATGAAATTAAAAAATAATTTGTTCCTTGAGTGTTTAATTACATTATAAATTGTTAAGGTTGAGGACCTGAAATAATTATGTAATAAATACTCTAAATGTTTCTAATCTTGATAATTAGAAAGGAATATTATTTACTAGTACAAGATTAGTATGTGGGTTAAATGATGATCATGTTCTGCAGATCATGTGGTAAGAAGTTACCAAATCTAATCACATAAATACTTGATGGAAATTAGGGGATTGGACATGACCCAAAAATGAAACATAATATGGATTGTGTTAGTGTCATTAATGTTTCATATGTGTCTTGAATTATTTGGTATGAGATAATTATTTTTCCTACATGAGATTTATGCATCTGTAGGTGTTGTCCAACGCTGACCGTAACTGGCAGCTATACAGATAATATCTCAATATATGTTTATTGTGCGGAGGAAAATATATTTATCAAGAATACCAGTGTCCCTCATATTTTATATATGAGTAATGATATATGTGGGTCCCTTGATGGAGTAATAAAGTATGCATGCGATTATGATCAAGTAGTTGATCATTATTTACTAATTACTTGGAATCAAGAAATGAATAAATTTGCAAGGATGACACTCTCCTACCTTGAATTTATTCATGATATCATGTGACACGTGAATTGACACAAGCAATTAAATATTGCTTTAGGATCGTGATATTGATTGGTTCATATCATTTTTATCGGTTGAGTAATTATAATGCATATTGCTATATGTCTCTTATAATTTATAAAATTAAAATTGAGTTTTGATTTTATTGTCAATACGATATAGATCCTACGAGGCCACACCTAAGAAAGAAAACGAAATAAATAAAAGTGTCATGAAGTGACCACCTTGATCTTAAAATATATTTATTACATGTTGGATATGATATATAAATTTACTTTCCAACAAGAATTGAGCAAAGACAATTAATTGTAATAATTGTCGGGTGGGCCGAAAATTAGCATAAATGGCAAAAACGAATTTGAAAAGTGAGAAAGGCCCAAGCCCATTTGAATTTATAATTTTAACATTAAATAGAAGAGTCCATTTGATGTAGGCTTGGGAATAAAGTTGGAAGTGAAAAGCATCTAATTGAGATATCCATTAGATGACAAAAGTAATTTTATGATGTTGTTTTATGCTCATGTTTCATCCTAACTATTCATTGTGGTTAAGATGATTAAAACAAACTCTAGACAAGCATTATAAATACCACAATTTTCTCTTCCCAAATCCTAACTTTTCATTCACATTTTTCACTCTTTCTCTTACTCTCTTGGCGGCTACGAAAGAATAAGAGGAGATTTGAGAGATGAACCATTTTCATCCACCATTTTGCTCATGTGTTGAGTACAATACTTCTACACTAAATTAATAGTTAATTGAAGGGTAGAAACTAAGATTAAGGTTGATCCTTGATTTAGTATCTCTAGCAAGAGAAAAACTAGGGTTTCGTTTAATCTCGGGTGGATACTTGTGGAGGCTTTCTTGTTTGGAGGCAACAACTCTACATCTCAATTCCCTACTTCTTGATTTAGAGACCAAGATTTGAGTTAGGTTCATAGTTAGTCAAATAAGTAGATCTATATAGGTTTCTTTGAGTTAAAATTTTGAAATTTGCTTTTGCATGAAATTAATATTTCCTTCACTTGCTCCTCTGTTTGGCTAGTTCTTCTAGATCGGTTAGAACTTAAAAACTTAATTCTTTCCTTGTATCTGAAAGTTTGATTTTTTTTGTTTTTTGTTTTTTGAATAACTACTTGTGATTGATTATATTGATACTTAACATTGAAATTAATTATGATTATATTAGCTATTGGATTTAAACCTAATTACTATTGTTCTGACAGAAATTATGGATCCGCTCCTCACCACAATTCCATTCAACACTAACAACATTTTCAACGAAAGAGGTTTTATAAATTCCCCTACCTTTTAAAATTTTCAAACAAAATATTCATCTTCTAAAATTATTATCAAAATGTTCCTGAGAAACCTTTATTTCTCTCTCCATATCTCTTATTTTTTTTTTTCTAAAGTCTAGCTTGTTGCTTCATTTAAAACTCAAATAATTACTTTTTTCAAATTTGCAACAATTATATTTCAATTTCTTCTTAGTTAATGAAAAAAAAAAACCAGGAAGAAGATAAAAAGAGCTTGAAATAGCGGTAATATTTGAATAATAGCGTGCCATATCTCCTGTGATTTACAATGGAGAGTAACTAACTCTACAGTCGCAACAGTGGTTACGGTAGACCCACCCACGAGGCCAACGCCGACCTTTGTCGTCAAGCGCAAGCCCTTTTTCGTAATTCCATCTCCCTCTTTCCCGGTCTTACAACCTCTCAATTCTCTGTTCTTCACACCACTTACCAGTTACCTCCTGTCAGTCTCTCCCTCCTCCCTCTCAAACCCAGCCATGGTTTCTCTCTCCAACTCTCCGATTCCATCTTCCCATAGCCCCTGCACCTCCTCCAGTCCAATCAACCACTCGCTCGTTCGGTCCGTGCGAACCGTCCGTTCTAACATACCCCATCCCCATCCCGAACCCGATCACCCCTCATCCGAACCCGAATCCGATTTGGGTACCAGCCTGACCGACTCCTTTATTGACACATGCCTCTGTGAGCTGGCCGCGACAGTTGCTCCCTCCGCCAGCAAATCTCATGGACTCGACAACTCCATTACCTCGGGGATTCTGGAATTATCTCGCGATTTCTCCGATTATTCCAGCTTTAATTCTGATATTTCAGGGGAGCTTGAACGGCTTGCTTCGGTGACCCGCTCGGAGTCACCTAACAGCCCCTCCCCAGATCTGCCTGATCTAGACTTAACCTCGTCGGAACTACTGGAGACGATGCCACTGGAGAGCTTGGAGCCAGTCGTTAAATCATGCATTGAGAAACTTTCGACTTCTCTGGAAGAAGAGAAAAGAAGAGCAGCAGCGCGAATCAGATTACTCGCAAAACACCGCTCAGACCTTCGCGAATTGATAGGCGCCTCCGGAGCAATCCCAGTACTGATCCCATTGCTAAAGAGCACCGACCCGGCTACCCAGGAGAGTGCCGTGACTGCTCTCCTCAATCTTTCCTTAGAAGAGACCAACAAGGCAGCTATAACAGCTGCCGGGGCAATCAAGCCTCTTGTCTATGCCTTACGTACCGGTACTGGGATTACAAAGCAGAATGCTGCTTGCGCGCTGTTAAGCCTTTCTATGATCGAAGATAACCGTGCAACAATTGGAGCATGCGGGGCGATCCCTCCTTTGGTTTCTCTTCTAGTTCACGGCTCGACACGCGGCAAGAAGGATGCTTTGACGACACTGTACAAGTTGTGTTCGATCAAACGAAACAAAGAGAGAGCAGTGGATGCTGGCGTTGTTGGATGGCTTGTCAGATTAGTTGCAGAAGGGGGGTTATCAGAGAAGGCAATGGTGGTATTGGGAAGTCTGGCAGGGGTGCCTGAGGGGAAGGAGGCGATTGTCGAGGAAGGTGGTATACAGGCATTCGTTGAGGCAATAGAAGATGGGCCCGCAAAAGGGAAGGAGTTTGCCGTGGCAGTATTGCTGCAGCTTTGTGCTGATAGTGGGCTTAACCGGGCCCTTCTTGTCAGAGAAGGAGCGATACCGCCACTTGTCGCATTGTCACAGACCGGGTCAGCACGTGCCAAGCAGAAGGTTTTCTATTTGTTTTTATCTTGTTATTCAGGAGTAAAAATTGTGAAAAAAATCTTCAAATAACCAAGCTTTTGATCCTTTTTTTCAGGCTGAGACACTTCTTGGGTATTTACGGGAGCAGCGGCAAGACGGTGGCGGGGCTGTTCATACAAGCTTGGCCACGTAAACGAGAAAATGTACTTGGCAAATTATGGTAAATTGGTGCTGGTGTACTATACAAGTTTTTGCTGGTAGTATAGGAGAGGTGTGGCTGTGTAAATAAGAGGTGTTCAGATTGTATGCTTGGTTTTTTTTTTTTTTTTTGCCTTTCTAATTTTCTGTGTGAATAGTAGTTTTTGTGATGGATTATGCGTGTTACTGACATGAGAGGAGAGGTTTTTTGTTTCTCTGTTTGTCGATTTAGTGGATGTGTTGTATAGAGTTAGATTATATCTCTTGCTATATTATATTATGGGTTGGTTGTTTGAAACCAGGAACTGCGATGGATTCGTTCTGTACATTTCATGTGTCCTAATCTCATTTGTTTTTCACTGATCTTTTGGATCAGATTTACATAAAATTACTTCCTTAAAATACAAATCAGATCGATTTAGTCCGTTCGATTTAAATTGTTCAGCTTGAATTGGAATAGTACAACCCTACTTTGTCATAAAAACAAGAGAAAATTATCTTATATGAAAATGGAGTAATGTTGAATAATTAAGAGGTATAATTTAATGTTTTTCCAAGACATTTATCTTATATGAAAAGAACAGAGTGACATAAATAGAGGCGGATGTAAGAAGGGAGTCAAGGGACCATGGGTCAACTAATTTCCATTTTTTTTTTTTTGTATTTTTGTGTATTTATGCATGATTTTTATATAATTCAGAGTAAAATATTATAGTATTGTAAGATTTATTCCATCCTCTGCAAAAATAATTTATATAATTGATTCGAATAGTTTGAAAATCTAACTCTGTTTCTGGACATAAACAGCATTACAAGTTGAAATGTGATCTACTGAGTAAAAGAATGACGCTATTTTCATAATGTGGACAATATATTTTCCTTGATTAGATTTTAATTTCAAGTATAGGGATTAAAAATTATCTTAAGCCGAGATTCAATATATTGGAGAATATATTCTAAGAAAAAAAAATTTGGCTTCATACATGACAAATACTATAGAATCAAAACAGCGATCTATATAATTCGTGCGCTAGATAAATCTAAAACTGTTCCGTTAAAATCGTTCGTTACCTTATATTTGCTACCTAATATCTCATACAATTAGATTCACTAAATGCACCTGAATGCACAATTAATATAAACTAAAAGTTTCATTGCTTAAATAATCTTTGTGTGTAGATGACCTAAAGTACACGCTTGAACAGAAAGAAAAAGATGTTTCAGTCATTGATTATGTGCATCAGTACACGCTTTAATCCAACAAATTATTCTTTAAGCATAGTTTGTTTGTTGAACTGCTCGCTTTAAGGATTTCAAACTGCCCACGCAACCTGACAGCCTGTATCCCCATCATTTGCCTTTCAACATATTTTGCTTATGCGCCATTAAAATATCAATGGAAAAAAAAAATACATAGGTGCATGTAGAGATATGAAATTAGCCATGCTCCAAAGTTGAGGACCCATTAATCAATCATTGATCAATTGCACAGATAAATTTCGTTTATAAGTTTGCCTATTTTTAAAAAAAAAAATGGATGATAAAATGTTCTTATCTATTTTTTGAAGATTGATAAACTAAACACAATTCCATTTTTACTTTCCAACAATGAATTAAGAATACCAAAGTTAATTTTGAGGTTTTTTTGTTGTATTTAGTTAATGAAACGCTAGCTGTATTCCTTTATTCATTCCCTGACAGCGAGAGAATTCCTTTTCTCTGGTGCCGTCCCCTTCTACTCTTCCTCTTCCTCTTCCTCTTCATCTCTTTATCCTTTTGCATTTAATACATCAGATCAGAGATCTTATCTCTTTATTTGATTCCCACGCGGTGATATATTACCCCGGATATGTGTTTCAAAATAATTTCACTGACGCTAGCTATATATCATAACCGGTGCAATAAAATAAAAAGTAAATTTATCTCTGTACATGCTTTTGGCGAATTGGTTTGCTTCTAAGATTCTAATTACTGGAAGAATATATTTGATGGTTATTCAGATTGGTATCTTATTTCTCTGTATTATAATCCTCTAAAAAATTTAGGTCACCAAAAAATAATCATCCCTTGTTAATTTTAACAAAATAGACAATTGGATCGCTGCAAAAAGAAATTTGAACTTTATCATGATCTACTTTGTCTGTAGACGGATTTTACGAATGTACAAGTTAGTTTTGTCTGTAGACGGTAAAAAAAATGTTGGAAATTTTTGAAGAATAAATGCATACAAATAAACTTTAATTACAATGTGAGTTTTCAAAGCTAATGATATATGAAACAAGAGAACGGAGTAGGTCCGATGTCTATTGGACTACTTTTGGGTTCAACGAGTTTCATGACCGTCCGATCCGTTTTAAAATTTGTGTGTACGAAAATCGAAGCAGACATACGAATTTCAAAACGTTGCGCATGAATCTTAAAATAGATCGGACAGTGATTAAATCTATCGAACCAAAGTAGATCTGATGAGCATCGGACCTACTCTCAAGTCATAAAACAATCTTCAAAATACAAAATTCAAAATTCAAGCGCTCGACTCAATGGATCATAATCAATTGTAATATTTTTCAAAAGAGTGGGCACACAGAATACAAATATTGCAACAAAAATGAACGAAAATCCTACAATTTATTTGAAAACCCTCATTACTTCATTCCGAAATGGGTGAAATAGTAATTAATAATCGGTTTAATTAAACTTCCTCGTCATGTGTGATCCCTAAAAATTTAAATTCTGAAGTGAAGATTGAAGAGGGGGTGAAAACGGTATAGATAATATCTGATTCGTATTCGATCTGTATTCAAAAAATTAAATATGGATATCCGAATATCCGTGTGGATATGAATACTGATATGGTTTTACGTTTCAATTATCCGTATCCGAATAATAGATATATATCATATATTTTAATATATTATGAAAAAAATATTGTTATTCACCATTAAAATTAGATAAATATTATGAACTTTGATATTTTTTAATATTATTTTAATAAATATCCGATCCAATCCGTATCCGTATCTGTATCCGGCTGATATCCGATTCATCACCGTATCCGAAAAATTAAAAAGAAATATGAATATGATTTTATCACTATCCGCTCCGTTTTCACCCTATGAAGAGTGAAGACTTTAGGAAACAAAACAAGAAAATTTGATTATTGTATGTTACAAGTAACTGCCTGAAATTACACCTTCAAATAAAACATCATTAATAAAAGCAAGAAACTTAGATCAGTGACAATTTTTTAATATTGACCGACTTTGTAACTTTTTCCTATTTTTCAGACTCAAATTTCTTAAGATACTTTCAGAGATTTGATACAAATTCCGGCGCAAAATTAATGTAAAATGTGACAAGTTTAAAATTGAGATGAAATAAATATTTAAAATTGGGAATTCCATCTATATCTCTAAAAAATAAAAGTCAGAACGCAAGTATTATAAGATCTAAAATTCTAACCTATTTCAACTAGGGGTGATTAATGAGCGAGTTTGAGCGAGTTGGGACATGCTCGTGCCTGGTTCATTAATTTAATAAGCGAGTCGATTCGAGTTGAGAAGACAATACATAGTTGACAGCTGTGCTCGTGCTCGGTTCGTTAAATGCTCGAGTTGACTCGTGCTCATTAAGGAACTCATTAAGAAATCAAGCTTGTAGGCAATTTGAATTTTGTTTCAGATACACCATTCAAAAACTAATTAACATTGATAGAATTTAACAAATTGTCATAATCTAACTTGCTTAAACAGTACATAATTTAACAAAAAATTGTCTATAAGCAAATTTAACAAAATCAAACAGCTATCTTCTGGGTTAGGGACTTAGAGTTAGCGAGAGTGAGTGAAGTCGATACTGTGAGTCTATAAGTATGAGAGAGTAACACTGTAACAGAGTATATACGGAGAAGGAACTTTGGATCTGCTGGGTTAGGGTTGCTTAGTGCCTTGATCTAAGTGTAACTAAGTTGGATTTGGGTTTGATCCGGTTGGGATTGGATGTGACACGATTTCATATAACTCAGTTCTTAATGAGCGAGTTATGAACGAGTTGGGATATGCTCATGCTCGGTTCATTAAGTTAACGAGCGAGTTGATAATGAGCGAATTGTTAGTGAGTTGATAATGAACGAGTTGTTAGCGAGCTTTTAGTGAGCGAGTTACAAGCGAGTCACAAGTTATAAGCGATTTACTCTTAATTACAACTAAAAATTTAAGGAGAGAGAGGATGGAGGAAAGAGGTGGAGAAAGAGTGAAAGACTCGACGACTAAATGATAAAATCACAAAAAGAGGATTTAGATATTGAAAATTTGCAATAAGCTCTCTAGTATATAGCGACCAGTTTTGCCTCCAACCTCAACTGAATTCAGACCTAGAGCGATACCTAACCGTGTGTCAAATGAGATCTGAGTCGTTCGTTTTAATCTAGCACGACTCAAATCAGACTCCGTTGTTTTTAATGTAGACACCAAATTAATTTTAATTTTGCTGGAAGTATTTATCCCTACGATACCGTATAGATACTCACTTGCCTCAACTGGTATCAGCTGCCAAGCCTGGATGCCAATTATCCCTGTTTCAGTATCAGCAGCAAATTAAATTCAATTGCGCCATCAAAAACTCTACATCAAGTAGGACCGTCTCCCTAAAATTTTATTGCCAATCCACACCGAGACCACACATTCACCAATGTTGATTTAGAAAAGACAAGTGTTAAAAATATCAATATGTAGGAATTTCGGGTAGGTTATATGTGCAATAATATAATTCATTTCATGATTTGTTCACTACTTGAAAATCAGAACTAATGTATAAAACTAATTCCAAAATTAATATAGAGTTTACTACTAGACACGCAGCGAAAACTTCAAGCCCTAGCAGTAACCTTTTTCACTTTGTACACCTTGTGTCGGATCCACGCAACAACACCTTATGTCGGATTCATGCAACAACAACCGCAGCCACGTTTCTATCGGTATCCACACGAACAAGTTGACAAACAAGTGCAAGTCGGAGTGCTAGCGCCAACTGACAGTTCCTTCTTGTCTTTCTATTTTTCTCTCTCGGAATCTGAAGTGGTGCGAATTCAGACAAATCAGATTTTTAGTCTAATTCAATAAAACCGAAAATATTGTTCTTCTATTTTCTATCTCTTTTTCTCTTTCTGTGTGATTTTGGATGATTAACTTATCTCTTATCAAAACGAAATACTAACAGATATATATAGATAGTTTGTTTGTATCCATTCATTCGCACCTAATCAGATAATACCGATCAGATCAGATCACAGAGAGAACAGATATTTCGGGCTCATATTTTGATGCAGCCCAATAAGACTTAATTCATATTATAATTTCATTAATTAACTATTAATTACGACTCAAATTATCATGGACTATAGAACATTTCTAACACAATCAAACTTCAATAGTTCTTAAAAGCTATAGTGATATCAGCTGTTTTTAACGCTACAGCTAGTTATAGCGTCGCAATAACGGAGCTATATTATTTTTTTAGTTTTTTCTGCGATGACAAAACTCAAAGAAATAGAAGGGTATTGCGAAATTCTCTTCATTACTTCCATTGAATAGGATAAATTCATAAATAATGATTTAAAGGATCAAACTAATATGCACAATGACAAATATTTAAATAGTTAAAATAATTTGACCAAGGTGCCCCTGCTCTTGATTATTGAGGTCAGCAAAAAAAAGTAAGGCCGAATCAGAAAATTGAGATTAAAAACGATATTAAAATGTAATTTTATTTTATAAAAGAAGCTAAAAAGATTTTGCAGAAATTATAAAGTATAAAGAATAAAATTAATAGTTTTAATGTTTAGAGGAGGCTTAGCAATTCCTAACAATCCTTAAATCCGTCTTGGCAAAAGTATTATTAATAATTATGAAAACCGACAATAAATAAACTGTAATTTTTATCAAAGTTCTAAATAGCGAGATCGCATCATTGTGGAAAGGTTAAAAAAAAACAATTTGGACCTTACAAAAATTGGTCCTTATAAGAAATTTTCAATTTGAATCTTGAAATAAAAGTCTATGTAGCATAGCGTGTGCTATTTGCGTTACACGCTACGTGCTATAGCGGACTGCTATTACCGTTATAGCGGCCGTAGCTGAAATAATGTATTTTTATTTAACTTGGCGTTTAAGGTCCGAAAACACTATAGCGCGCTATTTAGAACACTGATTTTATTGAAAATACTACTTGGAGATCAAGTTTAACTGAGTATATGTATTATACTATAAAATAATAAAAGTTGTTGCAAGCTTGCAAAAATTAATCATAGGCTGATAGCATACGCATGAGCAATAAAATAATAAAAGCTGGCCGGTTCATGAGATATTTAGCAGCAGCAAGATCTCTGTTAAAACTTGAAAGGAAGCGTATAAAATCTTCATGAGAAGAGGAAAAAGCACCTGGTTATTATTTTTGAGGAAAAAGCACCTGCTTATGATCCCATATCCTTGCACCATGCGTCAAAAGCCGAAAGCCATAACCGTACTGAACATGGCCTAGAGCGCGAACTATCACTGCTTTACCTATTTTCTGGTATTTTCATTCAAAATGTTAACAAAAATGTAAAGGAAGGGCAATGCACGACCATGTGTGTAGTCAGAATTTTTATTGATAAGAATAGCGGATTGGGAACTGTCATACATTAACTAATTTAGAATGTAAGTTATTCAGGAGAGTAACAAATTTTTCTAGAGAAATATGCAACCACCCAATTATACATAGACCTATATCTAATTTTGTATAATTTGTATTTTGCAGTTTGGGCGACTCACTATAAGTATACTTTTTGTGCAAGCGTAGAGCATTCGAATAAATTTTGTTTATAACATGAATAAACAAGAGAGTTGTGAAATAGTTTAAATAAAACGTACGAGTTGTACAAGTTTTTGATATAATTATTGTTTAATATAATGTAAGGCGTTTTGATGAGAGAATATTGTTCGACATGTCAATCTTAAGAGCATTGGAAATTTTCATTTTATTTTGATTTTATAGATGGTATAAACACATTTTTCATTTTATATGAACACGTTATACAATAGATAAAAACGTTTTTTTTTTCCAAAAATTACGCTTGAGTTGGTTGTCACAAGGTGCTGATCATTCGGATATTTTGTGTTTGTATGAAAAAAATCTACATTCAAACAGTGGCAGAGTCACATTGAATTAGAGGTAAGCAGATTTTGAAAGTCGGGTATAGATCTATATATAATGAAGGAGGCAAAATCTACATCAAAACAGCCTGCAGTATAAATTGATTAATTTATAACAATTTACAACCCGCTAGTCATATTAATAGTTTTTATTTGCCTACCCCTAATAAAAAGTCTAATTATACCCATGCATCCAACAAAATCTTCTGAGATGCATGATTTGAGATGCTATTATCACACTCCAAAATTAATCATGACTTTTCTTTCTTGACAAGGTTGCTTTTTAGTTCTCCTCAACGGATCAAAACTTGCTTCTATTCTTTGAGAACAGGAAGACCCTCTTCTTTTCTTTTTGTGTCTATCTCTCTTATTATTCTCTCTTCTCCCTTTCTCTCTTCTAGGAGAGACAGAGGCGGAGGTAAAAAAGAGTATGAGGTCAATTGATCTCTATTTTTTTTATTTTTTATATATTATATATAATTTTCTATGTAATATAGAGTAAAATGTCAAAAAACTGTAAAATTAATCATCATTCTCCACACAAAAATTATTCTTTGATAATAGGGATTTTGATTCCTCTCAACGTGGTTATTCAAAACAAAGAAAAAGGGTACAATAAAAAAAAAAATCAATAAAGAAATAAAAAGAAAAAGGGTTCGTCTCGTGTCAGAGTTCACACTTTTTGTGCGTGTTGACTGCTCAAAGTATAGTTTGTCTTGGGCTGAATATTTTGTGGGCCCTTTTAAAATATTTGGGCCTAGGGAATTGCTAACAAGTAATAACCGCTTTATAAAAAGGAAACCCAAACACTGCCAAAGTTTCAATCAAGATAGAAAAAAAAAGGTTTAGTGGACCAGAAAAGAGACATCAAAGCATGATATTTCAAGTAAAAGTATCCTAAATAGAAAGGGTGCCTTTTAAAAAGAATTTACATGAGGGCGTATTTGCAGTCTTTCGTAAGTCCATTTGGTTTTAAGTGCACTCTGGAGCCCACCTCTTTAATTGAACTTAAATTTGGGTTTAAATAAATATCAGCACCTGAAACATCATTTTTCAAGCCCAGCCCAAAACATAACAGCAGCGCCTCTCCTTGATTGAAGTCAAGTTTGGGACAAAGACGAGGTGGTAAAATCGGGTAAATATTTTAACAGAGCAGTTTTGGCTTCAGTAGTGCATAAATTATAGAATTAAAAAAATATTGTATATGATTCTTGCGCTGCATGAAGCTGAAACTGCTATGTTCAAATCTTATCCGTAAAATCCAACCAATCCCACTTGATTTTACTCAAAAAATCTGTGTGATTCGAACTTTTTAAAAAATCAAAACTAATTCCATCACGATCTAATTTGATTCAACACGAAAACTGAGCATGGGTTAGTTCGACGACACCCAAAACTCGACCTCATTCATAACATGAAAATTCATGCAGGTCAGACTGATCCAAGCCGACTCAATCTGATCTAACCCGTTCGAATCTAACTCGACATGAAAAATCCACTTGACCCTATCAAATTCAATCCAACTCTACTCGAGAGTTTTTTGAAAAATCAAACCGACTTGAACCTACACCGTGATTTGATAATTTCCGAATTTAAACTAGTTCCGATTTGATCTGATCCGAATCCAGATATAATCTTTAGACCAAACAAACAAACAAACAAACAAGCGTAAGATATATACTTGCGTTGTATTTTCTGGAGTCAGAAAGTATAGCGTTGGCGATGAACCAAATTACGAAATCATCTGAAAGAAAATGATGTTATGATTTTATTCTTCCTTTTTCAAATCAACAAATGATGTCAGTGCTTGTCTCGTTTTACGAAACAATTTGATGGAAGCTAGCGTCTTCTTTAATCGACATTTTATTTCACAATCACAACTTAGACAATTAACTTTAAATCCTTCCAAGTAATTTTTCTACGGGTCTTATCTCATCTTAGTCGCAGGTGGCGTTATAACGGTGTCATACCGTTGCAAGTTTTGTTGCATTAATTAATGTTACAGCAATTCATTACTATGCATCAAGTAGTTGTACAACAGATTGCATACTTGATTGCACGATAACCTCTGCTATCGATCCAATTCAATTCAAGACCGTATGCTTATTTGGATTCAATATAAAATATTTGGTATAAAGTATTAATTTATATATGGTTAAAGGGTTGGTTGTTGGTAGTGACTACTACAGTTTGTTGGGTTTCATTTCTATTTTATTCTAGTTTGTTTGGGACTAAGAGTTTGATTATTGTTGTTGTTGTTGTTGTTTGTATATATGATTAATTTAAGTAAATTTGTTGATAGGTGACTCCTAACCAATTTATGAAGAAAAAAAAATTCCGAGGAATTAATTGTTTTACTGTTACTTTTATTGTTAAACATGATCCCTAGACTACCTCTTAGTCGTCGAATGGAGACGATTCGATGCGCATTGTCGAGTCGTAACCGTTCGATCTGCATCAAAATTTGCGTGAACAGTTATGACGCTGACCAAACATCGATCAGACCAAATCTATCAGACCGTCCCGACTTCCCTCAATCCGAGACATGCTTTAAAATGCATCCTTTTTATTATGCATTTTTACAATGAGATTACCTATCAAATCTTAGTTAGCAATAGACGATCTAACAAGGAAGGAAAATGTCATTATCTTTGCGTCAATTTGAGCATGTCCACGTACGTTATCTTAATTTGATGTGAAACTTGAAATTAAGTCAAACTCAAATGTGTGGTACTGGTGTGTTATAGGCTCTCTAATCAATCCTTGCAGCAAAAAATTCAAAGGCAAGGGTTGCATCAAATGGATATCAACAAATTTAAACAATCAGAGACAGAGGAGCTTTCATAGAGGTTCCCTGCATCTTGATGAGTTAGCGAAGCAAAAAAATAATTTAATTATATTGTATGGATGCTAGTGTGTATTTATTTAAAATTGTTGGCATTTTTTGTTATCTCCGTACATACTATTTTAAATGATATCAATAGAACAGACACACATTTAATAGAACAGACAAATTTCTTAATTTGGTCACCCAACGGGCGAAGCTCAATTAATTTCGTGTACTGATCCAAGTTTGACCTGTGCTGTACTCATACTTTGACCTGGCAGTGGTTAGGAGAACCATTATCATTTATTGAAAGCACCTTTCTATTGCACCAGTCATGTAATATTATGCGTAAATAATTCCTGAATTATACTGAAAAATGTAATATCTTTATTTTACCACCATCAAAGAATTTCTAGAATGCTGCCACACTATATATATATAGAGATGAGCTATGCTACTCTATGGAGTAAAACGCGTTGGTGCTCCACGCCGCTATATTTTTATTTTGAAAATCCAAACGACCGATCCGAACCGCTCAACATGATCTCCATATTGAAATGTGCTTGGAGACCAAATTTTACATTTTTTAGAATTTTTTTACTATTTATTAAGCCACTTTGAAAATCACTGATCCGGCAGTCCAGAATTTTTTACTGTTTTTTTACTGTTCACCCGGATTTTCAGATTTTCAAAGTGGCTTAATAAATGGTAAAAAAATTCTAAAAAATGTAAAATTTTGTCTCCAAGCACATTTCAATATGGAGATCATGTTGAGCGGTTCGGATCGGTCGTTTGGACTTTCAAAATAAAAATACGGCGTGAAGTACAAACGCGTTTTACTCCATGGAGTAGCATAGCTCATCTCTATATATATATATTTTGTAAACATAATACAATCTTTTTTGCTTTTTTGCACATCATTGCAACAGCATGGGGTGCACAAAGAATCTGTGTTGAATTTGATTATATATTATTTGAGATGTTGGCAAGTTTCATAAATTGTTGGATTCTTCTTTTGACCTTTAAACAGGATAGGAATCCAATGTAACAGCTATTTCCTTCTTTTCAACCAAGCACTTGTGCTTTGAAATAAAAGTAAATAAACAAAATTTAGTAGGTCCAGACTTCAGACCTAAAAGCTGGAATTAAATCTGCTGAAAGTTTTGAGAATTTTAGGACCCTGAAATTCAAAATCCAATTGTTTAAGTTTTTTCATACACGAATCTCAAAGCAGACAATTTTTATGCACGAATCTCAAAACATATAGACGGTTGTTTCCCTAAAAGCTAGCAGATATTTTAGTGCATCTACCCTTTCAAATATAATCAAGTTCAAGCAGGTAAAAAAAACAATGCAAAAATTCTATCTGGGTGCAATTGTAATTTGAAAGTTTAAAGGAATCCGGCTACTATACCACTAGTGTCATTTCAAACTAAATAACACCACATCTTAAACCATTGGATTTACTTTAATATTCGTACACAAGATAGCGCTGGAATGACACTAGTGTCTTGTACGAATATTAAAGTAGATCCAATGGTTTAAGATGTGGTGTTATTTAGTTTGGAATGACACTAGTGGTATAGTAGCCGGACTCAGTTTAAAGCGGACTTGATAGTTACATCTGCGGTGCTTTATTGGAAGTTCATTGACAATATTTAGTTTGATATTTTTAATACTTATTAAAATAATTTGTATTTTTAAAATTCAACAAGTAAAATATTAGCTACACTCTATACATATCATATTCATGAAAAATAATAAAAATTTATGCAAGTTTTACTGTTCATAAAGTAAAGTAAAATTTGCCGCGGTTTATGTTTAACAATATTTGATGAAACATTAACTAATATTTAAATTGTGTATAAATTAATACAAGGTCAATATTTAACAAACACAGCATCTCATATTTCGTTCAGCATCACTGACAGTGGGTCCCATCCAACCTTGGTGTTGGATATTACAATGAGAGCAAGCACAGGTATATTTTCTAGATTTATTAATTTTAGGATATAAAAATGAAGTTATTATTAATGAGAAACTCGTGGCCGTGGGACCAATGGACTATTTTTCAGAAAAAAGGAGATACTTATAAAATAATAAGTTATGACATCAAAGTAAAATATACTTTTCAAAAAGAAAAGACACTCAAGTAATATAAGCGAGTGCAAAGAAATAAAACATAAAGAAACCAATCATTTCATTATCTTTTGCTAGTAGGATCAAGAATAATCCGAAACGAATTTGAGAAATCTCAAACCCTGTTTAACTACCGTTTCCTTTATTCAGATTTAAAAATGGTTTCACGCGGAGATTTTACGGAGTGAGATAATATTTGCGTCGCGTCTCGCGTGGCCTTATGTACAGTCCCTATTTTCTCCACGTCAGACGTAATCCAGATACAGTAAAATTTGTTAGTGAAAATTCTTCTTGAAGGACAAAAATTATATTTTAATCACAAAAGCTCCTTTTTTTTTCTGGATCTTAAGATGGCCGAATGTGATTGGATACATGGAGTCACGCGCTGCTCCTGGAGATTCTAGATCTCCTGGGACCTCTACATGTAATTTCCAGTGTAATGGGTTTCTGTGTTGTGGCCCATGATTCAAGGATGAGATTTTCAGTTTATATATATTCTTGTTTATAATCAAATAGATTTGTATTCAAAATTATATGTATTCTTTTTTCAAAGTGTTTTCGGTGGTATTCCAATGTGACATTAATAACGGACCATTCTAATTATAATTAGTTTATTGAGTAGAACTAGGGTGTTCTTAAGCTGATCAAGCCCTTTTTGTGAACTTAACTCAAAAATCTATTGAATTGGCTTCAATGATGCATCCAAACCGTTGAAATCGATCTACTTCACGAGTGATGCATTTACATGTCAAATTTATAAATTTTTGAACTAATTTAGTATAAAGTCAAGCGGTAAAAAAAAAAAAAGATAGTTTATAAGTTAATTTTAATGTGTTCATTTTTCATTATTTTTTGACTGCTTGACTTTATATTAAATTAGTTTGAAAATTTATAAATTTGATATGTAAACTCATCACTCGTGAAGTAGATCGGTTTCAACGGTTTGGATGCGTCGCTTGAAGCCAATCCGATGTATTTTTAGTTAAGCTCACAGAAAAAATTGATGAGTTTAAGAACACCCTAATTCTAGTTTATTATATACAGTAATATAACACATAAATTCTAATTACTTTACATTTTTACAAGATTCACCATTTGAATATTATTGAAGTCAAAACTTCTTTGGGCATTATAAAGTCTTGCCTCATTTTATTTGTTCAGTTGTAATTTGCATGATGCTTTTGTAATGGTACATTCTTGAGCATTACTAAACGATATACAATCGTGTACCTTCTCAAATAATAGTCACCACACCGACAATTAAACAGGAATAGTTGCAAATGATCCAAATAAACTTGTCGATAGCGCCAAAATTTCAAGTTTTACGGCCAATTGAGGCAGAATCAAAGCTTGACTTTTTGGTTCAAAAAGTGAGGTGACCGAGTTCAGCCTTTCAGCGACCCACTCAACTGTTCTTCTCCCCTCTTTACTAAATTGCTTTCACAACCGCTTTTTCTTATATGCCCCTGCAATATCTGCTATTTTGTTTACACGTCCCCAAAGCACTGTTCTGCATATGATATGAATTGAATTGACTAAAATCATTGTTAATAATTGTCACCGAATTAGACTTAACGTAACATTGCTCAGTGCCAGAAAAAAAAAATTAAACTTGCAATGTTATATTCATTTTTCTTTTGCCTTGAATACTTGCAAAGTTCTTGAAAAGTCACTAAAATTCCCATTGCTTTAAGCTATCTCAAGTTCACAATACAAGATATAATTGATAATTTTCAAGAAGGAATTTAATAAAAAAAGTTAATTAAAATTCCCACTATTTTAAGTTATTTCAAGTTCATATACCTCTATAATATGATTAATTATTTTTTTACTCTATCAAATACCTTGTGATGCATCTCCCTGGAGATATATTACACAACCACAATTGGAGACCGTTATCAATTGGAGCTTCTTTACTATACTAATTTATTTATTATTTTAATCACCAAATTATTTTTCTGTCTTCTTAAGAATCAATATATGTTATCTCAAGTTCTCAATCGTAAGGATTTAATTGAAAATTTCAAGATGGAATTTAATAAAATAAGTTAATTAAAATTCCCAGAATTTTAAGTTCTTGAACAGTTGATATTTAATCAAATAGTTTCTTAAGAATACCTATACCTCTATAATATGATTAATTATTTTTTACTCTATCAAATACTCTGTAATCCGTCTGGCTGGAGATATATTGCAAAACCACAATTGGAGACCGTTATCAATTGTAAGTTTCTTTAGTTGTTTTACTTTACTAATTTACTGATCTTAATCCTTTCTGGGACTTTCTCGGGTCGTCCAATTTATGCGCCCTTTTCTCTGCCCTTTCTGCGTATCCTGTTTCCAGTAGTAATGAGTTCTCTTCTCTCCATTCGATAAAGAAAGGTAAAATCTTTATTGGCCTTTTCCCCTGTTTTTTGATTGAATCCTTGTCGATTCTTATAATTACTTTCTAGATTTGTTCACTCTCACTCTCTCTCTCTCTCTCTCTCTCTCTCTCAACCGCCATCTTCTTTCTACAAACACACCCCCCGCTATCCCTAAATATCTCTTCCGATCAAAGAATCGAATCGGTAGAAGAAATCAAAACTGAAGAAGACCAAGTCAGTCTCAAACAAACTAGAAACAAGGTGCGTCTCTTCTCTTTCGCCCAAATTCGAAACCCTTTTTTGCACAGTAACTCAGGTTCGGAAAATCGCCCAATAATTGGATCGCGGGCTGCTGATAGGTAGATTTTTTTTCAAATTCTGGTTGCAACGAAACAATGAACTGACTATTGCTTGCTGTAGTAGAAGGTTGTAAGTTTAAGTAAGGTACTTTACGAACAATTGAATAGGTTGTTGTAGGTCTTTCTCTGCTTGGTTAGTTGCTCAATTGAAGTACTTCCAGGTGCTTTGAAAATTACCCATAAATTATTTTCGTATCAATTTCTGTTTTTCTTTACAAAATTTACCGCATTTTTTTAGGTTTAGCTAGCGTCAACAGATTTGAGTCTCTTACCTACTCTAAGATTTTGACTTAGTATCAACTGGGTTGCATACATACTGAAATAGCACATTAATTATTTTTTCTGATCTCTCTTCTCCAACTACTACACTGCTGTTTACATGCAGAACCACTTCCTTGAAAACATGGACTCTACCTACCAACAACCAGAGTTGCAACCCATTAAACCCAAACATGCTACCGGTACCACCAATCAACAGGGAACTGCCATGGATGAAGAAGGCACACCTTTTATCGGCTATTTAGATGTGGTAATCCATCAGGCCAGAGACATACACAATATATGCATCTACCACAAACAAGACGTGTATGCGAAGGTTTCTCTCGCTGCTGTTGGTAACAATTCGGACAATACCACTGTACCTGATTCCGTCTCAACCCGTACTATTAACGGGGGTGGGCGCAACCCAGTGTTCAATGAGTCGCTACGTGTTGGGGTCCGTGTACTGGAATCATCGGTACGCTGTGAGATCTATATGCTCAGCAGAGTGAAGAACTACTTGCAGGACCAGCTACTCGGCCTAACCCTAATCCCCTTATCGGATCTCCTAGTTGCGCCCGATAATAAACTAAATGGCGAGTTTGCTCTCTCTGCTAATGACCTTTTTGAATCTCCTGCTGGATTTGTGCAGCTATCTCTCTCATATTCTGGTTCTTCTCCTGAGGTTATGGCAATTCCCTCCCCAGTTAACAAAAAGAGTGTTCAAACAAAGGAAGCTAACGGGTCGTCAGCATCTGCCTCGGAGTCGGTGCCATCCGAGATGGAGAAGATTGAATTTCCTGATTTGGAGTTGGTGAAAGAGAACCAAATCATGGTGTCAGAGTATTTTGGCATACCATGTACTGAAGTGGAGAATGCTCCTTTACCAAGCTCGGAAAGCCTGATAACCACTGAGGAGAGTGAAAACCCTAATTCGCATGAGTTGGGTGTGCGTGTGGTTGAGAGCTTCTCAACGACTCCTGAGAATAGTGTGGACTCGGTCCACGGTGAGCCACTGAGCAGCGTGGCGACAACTGACTCGCCGAACACTTACACAACCTCAGATAAGGATAACAGCTCATCAGAGGTAACAGAAACCGAGGCAGATTCATCAGAGACGATAATTAAGCCAATGATTAACATCAAAATCGAGCAGGATCAGACTGTGAACGAGAAAGAGATTGTTGACATGTATATGAAGAGCATGCAACAGTTCACCGATTCTCTGGCGAAGATGAATTTGCCTAATGTTGACTTTGAAAACGGTAGTGCAAGCCCGAGCCCGACCACAAACTCAAATTCCAGTGAGAATGGCAGTTCAACTTCTGGGAGAAGGGATGGAAATGCGAAGGACAAAAATTCAAGGGTTTTCTACGGAAGCAGAGCTTTCTTTTAAAAGAGAGCCAGAGAAAGAAGAAATTATATTTTGTGTGTTGTGAGGTAGAAAGACCGACTTTGAACTTGTTAAATGGTTTTTAGTTGTGTCTGATAGGTAAAAAATAGGGTCTGTAATCGTAACCGAAGACTTTTCTATGTTGTTGTTTCATCTGGTTTTAAATTTCTAATGTACCTGATGCTACTGTTGTGGTCTAGACTCTAATCTACATTTGTCAAATATCTATTTACTTTGAAATATTGATAATTTTGGTTGTCAGGAGATAACAGCACCTACTATGTATGTACCTTCACTGATTTTTGGTACCAGCTAATTAATGATCCTGGTTGTGTACACTATTGATGCTAACCAGTGAGTATTCATTGGTACAATGCTGCTCTTTAATGTGTATTTATCCAGTGAATATGGCCTTTTCATAATACTGAAAAGCTGATCTGGGATTCATTTAATTTAATAAGCAAAAACGGCAGTTTGCTCATTTCGTTTATTTTGTTACAAACTTTTGACACCTTGAAACACGCCAGTTCCAGTACCAGAAAAAAGTAATTATATTATCTCGAATTTATGACTACTGGCCAATGGCCATGATTTGTTACTGTTGCTTTTATACAGAAAATATATCGCAATTATAGTCTAGCAACTACCGTTACATTGCTACTAATTTCAAATTATCGGATTGGCTTCAAATAACAAATTCAAACTGTTCCAACTGACGAGTGATGTATTTACGTGTAAAATTTATAATTTTTTAAATTATTCTAGTATCAAGTTAAGTAGTCAAAAATAATGAAAAATAAATGTATTAAAATTAACTTAAAAAATCTCATGTTTGACGGTTTCATTTGATACTAAATAAATTCGAAAAATTATAAATTTTGCACGTAAATGTACCACTCATAAATTAGATCAGTTCAGACGATTTGAATTCGTAATTTAAAGTTGATTCGATAGATTTTAAAATTAGTGATATTTAGACTGAAATACCAATATTAAAATAACATCAGCAGCAAAACTCGCAATTATATGTAATTAATTATATACACCAGTGACATCAAACAAGTCCAAGATACAGAAAAGGAATAATGTTAGAATTGACAGAAAATTTTGTCTACCAGCGGAGCGATACATTTCTCCTATTTTGGTGGGAAGCTGGAATTGAACGTTTGTAGAAACAATACATCGCATTCTTATCCAGATAACACCTGTACTGGTACTGCTGTACATGCTCAAGCCTTATTTATGATCTCAGATTATACCACGTAGACCGTACCTACTTAATTGAAACTACCAATTGGACACATATACCACACGCATTTCTTTTATTGTCCTGAGACGGTGTCAGGTCGGACTCAGTTCCAAATTTCCAACTTCTATTTTAATTCCAGAGTTTAGTTTTGTTAAAAAAAAAAAAAAAATCCAGTTTAACATCAAATGTTATCAAAACTATGGGCTCAAAAACATCGACTGGTTCACCATTCAAGGGTGAAACTGGCGGTCTGATTATAATCGGACGGCTCGGATTAAATGACAATTTTGAAAAAAAAAATTAGCGATCCATCTGGACCGCCTAATTTCTGTTAACTAAAGCTCAACACAGGAAAGTTGCAATTTTAATATTTTTGATTTTATGGTATTTATTGATTCAATTTGGGTGAATGGCTTGCAATTTGAAAATGAGTTTATATTTGGATTGAGATCAACTGACAAACGGGTTACTTGATAATCGTAAAAGTACCTCGCAATTTTGAAAATCTGATATTTTTTTGTGAGAGCTTAGCAGTGGCTGCTAATGAGAAAAATCTGACATTGAAGATATAAAACTTAGAAAGGGGAGGTAGCATAGTTGGCTAGGAAAAAAATCCTACGACTGTTGATTATTCAAGTGTCGAGAGTTCGATTCCCCTCATAACTTTGCAGCTTTTGCGAGGATTTAAAAAAAATATATATATATAAAACTTAGTCTCTGCCAGGGCATTAAAAAAAAAAGATATACGAAATATGTTACATAACCAATCCATATAACCAACAACTTATATATATATATATATATATATATATATATATATAGTCCAGCTAATGTCATAACATTATAATTTCAGTCTAAGTTATAACGAGTCGGTTTTTGCAATTTCAAAATCCGAATAATTGATCTGAACCATCCAACATGATCTCCATATATATATATATATATATATTCTATTTTTCAAATTTCATTTAGTTTAATTCTAAGAAATTATTATTAAGATTGTCAAGGTAATGAAATCTCAATCTGTTGAATATTTATGACACACAATATTAGTTAAGAACTTTATGAGAATTCTTCATTTATTCACAAATAAAAAAAGGAGTATCTAACAAAAGAAAGAAAAGAAGGTTTTTTCTTTTTCCAAAAAGGGGGTTATTTAAAGCGTTCTCAATCTGTTAAATGTGTGACACAAAATATTGATGCGGGCCTTGTGAAAATTGTTTTTTTATATATATTTTTGTTAAAGAAAAGAGAGATTATTTAATAGAAAAAAGGAACCAGAGTAATTTCTAAAAGTATACTGTTGAGGCAAAAGTGGAAACGGTATGGGCAAAGAGATGTCATGATTGAAAAGGAATGTACAAGTTGCAATTTGCTTGTTTTGTTTTGGGCTAACATTGCTCACCTTTGTTAGTGATATACATATTTATATGCTCAAAAGCATGAATTTTCTAGGTTAGATACTACGCATGGCAACAAAGTATGGCAATTGCCAATTGGCATTTGGCAACACACCACCGACTTTTGAATTTTGTCCCCCCCACCCCTCTACGCTGTCATTTTAGTAGGTGTGCTTTCATTTCCCATTTTGTTGTGTGTACTGTGTAGAATCTGTCTCCTACAAAGACTCTCTACACTGTTTGATACATTCATTGAGGCCACAGAGAATCAAGATTCTAAATTTTTGGTCCAGGCTTTACTTTTGTGCTGTCAAGTCTCAGTGTCTCCCACTGGCAACTGCCAACTGGTAACTTGGGAGGAGAGATTTGGATGGGCCGTTGGTGGGCTTTATCGATTAGCATGTTTAGAACAAATTTCTTCTCAACGGATCGTTCAAGTATATGAAGACGTTAAAAGCCTTTTCGGCTAAACTACATCTATGGTACAGTCCTCTCTCAGAGCCCAAGAAAAAATTTCCAGTGTACCCATGCAAGCTTCTAAAATCAATGTTATCAGAACTGAACCGGGCATTGACTCCGAAAAATTTCGGATCACCGATTTACTGGTCGGATTGATGGGTCAATCGGTTCAACTTCTGATTTTTTAAAATAATTGAGTATGATATTGATATGTTAATCTATCATTTTATTGTAATATCAATTACAATAATATCATGTGCATAAAGCTTAATTTTAAAAAAATTAATTACATAAATAATCCAAAGTATAATATTTATATTATTTTTCTAAATTAGATTGGTATACAACAGCTTTTTTTATAATTTACTATATAAATCATCAAAAGAACATTTTTTTAGTTATTTTTATTTAGAATAGCACACACCCGTATGTCATTTTTATATGATTGTGTCAGTACAATATTTAAATCCAATATTTTTTTTTATTATTGATTTCAAAAAATTTAAGTCAATACTATATTCATATAATTCACTTTAAAAATAAACATGTTTGAAAAAAAAAACGCATTTGAAATGAAAGTTTAAGAAGATAAATTAATGGGTCCACTTTTTTAATTGGTTTTTATGAGATATCTTCGATATTAAAAGTCATGGGTCCCACTGTCATATTCACCTTCTTTTACCCATTTCCCCTTCTTCTTATTCTTGTTTACGATCTATTTTCTCCAACCAAAACCACTTCTAATCTGAAACCCAAATGAATTTCTTCTAACTGGGTTTTTTCTCGAAATGGGTCAAAGTTTTTTAATAAAATCGGCTGATTTAACCGGTTTTGGCCTGTTCAATAGCATAAACGATTCTTCAAGCGAACCAAACCGAACTAGTGACCGAGTCTGATTTTTTTCAGTTTGACCGGCAGTCCGGTCCGGTTTTAATAACACTGTGCTAATTTCTCCATCAAAATACCATAATATCCAATATTCCCCTTAAAACTTAAAATTATTTCTTTTAACCCTTTTTATTTATTTAATCTTATATTTAATTATTTGAAAAATTGAATAACAAATATATCCTTTATTTTAAATGGAGATGTCAATTATTTATTAATTAAGATTGTTATGAATAAATTTTTAATGTGGATGTCCATGATTCTCAATATTCATTTCTCCACTACCCTACTACTATTGAAATTCATATCCCACTACTATTGGAATTCATTTCCCACTACTATTGTGAAAATAAAGAAAATGCACATCTTTCCACCGGAAGTGGAGAAATAATTAGAAAGAGAAAAATGAACATGATAACGAATAAGAGAATTCATGTTATCATTGTGGTGATAAATGTCATTGGTCATGTACCTGTCGTACGCCTAAATATCATGTTAATTAATATCAAGTATCACTAAAAAAAATGAGAAAAATCAAGACAAATTTTATTTGTGAATGTGATCTCAATCTTAGTCAAATTAATATTACTTATTTGGATGTTGATGATTTTTAACGAAGTAAATAAACATTTCACTTGATTAATAATTTAAATAAATAAATAAAATATTTTTGTTATTGTTGAAGTAATTTTTATGATATTTATTTCTTATTTGTAATTATTGTTATTGATGTTGTATTTTTTACTTTTGTTAATAACAAATTATTCACGTATAAATTCAATCTGCATCCATTGTACTGGTGCTATCTAGTAAGAGTCAAGTATCACCCAGAACTAGTATAGTTTCAATTGAGTCTGTCCAAACTTTATTTTTTCTGGTGATATTGATAAACAAAGAAATTATTTGCATTATATGATGCATCAAATATATACTGGCGCTATATGATGGACCAATATATTAAAATTTTAAATCATTGCATCATACTGGAGGTATAGGTTCATCATATATTGTATTCAACCAAGTTATTTCCGAATAATTTTATTCTGTATTATCTTAATTTTATATCTCTTTGCTTCATGCCTTTATCCTAAAATTAGAATTATAATCAACTCTGAATCATCTTTGAAATTATTTGCTTTTACCGGGAAATTGTTGAAAATTATATTTAATATATTTTAGTCGAATAATGTATTTTAGTTGACGTATTTATATTTTCTTAAAAGATTGTAATTGTTGGAAGTGCAAGTTATGCACCTTGGTAATTATATATTGTCTATATAAAAGAGATGATTTGCTTAAAGTCTTGTATATATTTTTTTAATGTGTTTAAATATTTGATAATTATATACTTATTTTATGAGTGTATGTATTCAGAATTATATTTAAATATATATATTTATTTACGAGATTGTAGTTGTTGTTAATAAAAAAAATTGATTGAAGGCTCCGGAAGAGCTACTTTGTTGTTACATGGAGGAACACAAATTTATATTGATGATGCATTATGTTCTTCTAAGTCTCAAATAAATTTGTTAAGTTTTAAGGATATCCGCCGAAATGGATATCATGTTGAGACAATCAATGAAGAAGATGTTGAATATCTTGTTACTAGCTTAATCTCAGATAAAAAAAATGCATATTGAAAAAATTATCTATGTTTTCCTCCGACCTGTATTACACATATATTAGTACAATTGAAGCACATGTTATTGTAAATCAGAAGTTTACAAATAAGAATATGTTTATAGTTTGGCATGACCGGTTGGGCCGGATCAATAATGATGCGAAAAAATAATAGATAATTAATGTGGACATTCATTAAATAACCAGAAGATTATTTAATCTAATGAATTTTTATGTGTTGATTTCATTTCTAGAACGTATATAAGATGATATTTGTGGACCAATACATCCACCATGAACCATATAGATATTTTATATAATTGATGCATCAATTAGATGGTCACATGTATGTTTATTATCAACTCGCAACCTGGCGTTTGCAAGATTACTTGCTCAATTGATTTGATCAAGAGTATAATTTTATGATTATCCAATTTAAGAATATTCGTCTAGAAAATGATGGTGAATTTACTTCTTAGATAATGCATGTCTATTAGAATTGATGTTGAAGCTTATGTTCATACACAAAATGAGAACATGTTATTTTGCATGCAGCATAACTAATTCGCATCAGGCCAACTAGCTATAATAAAACTTTCCCTTTACGATTAGTTTTTGGTCACATACCTAATATTTCCCATATAAGAATTTTTGAATGTGCGGTATATGTTCCAATTGCTCCACCACAACGCACTAAAATGGGACCTCAAAGGAAGTTGAGAATTTAGTTGAATTTGAATAAAGTATTTAGAACCAATGGCAGGGGATTTCTTCACAGCAAGGTTTGCCGATTGTCATTTTGATGAATCAATATTTCCAACCTTAGGGGGAGAAAACAATCAGCTGGGAAAAAATATTTGTTGGAATGAATTATCATTGTCTCATTTTGATCCTCGTACTAAAGAATGTGAACTAAATGTTCAAAAGATAATTGATTTGTAAAGATTAGCTAATCAATTATCAGACGCATTAACAGACTCAAGAAAGTGACCAAATCACATGTATCAGCTGCTAATGCTCCAATTAAAGTCGATGTCCCTCTTGGACAGACTAATGAAATTATAGCACGCATGAAGCGTGGAAAACCAATCGGTTCCAAAGATAACAATCCTAAAAAAAAGGAGCAAAGAATGAAAATGGTCAAGTCGAGGATATGATAATTTCAGATAAAACTCCAGAAGAAAATCAAATTATTAGCAATATCGGAGTTCCAGCAGAAACTTAGGTATCTGAAATTCATGAAAGTGAAGAGATCTCGATAAATTATATCATGAATGAAATAAGATGGAACCGAGATGAAATTGATGTCAATGATATTTTTGCATATAATATAGCGCTAAATATAATAAATATTGAGGATCATGATCCGAAGTCTATTAAAGAATATCGACAAAGAAATGATTGGCCAAAATAGAAAGGTGTAATTGAGGCAGAGTTAAACTCTCTTGAAAAACGAAAAGTTTTTGGGCCTGTAGTCCTAATACCTGAAGGTGTAAAACCAGTAGGACATAAATGGATATTTACGCGAAAATGAAATGAGAAAGGTGAAATTGTAAGATATAAAGCGCGGCTTGTCGCCCAAGGTTTATCGCAAAGACTTGAAATTGATAATGAACAAACATACTCACATGTGGTGGATGCAACAACTTTTCGATACATAATTAGTCTGGCAGTCCACGAAGGACATGATTTGTGCCTAATGGATGTTGTTACAGACTATTTATATGGCTCGCTTGATAATGATATTTATATGAAAATTTCTGAAGAATTTAAAATGCCTCAAGCATGTAATTTAGGTTCTCGAGAATATTATTTAATTAAATTAAATAAATTTTTATATCGATTAAAGCAATCTAGATGCATATGGTATAATCGTCTAAGTGAATATTTATTGAAACATGGATATAATAATGATACGATTTGTCCATGCATTTTTATGAAAAGATATGTAAATGATTTTTTTATAATTGCAGTTTATATTGATGATCTAAGTATCATTGGAACTCCTTAAGAGCTTTCAAAAGCAATAAATTATTTAAAAGAAGAATTTGAGATGAAAGATCTTGGGAGAACAAAATTTTGCCTTGGATTGCAAATTAAACATCTAAAAAATGACATTTTTATGCATCAAGAAAATTATATTGTAAGAGTGCTAAAACAATTTTATATGGATAAAATCACATCCATTGAGCACTCTGATGGTTGTAAGATCATTAGATGTGAATAAAGATATTTTTAGACCATAAGAAAGTGATGAAGAACTACTTGGTCCTCAAGTACCATATCTTAATGCAATAGTAGAATTTATGCATCTTGTTGGACATACAAGATCTGATATATCATTTGTTGTAAATTTATAAGCAAGATATAGTTCTTTTGCCATGCGAAGACATTGGAATGAAATTAAACATATACTTCGCTAACTCTGAGAAATTTTAGCAATACACGAAGTAAGCCGAGGATGTGTTTGGTTAAGATATGTGATTCAATATATTCGTCAGACGTGTGGCTTGTCTTCTGGAGAAATAATCTTGACGATCATATATGAAAATAATATTGCATGTATTAATCAATTAAAGGAATGATGCATTAAAGGAGATAGAACAAAATATATTTCATCAAAGTTCTTTTTTATACATAATCTCTAGAAGAATGTTATTATTGTTCAGCAAATTCGTTCAAGTGAAAATATAGCAGATTAATTCACTAAGGCGCTCTCTACTGCAATATTCGAAAAGCTAGTTCGTAATATTGGAGTTCGTTGAATTAAAGATCTTGATTGATGTTTTCATGAGGAGGAGTTAATATGCACTATATTTTCCTTAACCATGGTTTTTCCCACTGGGTTTTTCTGGTAAGATTGTAGTTACGTATTAAAAGAATAATGTACTATTTTTTCCTTCACTAGGTTTTTATCCCATCAGGTTTTTCCTAGTAAGGTTTTAATGAGGCATATTTTTATGTAATGGACATCCAAAGGGGAGTGTTATGAATAAATTTTTAATGTGAATGTCCATGACTCCCAATATTCATTTCTCCACTACCCTACTACTATTGGAATTCATTTTCCCATTTATTATTATAATTAATTTAGATGGTTTTTCATTCATAATTTGTGGCCTATAAATAGAGCATTTGTAATCTTACATTGTACACATGAGAAATGTATGAATAAAGAGATTGTCATCTTTTATGTTCTCTCTTTTGTTTATTATTTGTTTATCTTTATTTTATAACAAAAATAACTAAGAACGCAGGTTATATAGTAATACACGTCTCTAATTGAATTTCTCTCTCGCTGATCTAGCGGTCCTCTCTCTTAAAAAAAAGAAAAAAAAACCTCCCTCCTGAGCATTTGGCTCTCCCCTCTGCACCAAATTTCTCTGTTCCTAATCTCCAAATTGGTGCTCTCGATACTTCTTTCCATAAAAAGGAAAATAAGCATATTAAATTAGAAGGGAGAGAACGTATTAGGTTCTCAACCTAATAGAGTTTGGGTCTCATAATTTAATTTGTGCATGAACTAAAAGAATTGCGATAATTTTGAATAATGAAAGTAGCAGAAGGTATTATTTTGCCCTTCCCCAAATCAAAATTAGAGGTGTTTTCTCACGATTCGAATTGGGTTCGTTACAGAACATATCCTTCTTCTCGCTATCCCTTCTTGGCTGGAAAAGAAAGGGGAGGAAGAGGAAGCCCTGATTAAATACTTAGGGTGCGTTTGGATGCAACTCCGGTAATAGTAAGAATAGCGCTAACTTGGGGTTATCGCTATTCCATCGTTTGGATGAGTTAACAAAAACAACGCTAACTTCAGAAATAGCTCTATTCTTAGGTAGAATAGTAAAGAAGAATAGACACTAACTCAAGAACAGTGCTAATCTCATGTTATTCTTGACGATCCAAACACACCCTAAGTTTTAATTGATACACTAGAAATAATGGAGAAATAATGGACATCTCCATTCAAAATAAAGGGTATATTTGTCAATTCAAATTTTCAAATAATTAAATATATGATTAAATTAATAAAAGGGGATAGAAAAAATAATTTTAACTTTTAATGATATTTGGATATTATGGTGTTTTGATGGGAAAATTCGTTATTTTAGAAGTTTGTATGGATACACTGAAATTTTTCCTAAATTAAATCACAATTAGATTATTCGCTCATCACACTAGTTTTTGAATAAGAAAGTCAGAAGTCAAGCCATCCAACACTCTCTTTAAACCTTTGTTATTACCAATGTTTTAAAATTCGATTTTGTTCATACATGCGGAATGTCACTGTATACCACATGTGCGGATTTTAATGCCAACCTATATACGTGGATTTTAAAATGAGCTATTGTTGGACCCTAATAATTTGAGAATGTCTAAGGAATTTACCGTATTAATTCCTTGAAAATCAGGTGAGAATAATACTCTAAAATCTCAACTTCTTGAAATTCACTTAATAATGGACAATGATTTTCATGAAATAAAATTAATGATAAAATTCTACATAAAAATCATGAATTTAGATATAAAGAAACCCTAAAAACTCAAAAGAGGTGAATTTATATGAATTTTTGAAGTCTAGAGACAATATTAGATGCACAAAATGAGGTACCTCTAACAAAAACCTTAATCAACTTCTAAGTGTCCGCATATAGTAATATGCGTATGCATGGACGGTTCGGCATGCATGTAGTATTATGCGTCTACATGACTACATATTCAAATACGTATATTTGTGACTGCATGACATATTGAACGCAACAACAGACCGTATACACATCCGCATATGAGGTGCATGCAGCCGAACCACTTTTAATCCGTATATGCAGGACCAAACAACTTTACTTTATTTTATTCCATTTCATAATTTATCAATTTCACTCTTATTCGGCCGATATTTTTATTAAAACCCCCAAAAAAAAACAAATTATCAAATCTGCTCTCACTCCAAAGTTATAATTATTTCTACCCTAACCGCCCGTGGGCTGGGCGGTCCACTTTTTCCACCTGACCGCCCAGCAGCCGGGCAGTCCACTGTGCATAGCTGACCGCCCAGCCACTGGGCGGTCCAATTTCCATAGCTGACCGCCCAGCAGCTGGGCGGTCCGCTAGTGTTTTTTTTTTTTTTTTTTTTTTTAAAGATTAGATTAGAGACAATATGAATATAAAGATGCTGAATTCTTAACGCTAAAAGTTCGAATTTTTTTTGTAAATATTAGTTAGATTACTTCTGTGAAGCATATTTATACTAAAATACGCTAAATTACTTGGAATTATGTTAAATTACGTTGAGTTACACTATATTAAGTTAAATTACACTAAATCACATTACATTACGCTAAAATACGGTAAATTACATATGAATAGGGACGATATCTTCACTGAAAAGGCGAAAAACGACGACGAAACTTCAAACGGTCATAAAACGGCGCTAAATTACTCTAAATTACTCAATACTCTAAATTACTCAATACGCTAAAATACGCTAAATTACTCAATACGCTAAACTACTCAATACGCTAAACTACTCAATACGCTAAACTACTCAATACGCTAAAATACGCTAAATTACTCAATACGCTAAACTACTAAATACGCTACTCAATACGCTAAATTACTGAATACGCTAAAATACGCTAAATTACTCAATACGCTAAATTACTCAATATGCTAAAATACGCTAAATTACTCAATACGCTAAAATACGCTAAATTACTCAATACGCTAAATTACGCAATACGCTAAAATACGCTAAATTACTCAATACGCTAAATTACTGAATACGCTAAAATACGCTAAATTACTCAATACGCTAAATTACGCAATACGCTAAAATACGCTAAATTACTCAATACGCTAAATTACGCAATACGCTAAAATACGCTAAATTACTCAATACGCTAAAATACGCTAAATTACTTGGAATTATGTTAAATTACGTTGAATTACACTAAATTACGCTAAATAACAATAACTTCGCTAATTATGCTGAAATATGGTAAATTACGCTAAAATACGCAAAATTACGCTAAAGTAGACCGATTCTGTGCCATCTTTCATGAATCATAAAAAATAGTAAAAAAATTCCGAAAATAGTAAAAATTGGTATTCTACAAGTTCATTATGTAACTAATTTACTGAACTACTTGGATTGAATAATAGAAATGAAAATCTTAATCGGAAACTTCAACTCAAGTTTTGAGGCTTTTCCCTTTGTTTTTTGGTGATTCTGAATTTTGGAATCCGGCATAGCGGGCACGGACGCATGCGCATTTTCTCAAGCTTTCCGAAAAGTGCTCATTTGCTGAAATCGGACACTCGAGCGCCGTTTTATGACCGTTTGAAGTTTCGTCGTCGTTTTTCGCCTTTTCAGTGAAGATATCGTCCCTATTCATATGTAATTTACCGTATTTTAGCGTAATGTAATGTGATTTAGTGTAATTTAACTTAATATAGTGTAACTCAACGTAATTTAACATAATTCCAAGTAATTTAGCGTATTTTAGTATAAATATGCTTCACAGAAGTAATCTAACTAATATTTACAAAAAAAATTCGAACTTTTAGCGTTAAGAATTCAGCATCTTTATATTCATATTGTCTCTAATCTAATCTTTAAAAAAAAAAAAAAAAAAAACACTAGCGGACCGCCCAGCTGCTGGGCGGTCAGCTATGGAAATTGGACCGCCAGTGGCTGGGCGGTCAGCTATGCACAGTGGACTGCCCGGCTGCTGGGCGGTCAGGTGGAAAAAGTGGACCGCCCAGCCCACGGGCGGTTAGGGTAGAAATAATTATAACTTTGGAGTGGGAGCAGATTTGATAATTTGTTTTTTTTCGGGGGTTTTAATAAAAATATCGGCTTATTCGGTTCCTATTCCATCGCAATTTTACAATCTTCCACTATTACAGGTTTACAGCTTCTGCAAAATGACAGTGTTGCGTAGCTCTGTCCAATTTTGTTTTGGAATGAGATTGAAAGCGGATACAAAAATAATTATTTTCTCGAGTGATAACAAGCGTTATCTCCTTTATCGTTGCAAGAATTTCAAGAGTAATATATTTATACTAATTCTTGTTCTTGTTCCATTAATTATTTCAAATATAGCTTGAGGAAATCAAAATTATCTTCTTATTTCAAATTCTTGTTCCATTATCATGCATTAAGGGGTGTAAATAGAATAAATATTTACATCTTTTGTCCATGCCAGTATCCGTATTTATGAATAAATTATCATTATGTGTAGTTTCGTATTCATAAAAATGATGCAAACATAGATACAAATTTGTTTTTGAATTATCAAAATAACGAGGATATCCAAATTATACGAATCTGAAATAAAAAAAAATGCTATAAGTTTCTTATTTACAGGATGATGTCAAATTGTTAAAATTTCTATATGTACCTCTCAACTTCTATGTTTTCTCTCTTAATATACCCTCACATTTTTTGTACTTGTTATCTGTTATGAACATATACTAATAAATCCATATTGTTTTATCGATTTTGTTATATTAAATTTTATTTTATTATTTTAGAATACTTATAATATTTGTTAGTAATATTGGTTAATTATATGTTTAATATCAGTATGTGTCGATTATATGATATAAGTATTCTAAAATATAAAACTAAATTCATTATTTTTTAAATGCTACAGAAAAAGGAAATCGGAGCAATGTCCAAGTTTTATTCCAAGGATCTACACGCCTACAATCGGTGTCCGATTCCTCATTCCTCTACTTCGGGTCAATGACCACTTGTGCCAAGTCACTGACATCAGTGGGTCCACTGTGTCAGGGACTCGCCATTCACTCTTTAAAGTCTCCCTCTTTCTCTCTCCCCCCTGTCCATTCCAGTCTTCAATCATCGTAACTAAAAAGGAAAAAAAAATCAAATATTGGGCCGTGTAAGGTTAATTTGGTCAGGCCTTGTTTTGGGCCGATTAATCTGGATTTACATGACAAATCGTAATCTAAGTGCATCTCTTCCAGCATCCATTTTTGCTTTACAGTTGGAAATAACACGTGCTCAATCATTGAAAAACAAGCACAAATTTTGCTTGAACAATGCAACGAAACAGCTAAGCACTGTTTGAGGAACTGATGGACAGACATGTTAGTCAACTATGAAATATATTGTATATGAAGGGAAGGAAACCTAACATGGTAAAATACTAAACATAATACTTTTAAGAAGTAGCATGTGCAACCAAAGAGAGGACCCACATGGCACCACATATCATACAGCTATGAAAAGCTAATCTAAACCACAGTGACAATGCTTGCAACTTACAAACAGCATATATTCTCTCTTTGTAAAATCAAATTATAAACCCTCCACCCAGCTTCCCCCATCAAAGAAAAAGAAATAAATTAAAAAAATAAAGGCAAACTTTGATACAAGTCAATCAAATCTTTCAATGAACTTTTATTCCTAGGGATCAAGGTGGGATCCCTGTAAATTTACCTAACATGTCCAGAATATCTCTATTACAGTAAATATCCCAAAAAAAATTATTAAACAAAATAACAACCTGACAGTACCAAAAGCCTACAAATTACATAACTTTTTTGTATCAAATTTTATACTGTTCAACTCTTCTCACCAAAACAACAAGTACAAAACCTAACAAACTTTAATTAAACTAAACAAAAGAAAAAAAAAAAATCCCAAACCTTGGCAAAATCCCTTATACCAACATTCTCTCCCCCCCCCTCTAAAATTTGCAACCCATAAAAACACATCCTCTGGTTAGCTAGGAAAATTAACTAACCTCAGTATATATTTTGATTAGAAATGTTTCGAATTGACAGCTTTGATACCTGTGCAATTGACACTTTTGTAACTATCCAGATTTGCCCAAATAATAACCATCCTACGAACTAATACCTGAAAAACGTAAAATAATTTAATGAATATTAGAACCAATTCAACTGAAAAGCATAATCCAAGTAACATGCTGCTATGAAAGAAAATTTACAAACATAGCAATAGCGAGTAGACAGAAGCAAATATGTTTCTCATTTTATTATAAATTTTCTCATATCAGGACATTTTCTTTGTCTTACTACTATTTAGTCATGTCAACTTTCTGCAATTTAATCACAACTATAGATACAACAACAACAACAAGTATATAACATGTCTAGTATTACACCAACCACATGGGTATGTACAAGTACTATTCATAATCTGCACCGAGCAAAGGGCATGGAGGTGATAACAGTCACCGTACTAGCATCTATGATCCAAATTTGCTAAACTCTTCTACATTATTATCCAGAGTCCAAACCCGAATGACCAATTCAAACCTTTGATCTTGTTTTATGTCACCAGCGATGTGCACACAGAGAAAATTTGTTAAGTTTTGAAGCCTTTTTTGAAGATCAAGGAAAAAAATGAATGCACCATTTTGATTTTGAATTTTGAAATGCCAATGTGGAACACAAGTTGTGCAGCCAATCACACTTAAAAAGAGGCGGTTCATAATTCACCTCAAGAAGTACCTATCAACAAGAGAAAGAGAGAGAGATTACCTCTGCTTGTTTCCTTGTAATTCTCCATGTAACTAAACGGACCAGGCGCATCAAGCTCGTTTGCGAAGCTCCAGGTCTTATCTCCGTAAATCGGGTCAGACCCACCGTACAACTCGGGGTTGTGGTTCTTCACTTCATAACTATTATTGTCAAAAGACCTGGTACCAATTTCCATTCCATCATTCCTCCCATAGCCTCCTCCTACAGAGGTGGGACCCCCCACCAGACCAAAGCTACTGCTATTGCTCTCTCCAACTTGGCCCATCCAGTTCAATCCATTATGACCACTACCGTTATTGTTATTGCTACTCATGTTGTTATCAAACGGGCCCAAGCTTCTTACTGCTGAGTTAACAAACGAATTAGGGTTCCCAGGGTTAACGGTGGGTCCGCCAATGGCACTGTTGCCCCATAAATTACGTGCAAAAACTGACCTGGTGTCATCATTCACATTGGTATACCCAACTGGGGTATTCAAGCCACTGTACCGGTTTGATGGGTATGGGCTAGAGTTGACCTGTCGTCCATAACCCGGGCTGCTGTTAAAGCTAGACCCTCCACCAAAACCTGGGTTCATGCCCGGAGGCTCAATACCCATCCCAACACCATAGCCACCATGCCCAAACGAAGACAGGCCATTTCGCCCCCCAGAGAGAAGCCCAAATCTACCGTCAACCCGCATCCCATAACTCCCAATGGGGCTGGGGCCAGATCCGTACCCGTTAAGGAAGCTATTGACTCGGCCTAAAGGGGAAGCAGGGGCAGGGATGGGGGAGCGGGAGTGGCCAGGGCCATTAGGCCCGGGAGAGAGATCCTTGGGCACAGCGCGTTTGACCTCAACAAGCTTTCCATTGAGTTGGTGAAAGGAGGACTTAGAGAGGACGCGGTCAACAGAGTCATCGGAATCGTAGGTGATGAAGCCGAATCCACGGGGGCGCTGAGTTGTCTGATCGTACATGACAACGACGTCAGAGATGGGGCCAAATTGCTCAAAGTAGAGCTTGAAGTCGGAATCAGTGATGGACGAGGGGAGCCCCCCCACAAAGATTTTGCGGGTCCGCCCGGCCCCTGGACCCGGTGAACCAAGAGTGCTTACGTTGGTGCTGGTTTTGCTTGCAGTAATGCTTTGGTCGTCCCGAGGCACCGCTTTCTTCGCTTCTACCTGACATGGAGAATAAAAAAAAATGTTTTTGTATCATATTCTACCGGTATTTCTGGGTCAAGGCCCGAAGTAGTACTCGATAGCATGATTGGCAAATAGTGACTTGAGACAACAGTATTGAATAGTGACCAGATTTGCTTTTGCTTTTATGATGCCAAAAGTTAAATCTGGGATTTTTGATGCACCTCTCTGTTTATAGTATTTGCAATTAAAACAAATTAAACAAACAAATTTGTTCAAATTGTTATGGTATTTGTGAAAAGAAATTAAATTGATGGTTTTCACTAATGCCATGAATGAAATTCAAGAAGTTCATAGGTTTTACTAAGAGCATCCAAAAAAATATATATAACTTGAAAACATTTAATCATGCTGGCTATTTCTGTCTACCTCCACCAAATATGCAAAGCAAATAAATAAAACAAGTTATATGTATATATAGGAGTAAAATTCAGAGCGGACATGAAACAAATGCATTTGCGTTTTTGCTGGAAACAATCATGTATATTCAAAAATAAAGGGACTCGCTCTTGAAATAAATAAAAGAGAATAGACTTACCATGCGACCATCGATCATGTGCTTCTCCATTGTGACACGCTCAGCCACACCCGGGTCGGCAAAGACAATGAACCCAAATCCACGAGCCCGACCAGTGACCCTATCCCGCATGATCACGGCCTCTGCCACCTCACCATATCGACCGAAATACTCTGTGAGCCGATCTTCATTCGTCTCCCATGAGATCCCACCAATGAATAGCTTACCTGAATCCGCCTCCATTGTAAATTCCTACAATTACACAACCAGATCAATATTTTTACACAACCAATAAATGCCGGACAAGATTATTAATCTCTTGTATAGAGAACAAGCTGAGAAAATTGAATGCTGTGGAGATAAAAGGCAATAAGTAAACATAGGACTATGGGCAAATATTCCTATGGCCATGGAAAGAAAAAAAAAAAATTAGTATGCACACCCCTACAAAATGAGAAACATGTACTAAATAGCCTTTTCTTTTAAATGTCAAAAATGTTTCTTGCACGCTATTTTTGTACACATAAATGACCATGCATGGGTGGTGGCTTTTATGCTTTCAATTAATCAATCAAGTGATTCAATACTAATTAGAGTAACAATGGAGTCAAGTGATCAAAGTTTCAAGTATGTAACTGTGCCATGCACTAACCTGCCGTAACAGAATGAAAACAATAAAATCTAAATAAACATGGAAACAGACCATCAGGCAATATGAAATGAAATAATGACTAATACATATGATGATAGTATCTTTTTTGGATAACATGTGTAAAATTGGATCAAATATACAAGAAAGTGAATCGAAAACTAAATTTGCGCAACAAAGATATAAAAATTCCAATCATTGTGCATATGGATACATTATAAGATAATAAATGTGTCTTTAAACGAAGCATACTAAACACAATTGACATTGTATCAGATATATAAGCTACGGGTAAAAGTTTCCTAATTCAAACTGAAAATATGACACATAAACATGTAAAATAATGCTCATCAGATACACTTCAAATTAGTAAAAAGTAAGGACTGCAGGCTCATTGGAACCTTTGATCAGTCAAAACAAGGAGAAGACACAAAGTGGTAGCATAACAGAATTGAGAAATTACCAAATTATCATCATATGTATAATGGTATTGAATTGCTTATAATTCAACAAATTGGTCAGGACAGGATCAATCGCAAGAAAAACCAATGCAATAACAAGCAAATTAAATACAATTGAGCTAGTATAAATCCCATACAGGTACGGAATTGGTCTCGGAAAGTACAACTTCACACTTTGGATCTGGTTAGCAACAATAAAAAACCCAGAATTGATTTATATTTATCAGAAGTGGGGTCGTATCGGATTTGTTCATCAGAAATCAAAGTGTCCTGGTGCATAATGAGGCACAAAGACTCAAATTTACATAATGGTCCTTATCGGATCCATTGCATATGAATCAATGCAATAAAAGGAAGTATCCAAGTAAAGTATGAATAGTAACTGACTCCTAAAACTACACAATGGAATCAAAAAGTTACAAATTCACAAAATGGGAGCTTGACCGATCCATCTATGGTCAATTAAAACAGGAATTTGGGTCAAAGAGAAAGAAGCTACTTTACTGAATTCAGATTGTATCAGATTTGAATACGATTCATGCAAATGCAGAATCGGACTAGAAAATTCAACAATTAAAGCAATGGATGCCGCAGGTCCTATTGGATCCATGGGTGCTGAGTCAAAGCAAAAAGAAAAGTAAAGAAATTCTCAAAAAAAAAAAAAAAACCATCAATCCGAACAAAATTCAGATTGAATCGCATCAGGGAGAGACCATACCGATCGATCTGAGAAGGCTTTTGACAGGCGATTGGAAGCGAGAAAGCACAATTCCCACGATTGCCCCTAAAATCTCATTCGGGTCAGCATCAAAATCGCGAAACGCAAAACAGATTATCTATCGTCGCCTCCCTCCCTCGGATGTATACTCTTTAAATAATATGAATGAACAAATCTATCGATGCAAAGATCGGCGCTTTATTATGCTCCGTTCGTTGCCTCCAAATCCGCGCGGCTGAGTCAGGTCAGGTGAGAGAGAGAGAGAGAGAGAGAGAGAGAGAGGAGAGAGGAGCGAAACGATATCTTTGCGTGGGTGTATATATATAAAGAAGAGAGAGAAAGGGAGGATGAGTGATCCTGGGCTGTACATGAGGTGGTGGGAAGGTAAGAGAGAAGGGAGATGAGCGATGTGGATTTGGTGCGTTTTTCACTCTTTAGGGGGCTTCAACTAATACTTTCTTTAATCCATTACACACATCCCTTCTTTCCTTCATCCTCTCCATTTATTCCTCCTCCCCCCTTTTTTTTTTACATCTCATCTCATATCTGATCTCATTGCTCATTGCTCATTGCTCATTGCTCATTGCTCATTGCTCATTGACATTCACATTATTAATTAGAATAGCTTAGATTTTGTAATTGACTTTGAATATAGTTTTTGTTATATTTATGTAATTATATAAAGTTCTTTATTTGTGCATCTTATTCTTGTTTATCTCCCTTGTTCATTCACATTAACATTATTAATGCACAAATTGTTTAGCTCACATTATAGCATTGAAAGTGTACTCTTTGTATAAAATACAAGTTAATTTGATTCAAACACTTTATGTGTGTTATTATCATTATTATTATTATTATTCAATTTAATGGTGGGATAACAGAAATAGTAATAATTGGACCCCCTAAGGTGTGTGTATAAATGGAGACGACTTGGACTGAGGTTAAAAACAATGGAGTTGAGTTGATCTGAGAGTTGTGTCTATTTAATGGAGATGTTTTCTTTTCAAGGAGAGAAGGGGTTGGATTGTGGTAGTTAAAAAAGATATTATTTGTTGCACCGGGTTTATCACAAGAAAATACAAATTCATGCAAGGCTCTCCATTGCTTTTAAAATTGAGGTTATTTTCAACAATTTCAAAATTGTCGTTTTGTTTTCTTTCTTTTACTATATTTTGTCAAATCGTTACATCAACAAATTCCGTTAGGTTTTAGAAGTAAAATTATAGATTTTTTTTTAATCACTTGGACTGATTGGAAGTTTTCTGAGGGTCGTATTTGTAAATAAAATAAGATGAAAAAAAATATGAATATAATTGTTATCATAAGGATTGTTTTCTTATATTTTTTTAATCATGGGTTGGAGATCAAGCCACCCAACACACTTTCAAACATCTATATAGATATATATATGTATTACAGAGGATTTCTTTATTTTATGGATTTCGAACGCATGACCTTCTACATGAGAACCCTCTGCTTTTGCCACTAAATCAAATGTAGGTTCATATGAGGGTTATCATCTTAATTATCCTTTTATCTTGTTAATCTCAAATTTCAACAGTAACTGAGAGAAATGATAACAACAATCATGATTTGTTTATAAAACACATTCATTGTTTTTTCACCTTCTTTGCTTTCAAATTAGCTTTTATCACCAGCATGAAATGCTAAAAAAAATAATATGATGAAATTTTATGACTGGCGATGCTACGATACTATGTATATTACGAATTGATTTGTGTTATGGACTCATATCTCTAAACAACCGATCTGAACATAATTTTCACATGAGAATGTACTCGCAGATCAAATTTTATATTTTTTAAAATTTATTTTACTTTTTTATAAATAGATAGAAAATCACTGCTTTCAAATAGTCCACGAATTGATTTGTGTCATGGACTCATATCTCTAAACAACTGATTTGAACTATTAAACATAATCTTCATACAAAAATGTACTCGCTTATCAAATTTACATTTTTTAGAATTTATTTTACTTTTTTATAAATAGATAAAAAAATCATTGCTTTCAAATTAAAAATATTATTAAAACTAAAACTTAAAAATATCATAAGTGTTCTCAATTATGTAGATAATTTAGGGCTGCAAACGAATTAAACTGAATCGAATTTAACTCAGTCGAGTTCGAACCAATTTCAAACTGAACTGGTTCGGAATTGAAGTAGGATTTCGAATTGAAAAGAAGAGTTTGAGTTTGATTCGGTGCAATTTGAATCAGTTTTGAACCAAATAGGTTCGAAATTGAAGCAGAGTTTAGAACTAAAAGGAAGAGTTTCGTACTAAGTCAGACTCAGTTCGAGTTCAATTCGAATCAATTTCTAACCGAACTTGGTTTGATTCGTTTCATAACCGAGCTGGTTTGATTTGTTTCGAACCGAATTTTTTTTTCGAATCGAACTCAATCGAATCACGAGGTACGAGCTTTTTTACACCCCTAGTAGATATGGACACGTATCAAATTTGAGTTAATTTAAAATTTAATTAGTCATTCATCGTAAAGCTATTAAAACTCCACCGTTAAAATTTAAAATTTATCGATAAAATACTATCCGTCTTTTAAATCGATTAAAATTAGATACCTATCCAATTTACACAATTACTAAACAATGTATATAATTTAACGGACAACTTGATGGCATATATTATATGCAACGGTAAATTCTAACGAAATGTAAATGGACATATCCAGTTGACTGAACTGGTGATGATGTTAAGACGGCAGTTGGTACCCGAGGGACCCCAGCTGTCAGACAAACTAGTTTGGTCTAAGGCTTTGAAGAGTTGCAGTTGGGTCCGTTCCTTTTTCAGAAATAGGCCTCTAACGCATGATGCTTTCTTCTTAGAGAAAATCGTGCACGTAAACCTGCGCGAATGTTTGCTACTTTAGGAAAGTATGTTTCTCCTACCACCCCCATAAAATTTTAATATTAAAAACTAACCCTCCAAGTAGGCCCCTTGCTCGCAAAAACGATCATGAGTAGTTGATTGTTTTTTTTTTTTGTTTTTTGTTTTCAAATTCAATAAATTTTAGTTCTTTTAAATTTCCTGTACTGAATTTATCACGATCTTTTTAGCATTTACCACGGTGAAATAATTTCTCGTTTAATTTTTGTTTTGGGGGAATAAACAGAGAAAGATATATAATATAATCAGATGAATGATTGCGGTGATGAAAAGAGTATAAATTAGTGCATGGAATACTAATAAGCCGATCGAGTATCTGATCTAATTTGAATTTTGATTATTACAGCTCGGCTCCGCGTTTTGTGATTGCAGAATTACATTTTGGAATTTGAACATTTATATATAGATATGTCAACCTTCTAATTAAACTCGCATGGTCAATGGTCAGACTTGACTTTAACATTTATTATTGTGTAGGTAGGTCCAATACTTTTTTTATACATTAAGAATCACAGGCATCGTCTATGGTTAATCATTAATACTTAGTATAATTAATTATAGAAGATGAAAAAACGGTAATGCAAACTAAAATAAAAAATATATGGTTTGTATCGACTGTGCAGGCTTCAAAATAAAGATATTGATCCATGGTACGGATCAATATATACTATATATAGTATCACAACCTTACTCGTGAAGTATTTCTCGAAGGAGGTAAATACAGAGGCCATCCAAGAACTATTTTACAACTTTGTATGGTGATTTCTGTAAAAGAGTATATAATTTATTGGCATAGGTACGTGATCGGTGTAACTTTGTTGCCAATGGGATATAAATCTGTTGTTATTCCAAAGGGATCAGGACTATGTTATTCTTATCACACCCGTTCAAAAAATTTCATGCGTGAATCTTAAAAAAAAAAAGTTTTTCATGCGCGTCTCAAGGAAAAAAGTTTTGTGTCCGAATCTCGACAAAGATCAACAGTTGAGATTGGAATAATAGAATACTGTGATCTTGGAATAACAGCAGATTTATTTCCTTGCCAATGACCCCATGTGTCATGGAGCTTTTTATCACAATCTAACAACCTGCCCAAGTTGAGGTCTAACAAAAATGAAAAAGAGTCATATATTTTCATTTTTATTTTTGTGTCTTGTGCTCATTGCCTCATTCTCTTCTCTATTGAAGTATTGATGCGCTGTGTCGATTTTTTTTTATCATTAAATATATCCAGTATATATTAGATATTATTTTTGAACAGTAAACACATGTCTTTCTCAAGTGACGGAACTCGCACTGGTGTACCAAGTATATATGTGATTCTATATATTGTTAATTAAGAAAAAGACGGGGAGAGATAAATGGTGGTGATTTATCCATAAGAGACGGTAAGGAGGGTGGTAGATTTATGAAAGTGGAAATGGAGAGGACGGTGGCAAGAAAGATTTTTGTAAAAAACAAAAGTGGCGAGGTATAACTATAGGTAAAATAATCTTAAAAAATTGAGATCGAGGACTGGATGAATGAATAAGTATCATTAAATTCATTTAAGAGGACTACAAGTAATTTTTGTAAAAAAAAAAAGAAAATTAAGGATAAAAATGCAAAATTTCAATTTATTATAAGGGATGCTTACTACTTTTTTTCCCTGTGCTTTCTTCTACGGTTCTAGCCCCGGGCATAACTATATCTATATATGAAAAATAAGAAAGAAAAGAAAGTAAAATAATGAAAAAAAAACAAAAACTGAAATTAGTTTAGAATGGCGGGAAAGTCTTATGTTCAGAGACATATGATAAACAAAACAAAATGTTCAGAGACATAATTATAGAATTATATTAATCACACACATACTTTTTGTATTTTTTATGGGAAAAAAAATGACAAAAGAAGGATATATGTTACGTCAATTAACAAGAAAGCTAAAGATGTTAACAGAATAGTTTTGGTTCAAATATCGTACGAATAAATCTACGACTCTGCGTAGAAAAATAAGTTTATGTCAAAATACTACCACGTTAGTTTATGACATAAACTAATTAAATATAGTAGTTTTGGTTCAAACATTTTTTAGGATATTCTTTTTGGTAGAATAAATCTACGACTCTGCGTAGAAAAATAAGTTTCATGGCTATTCTTTGGACCTATAATTAATTAAAGTTGTGTTATTTATTTTATTAGTTTATGTCAAAATTACTACTCACGTTGCGTATTGGGCCGATATTTTATTTATTTGAAAATAGTAATTAATATTGATAACACATGAACTAGATAATACCAAACATTAAATAAAGTTAATAAAAAAATTATAAAATAATTTAAGAACTAATGTGGTAGTGTTTTATATTTTTCTTTTTAAGTAAGGATTTTGTTAAATTTTGTATCTAAATATTTTCATATGCTTTTTACGGAAGGTGAAAAAAGAAAAATCCATTTCCGTCTCTATTGTGTTTGATTGCATGTTTTGTGGTACATAAATTTTCGTTATTCATATTTTATATTTTTTTAGTACCATTACATATACTATACCTACCGTATAATTTGTTTACATGATACAACATAAATAAGATTTGGATATATAATCTAATACAGGACAATATAAGATTATGTTATGTTTGCACAACTTTATCTAACCAAATATGAGTTTAAAATTTCAAACTTGTCGTAATTGTTTAGAATTATATATATCATGGGCATAGCCAAATAGAATCAGGGGTGAACATTTGCCTTTCCGTGGCTCAATTTTTCATTTTTAGAATATATATAAAATAACTTATAAAATGTTTATTTTTTTAACCATTTGACTTTGTACTAAATAAATTCAAAATTTTTAAAATTTTACATGTACATGCATCACTCATGAAGTAAATAGATTTCAACAGTTTGAATTTGACATTTAAAGACAATCCGATAGACTTTTGGAGTTGTGCTCAATAACCTCTCTTGTTGAGCACATCACACTCTAGCTTTGCTCGCGCTCTCTATATATATAATTTTTAAAAATAATAAAATATACTTAAGCTACAAAAAAATATAAAATGTTACGTACCCCTAATTTTTTTTCAAAATATATTTCTACTTCTAATATTCAAAATAAGTACAAAATTATGCCCCATCAAAGGATTTTTTTATAAAACGTAAATAAAAAAATCATAAAACGGGGTGATTACTCACCAAATTACAAAAACTATCAAAACCGAATAAAATTTCGGTTACCTCATTGTACAAATGGTCACACTCCGCAAACCCACAAATCCACAAATTGCAAAAAAAAAAAAAGTTCCAATTATGTAACCAAATAAAATTTACGGTTACCAATTTTTTTTTTTACTTTCGTAACCGGAAATTATATATGGTTACCACAATAACAAATTGCAAAAAAAAAAAAAATTCCAATTATGTAACTGAATAAAATTTACAGTTACCATCCTTTTTTTTACTCTCTGGTAACCGGAAATTATAAACGGTTACCACTTTTGTAAAATTTATGGTGTAACCTGACGTGTAATGCGTGATAATGGGATAACCGAAATTTTGTAATCAATCCATTTTGTAATTTTTTTATTTACGTTTTATTAAAAAAAAAAATCCCCCGTCGAAACTTTTTGTCTCACCCTTGTAATTATCCTGACTACATTTGTGCATTATACCAAAAAGCTAAATTTCATTACTGCTTAAAATATCACTTTAAAGTACTGGAGGTTGGTACTAGCATAGACTAGGGATGCGGCATAAAATATTTCCAATAGGTTAGAACTTAGAACCATCAAAAAGTCGAATAGCACCGTTTCATTATTATTTGTTGATTAATTTTAAAAAATTCTGATTTCATACGGGGGTTCGCTTATTGCGTTCAAACATGGCCATCACTCAGGGAATGTGTTTTTGTTTCTCAGCTGCGAATTCAATGTTTTCCAGGGATGATTGTACAAATGTGTAGACTTATTTAATAATTAACCCACCGTTTTTATTTCCTTAAAATCAAGGTACTGCAAAATTTTAAAAAGAAAAAATATTGATGATTATTAATTTATTGTTATACGCGCACTATTTATTTAATTGAAAGAACTTGGTGGATATTACGAATTCGATCACAAAAGTTTGTGCTTGTAGTTTGTGATGAGGCACAATGCACCGACTTGGACTTTTTGAACGTGCATCGGCAAATATGAAGAGAAATTTAAAAATACAAAAAGAAAAAATAAAACTGAATTGTTTGAGCACAGACAGGAATTTTGTAATGTGAGGCTGATTTGGAAAGGTATCACTAGAAGGCTGGATTTTCTGTGGCGTTCCAAGTTATTAAGTCTATAAGCAATGCAAAGTTTAGGAGTATATGGAATATAAATTCCTTTGCATATAATAAAGAGTCCGGCTAGTATAACATTGGTGTCATTTCGGCCTATATAACACCAACTCCAAAATATATCGTATCGACTTCAAACGGTTAATCCAACCGTTCAAACTCTTCTACTTTATGAGTTGTGTGTTTACATGCAAAATTTTATAATTTTTTGAATTTTTTTAGTATCAAATCAAGCAAATTTACTAGCAAATGATGGGGGTTTTGAATAAATAGTGTACTAGCAAATTTACTGTAAATTTTATATATATTTAAAGAACGTTGTTATGGACTTATTAATCATTATTTGTGACACCTTTTTTATTAAAATAAAACACGTGTATCTGCGAAAGGTTAGAAGATCAAAACAACAACCAGACGATAAACTTACTGACTGGCTAGATATCATAATACAGTACTAGAAGTTATTATCACAAAATGATAAAATTTACTACTTAAAGTCTCATATTTCATGTGATATTTTATGGATACAAACTGCGTGGAATGACATGTGAGTCAATAATAGATTATTCGTTGATAGTCTTTTTTTTTTAATGTGGATATAAGATCCTTATATTATTTTGAATGATGTGGCGTACACCTTATAAATAACCGTATTCATTACCTCTTTGATACAATTGTACTTGCTTTGTAAGAAAAATAAAAGGTTTACTAACTTATATAGCTAACTAGATTCTTAAAGCTATAACTATTGTTTGAAACTTTTTCGTTAGAAAACAAATCACACTGGTACTAATAATATTAATTTAATTCTGCAATCATCTTTGAATCAGAGACAAAAAAAAAAGCTCAATTACACTAAAATCTTGATTGACAAAAAGTTTCGTAGTGTCTTGTTGCCTTTTTTTTCAATAGGATGTAACTTATTCATATTTGATCTCTTGTCAATAACAAATCTGAACCAATTCAATACAATATTTGCATCAGGTGGATGCATCTATAGACCTCTGGTATGCTACCACAGAAGATCAAATCTCTAAAGTAAAAAAGCCCACATAAATCTCTAAAGTAAGAGGCCCATGTGCTGGCCCAACAATGACATGGTAGACGAGTCGCGTCAATTTACAATGAAAATAAAATAACACGAGAATATGCAAAAGCACATATACGCTTCTAGAGTCGCGTCAATTATGTCTCCGACACATATCATGTTCATGCTCGAACACAACACCAACTCGCGTCTCAATAAAAGTAAATCGAATATGATATATAGCATTCTGTTGGTTAATTTGTGTCATGTATGTATTCATGCAACAGAAGCGTCAAATGAATATACTTGAAATGTTATATTAAAAAAATTGCAGATATTAAGGAAACTGATACAACCGAAGAGTATACTGATGTGGATCTGACTTTGAGTTGGCAAATATATATACTTTGTAATTTAAAATTTATTATAATTTTTTTTTATAATTATAATTAGATACATAATATTAGTATATATTTTGTTATAATACTTACTATTCGTTTATAACTTTGTCTAGAAGTTGGCTAATATCTTAAAGTTGGCACAGAACACTCCGTTATATCAAGTGAATTTTTGCAATTTCGAAGTTCAAATTGTCTATTTGTTAGCAATCTGTTAAATTATCAAATACAATAAGAAATTGAAGTGGCATCATTTAAACAATTAGAAACTAACACTTCTAGGAAAATGAATTAAACTAATGACGATCGTGACATAATTAGAATCCAATAAAATTTCGAAAAAGTTTGCTCTGAAACTGGACATAACAGATCCGTTAATTCCAGTTGGACCAGTCCGAACGGATAAGGAACATTTAAGGAAGACAAATTATACTAAGGAACGAAGAATCAACAAAGGAATTATATTAATTCTGTCTTTTAAAAAATTAACAGCTGTAATTGATTCTGACAAATCTTTTGCTAATTTTTTAAGATTTTTTTTTTAAAAACTATCATCAAATCATCGAAAATTCGGAAACCAATTTGATTACAATTTTTTTTTAGAAAAACCATCACTACCGAACTTCATATTCAGTATGAAATTTTGAAACTGAACATCATGTTCGGTATTGAGTGTTGCATAATGATTACACAAAGGCCAACTCATTCCAATTTAAAAATAAAATAAGAAGTGTACAGAAGACAACCTTTGAACATCATGTTCGGTTTTGTTTTCTTTCTCCAAACTGAACGTGGTCTTCGGTTTCATTCTCTGGATTTTTTGTGGCATCGTATAAAGAGAAAAGGTCAAACCGGGTTCAAATACAATATCGAGCATGATTTTCGGTTTTCAAATTTCATACTGAGCATGATATTTGGTGGTGATGGTTTTCTGAAAAAAATTGTAATCAAGTTGGCAAAGATAACACTCTTCGTGTGGGAAGTCGCATGTTCAAAATTCAGAAGAAAGAATTTTTTATAGATATTAAATAATTAGGTGACTTGATTTTTAACTTTTTAATAAAGAAAAAAAGTTAGTTTCCGATTTTGAATTATTTGGTGATGATTTCTATTTTATTTTTTACTTTTTTGATCCACAGTAGAACGCCTATTTGTGAAAGAGGAAAAAAAAACATTTTTGGACTGGGGGCCCTTTTATAAATTTGCTAAAAGTGTAGCCTAATTCTTCCGTTTCCTTCTCCATGGACCAGGCCCATGGGTACGGATATTAACGGAACCATTTTACCCGAAATTTTTATTTATAACATTTAAAAAAAATAAATTAATAAAATAACCATCGTTTCTGGTCAATTCTAAATCCAACACGGCCGCAGAATGCCAGAGCGGACCCATATGGGGGGACCGCAGAATGCCAGAGCGGACCCTCATATGGGTCCGCAGAATGCCAGAGCGGCCCCTAGGGCCGCAGAATGCCGGAGCGGACCATTTATTTTTTTATTTTAGGAATACGAAATTGTAATTTGTTAATGGTTATTTATTTAGTTTCGAATGGAGTTTAAATTGATTTTTGGTCGTATCGTATTTTAGATATGTCGTTGGTTTGAAATATTTTAGATATGTGGTTTCTTTGAAATTCTTTTGTGTACTCTGAGATAATGAAATCAACAAAATAAATAAATAACAACAAAATCAAACAAATAAGAAACTAATCAACGAAATAAATAAGTATCTGACAAAACATCTACCAATACTACAAATAAGAATCTAACAAAACATCTAACAGTACAACAAATCAAAATCTACGTCTCTGGACTAAACACCGTCCTCGCCTTCTTCTTCCTATACCCCTGACCCCGCCTGCAGAGTGGCGTCTCGTCAGTATCTGCGGAGGATGCAGAGTCGTCTGCCTGGACATCCGTAGACTGAACCGGCTCCTGGCTAACCTCCTCAATCTCGGATGTCTGCTGGACCCCAGGACCAAAAACTGTGGTCTGTCCAGACTCAGCCTGCGTGAATAAAAATGCCTGTCTGGCAATGGGGTCATCGTGGAGGGAAGGGTGAGGTACCTGCGGTGAGGACTGGCCAGGGAACGGCGGGATGGGCTCTGTCTGAACATACCCTGGCTGATAGGCAGGAGGTACAGTCTGAGTGGGACTGTAACCCGGGGAATACAGTCCATCTCCCTCTGTGCCATAATCAGCGGAGATATCGAAGCCCGGGTCCTCCTCGTGTCCACCCTGTAGTAACTTACAAATTAGATAATGTATTGAATAAGAAAAGAATCACAGTTACGTATTTTAATTTAAATTATACCTCGGCAGGCATCCTAGACTGGGATCCCATGGCGTCATATGCGGCTCGACGCATCAACTCGGCACCTCGGTCGAACGCCTGACCGACCGTCTCAGCATCATGGACGCCTGCAAACACGTCCTCATCACCAGTGTAGGGGACATAGACATCGGGCTCGTCAGATATGTCGTCGACCGCATCAACACCGCCCAAGCCAGCGCACCTCAGTAGAGAGTCGAGGCGCGCCCTGTACCCATACTGGCACACTGCGGGTACGTTGTGCTTGAGGATGACCTTCCCGAGCCTCTTCCATCCCCTGGTGACGGCCATCGTAGCCCCTATGACGCAACTCTTGACAAGATATAATGCCTGAAAATTGAAAAAATTAAGAAGAAGTTGTAAAATTGTAAATATTAATAGTTTTGATTTGAAATTTCAAGTCAAAAATACCGTGGCTGCGAGAGGTGCGCCGGCGGGGAAATACCGTGGATCCGTCCTCTACAATCCCTCGGCTTCGGTACCCGCTCGTGCGGGTTGTCGGCGATGTATCCCTCAATAAATATGGTGTACGCGCCGTGATCCTGGTACCAATCTCTGTAAGGTCTGTACGAATTACAACAAATGTTAGATATTATAATCAAAAAGCTATAGTTGAAGTTTTGAATTACTAAAATTTCTTACACTGGCGCGACATCCATCTGACGGTCGGGCTCGGCCAATGGGGGATCTGCAGATCCTGCCTCGAACACTAATCTACACGGGTAATCCCTCAGTCCTTGCCTGCAGTGGTCTCCCTGGGATGGTGGAGCCCTCGACAGACATCCTCGCTGATCGGTGCCGGGGGCGGAGCAAGCTGGCGCATCTCGAACTGTCTCATGACCCGTCCGGGGTAATGGTGCTCGATGATCTATATATTTTAATACGTTAGACTGTTTTTATTAAGTTAAGTTGATTGTGTAAATAACTAGCATAAAGAAATTACGGTACCTGAAAACATATGAGCGGCACCTCTGCACGCCAGAAACGCTCCTGCTGACGACATCACTCCGGTAATATCTCAAGAAATGACCGATGTGCGCCATCCACCTCGACCTGGAAGTATAGATTTAATATCATATATCAATTCGAACTGGAAAAAATTTAAATTAAAATAAAAATAAAAGTAAACTTACATAATCTCTGTAGGGCTCCCAAGTGACAAACTCGGCATCATCTCTGAGATGCTCGATCTCCTGTCTCCAGAATGTGATGCCGAGAGACGCGCCATGCCCTGCACCCACCCAAATCTTGGGATAGCAGTACTTGGTGGCAAATGCAGGGCAGTTGTCCGGCTCGGGCTTGCCCCACTGCGGCACATCTGTCTTGCTGGCCAGGACTGGACGGCCAACAATCAGATGTGCGTAGGACCAGTGCTGTAGTAACATGCACGGTCCTATGAAGGTCTTGTTCTTCTTCAGGCAGACTGTGTTAAGACCCCTTTACAAGAAAACAAAGTCATTGTTACTACACTACGATGTATACTATTTGAAAATATTTATAAGAAGGTGTTTCTTACCTATATAGGCATGCCAGCGTGGCACCTCCCCAGTTGAACCTGCCCGCAGTGGACAGGTCGCGCAGAAGCTCGAGGTAACACAGCCACACCTGATCTCCATGCGAATCCGGAAACAACCGACATGTGATCATCTCCAAAATATAGGCGCGTAGATATCGGTCAATAACCACCTGTTAATAACTTTAAATTAGAACATTACTTACAAGAAAATAAATACAATACTATTTAAATTAAATCTTGTACAAGCAAATACCTGATCTGGTCGATCCGGAAAGACCTGGAATCTCGCCCGCAGCTTTGCCAAGCTGATGCAGCTGGGCGAGACCACAGTCTTCTCACCTCTCTTCTTCTCTTTCTGGAGATCCTCGTGCGAGATCCCCAACAGCTCCGAGCACAATGCTCGGAAGTCTCCGTACTCGACGCCCGTGACCGGCTCCCTAATAATAGTCATACCCCACAGGCAACTGACGTCCTGTAGGGTGACTGTCATCTCAGCATGGGGGAGATGAAAGGTGTGCGTCTCGGGACGCCATCGCTCAACGAGGCTAGAAGATAAACCCTCGTCAGCATTCTCCTCGGCCATCTGGGATATCTGGTACAATCCCATCGAGCGTAAAATCCCCCCGTACGCCGGCTGGTACCGTAGATGTTGGCGGTTGTGACGAACCGTAACCGCATCCAAACCCTGCATTTAATTAAATAATCAGATCAAGTTTATTCATCAAAAATTCGGAATGACAAATTTACTTACCCCAGTGGCAGCCTCTAAAATCCGATGCTCCGCATTCGGATACCACAAGAAGTCGCTGACCCTGTCGGTGCGACTCCGGATACCCGGAACATCCGCCAATGCTGTCTCGATGTACTGAGACATCTCGTATGGCGTGGCTGTAGGAGCATGCTGTGTACCCCTACTGGAGGATGGTCTACTGGAGGATGGTCTACTGGAGAATGGTCTACTGGTACTCATGCTGTATTGGATAATTTTTGGTCAAATATGAGAGTTTGGTAAAAGTCCGGTTTAAATTTGGGTACAATTCTAATTAAATTTGGGTACAATCGAATTAAATTTGGGTACAATTCTAATTAAATTTGGGTACAATCGAATTAAATTTGGGTACAATTCTAATTAAATTTGGGTACAATTCTAATTAAATTTGGGTACAATCTAATTAAATTTGGGTACAATCGAATTAAATTTGGATACAATTCTAATTAAATTTGGGTACAATTCTAATTAAATTTGGGTACAATCTAATTAAATTTGGGTAAAATTCTAATTAAATTTGGGTACAATTCTAAATCTAAATCCTAAATTAATATCTAATTCTAAATGCTAAATATAAACCCTAAACCCTAAATCCTAATCCTAAACCCTAAACCTACATCTAATTACTACTCTACACTAAAAATTAAAATTAGAGAAGAAGAAGAAGAAAACTTACCCGAGGTCGAAGGGATTGAAACTTGAAATGAGATGTTATGAAATCGGAACCCAGCGGCCCCTTATATAGGCTGGGGACCGCTCCGGCATTCTGCGGCCCCTGGGACCGCTCCGGCATTCTGCGGACCCATATGAGGGTCCGCTCCGGCATTCTGCGGCCCCCCCATATGGGTCCGCTCCGGCATTCCGCGGCCGTGTTAGATTTAGAATTGACCAAAAACGATGGTTATTTTATTAATTTATTTTTTAAAAATGGTATAAATAAAAATTTCGGCCATTTTACTTAATACATCGCAAAAAGCAATTGTAATTTTATTCTGACAGTCTTGCCCTAAACAGAAACAGCAGCTGTGCCATTAAAAAACTAATGATAATGTAGAATTTTTGCAACATAGTCTATCGTCTCATACTGTTCAGAGTGTTTATAGCTATGCATATAATTCCTAATTTTTAGAAAACTTTTTTTTGTGTTATTTTTATTAATTTGTTATGTGTATTCGAATAAAACGAATATTAGCAACATACAATTCGTACACCTACTTAAAAAAAGTTTGAATGATATAAACCATTTTCGTATAAGTAGTATACATGAGCAAACAAATAATGAAAAAAAAAAATGATATAATAACGTAATATCAATAAAATGAACGAAATAAAACATTAAATAATTTCTTTACCGCTTACAGATTTCTATGTATTCAACATTTAATTTGTCACATTTACGAGAAGAAAAAGACGCAATGTGAGTCAGCATAATCGTAGGATGCATAATTTATTCAGAGAAATAAGCAGTACAATTTAAAAGGTATACTTTTTCTTATATATTTGATATCAGCAATAGATTTGTTTCGTGCGTTTTCATTTACTGTTTCTCGTGTATTTGATATCGGGCCGATTTTTTTATAATATTCAATATTAAATAAAAAGTTACAAAAATATTCAAGGTGTTTGAGGATTTTTAAAAATACCTAAATCGTCGAAATTTCTGACTTTTCTTTTTTCTTTCAGGGCCGCCAAAGAAAAAGGAGAGGATATATGTTTTTTTTTATTTGGCATCATTCGACGGAGGAGCAGAACATCAAATATTCAAATGTAAGATTTCTGATTTTTCTATTTTAATTAAATAGAAGATGTTATAATTTTTTATTTTTTTATTGAAAGATTAAAAATATTTTTATATTTTTTTAAATAGATAGAATACTATATAATTGAATTTACTAGAAAGACTATGACAAATAATCCGGATCACCATTTTTCAGTCAGGATTTTTTTGCGGCTGTAAGAAAAATTAAAATATTTCTTTGTGTGTTACTGGAAAAAAATAAAAATAAATATTTTAGATTTGAGTTATTGATCTTAGTTCAAAAGTCACTTTTGGATAAATAAAGAAATTATCGTGGTCCTTCTAGTACAATCAAATTTTGAGGAACTCCATCTAGTTCCCTAGAACCTATTTTATATTTTTTAACATTTTTAATATTTTTCTAAAATCACTTCTAGAGAAACACGTGGAGTATCTTAGAATTTGAATGTACTAGAAGAACTACGATAATTTTTTTATTTATCCAGAAGTGACTTTTTAACTGAGATCAATACCTCAGATCCAAAATATTTTTATTTTTTTTCTAGTAAAACACAAAGAAATATTTTAATTTTTCTTACAGTGGCAAAAAATCCTGAATGATAAATGGTGATCCGGTTTGATACGTCCCTTCCCAGGGGGCCGGGCCGTACTTGGACTCGGTCCAGTAAGGTGCAGGCACGTCCTGTTCCTAGGGAGCAGGCCGTGCAGAAGTTGGCGACAGAATGTGTAGCTCGTCCCGGTTCAAGCGAACGGGCCGAGACGGTGGACCCGCGGGGTGTCGGAGGGGTATTAACGCTCTAACCCTTTTTAATACCTCCTCCAGCTGTAATAAATGCGATCCCCTTTTCTGGGGGATTCTCTGCCTTAAATAGGGGGCGCCCTACTGTAGCGGGGTCTTGTCAGCATTAATGACGGAGGTCCGCATACTTTTGAGGGCGTCCGCATAATAGGCTATAATATTCGCATAATTTGTCTTAAACCGAACAGCGAGGTCGTGTGTCGACCTTTTCAGGTAGTTCGGCGTGTTAGGCTTTGAGCCTTGTTTTGCTCGGTTCCGAGCTGGCCCTGTGAGAGGGTCCGAGTCTCGGCCTGTGCTTGGCCTCAGGCTGGCCCCGGGAAGGGGTCCGAGTCTCAGGCTGTTTCTAACTTCGGGCTGGCCCCGGGAGGGGGTCCAAGTCCCGGGTAGTGTTTTGGTCTCCAATCCGTTTTTTGGGCCGTGGCCTGTTCTGTTGTGTTTTGAGTCGGCCTTTTGCGATTTTGAGTCTGGAAACGCTTTATTGGGCCAGGCCTGGGCTTTTTAAGGGCCATTGATATATGGTTCTATCACGGTTATTTGTCGCAATCTTTCTAGTAAATTCAATTATATAGTATACCATCTATTTTCAAAGAAATATTAAAATATTTATAATATTTCAATAGAAAAATCAGAAATCTTACATTTAATATTCGGTTCCGTCGAATACTGTCAAATAAAAAAAAATCATATATACTCAGAAATGTCAGGATTCCTGGCTTTCATTTTTCTTTCAGAACCGTACCGAAAGAAAAAGGAAAGTCAAGAATCTCAGCGGTCCGAATATTTTTAAAAATCCTCAAAAACTTAGGATATTTTCGGATATTTTGTATTTTTTATTTATTTGTGGATACTAATAAAAAAAATGGGGATATCGGGGCTTTGAAATATAAGAAGCCCATTTATGATTATGTAAAAATTAATATTGAACGGCTCAGATGTCATTCTACACGGTGAGGTACTGGATCTGAAATTTCATTTGCACTTCGAGAGCACTGTGAACGTCGATTCGAACTGCTTCTCCATCTTCTCGTAGTCTCATCCTCTCCTCCGCAGTTGTTCACTCCAAAACCCTAAACCCTCGGGACAAACTGACCAAATTAAAAAAAAGAAAGAAAGAGAGAAAGAATCGAAATCGAAAAATTCAAATTCGGAATCCAACCAAACCAACCCCCCTTTCACATGCGTTGCATTTCAAATATGAGATCTCTTCTCCCTCTTTACCTACCCCCTCGTACTTTTCTCTGTAAACCATCCCCCTTTACCCGGCACGCCGTTTTTCCTCCTCCGATCGGTTCTACACCTCCGATCAAATTCGCCATGGCAAGGTGCAATGGAGGGCCATCTCTTGCCGTCAGACCATTGAGTAGTGGCCGCTTAGACGGTGATGATAGGTCAAAGGATGTCATGGGTTGTTACGGGGATATCCACATCATTGTGGGTCCTATGTTTGCAGGTAAAACCACCGAGCTCTTAAGGCGTGTGAAAGCAGAGCTCAGCAATGGAAGGTACTTGTTCACAGCTTTCATGTATTTTGTAAATTCCAGATTTGTAGTCAGGGGCCGTCCCAGGAATTTGGTCATGGATAGGCAAAAAATAAGTTGGGATGGGAAGAAATATCGGGCTTCAATAGGGGTAGGCAAACTTGTTCAGCAGGGGTGGGGCTGTAGGCAATAGCTCAGGAAACCATGAACTAACTTCTTTTATTCAAAAATCTACGGGTGCCTACCCGGGCCTATTTGGGTCTGCCTCTGATTGTAGTCTTGAGTTTAAATCAGTGAAAGTTTAAATATTTCAAGGACAACTAGGTATGGGATTTGGGATAATTTATTATATAAACACTACAAGGAGAAGGGAGGGGTTGTGATTTATTGTGCTCTTTCTCTCTGGGGCTGTTTGTCATTTGCAGTATAAAGACCATAGAGAGATCACTTTGCCAATATATATAGCCGAATAATATCTTAGCATGATTAATTTATTTTGGATCAGTTTTCCTCTAAAAAACTGTTTAATGTCACCAGAAATGTGGCAGTTGTGAAATCAGACAAGGACACCAGGTATGGTCTGTCCTCGATTGTGACACATGATGGTGCGAAAATGACATGTTTGGCCCTCTCCGAACTCTCTACTTTTCGTGGTCAATTCGGGCCTGAAGCCTATGACAAGGTTCATTCATTGAATTATGAATTGTTCTTTTGGTTTTTATACATCTAGTTTTTTATTTTATTTTTGGTGGGGTGGCAGTTGGATGTAATAGGAATTGATGAGGCGCAGTTCTTTGAGGATCTCTATGAGTTCTGTTGCAATGCAGCTGACCGTGATGGCAAGACTGTTATTGTTGCAGGGTTAGATGGAGACTACATGAGGTACGTGCTCGATTTGGATCCTTATCATTGTTGTACCATAGTAGTAACCTGAATTCTACATAAGATCTCTTATTGAATTGTAAATGTGAGCTAACTTTACTCTACTGGAATAAGTGGTACTGCATCCAACAGATTTCATTTGATCTGGTACCAATGTATCAAATTGTTCTTCCTTTCTGGTACAGGCCAGCAGTGCATTACTTGAATGGCTTAGTAACTGCTGTTACCAGATCCGGTTGGTAGTATTGTCACCCTTTGACTGGGTAACTGCATGCCTTTGACATTGTACCTATTTTTGCCAGGAAGAAATTTGGCTCGATACTTGACATAATCCCAATAGCAAACACAGTTACAAAGTTAACTGCGCGATGTGAGATGTGCGGTCAGCGTGCCTTCTTTACTCTGAGAAAGACAAAGGATACTCAGACCGAGTTGATTGGTGGGGCCGACAAGTACATGCCAGTCTGTCGACAGCATTACGTCGATGGTCAGATAGTTGTTGAGGCAACGAGAATTGTTTTGGATATTGAACAATCTGCTGCTGTACATGCCTGACATAGCTTTTTTTTGTGGTGGTTGTTTACGACTATGATTTGTATTTGCCTTTAATTTATGTATAGTAGTTTAGCATTATCCATGTCAGCTGATGATTTATCCGTTGATAGCTAGCTAGTAATGTTATTGAACTTCAAGCACTTTTACTGATTGGTTGCTCTATTTTATTCTCCCTTTGACCTTATTTGGATACTTTGAAAAACTGTTGAAAACTTGACCCTGGTGAATTTTGTATATTTTTAGTATATTGCTGTCAATACAGAAAAATTGCTGTCAGAAAGCGTTTTCTGGTAAAGATATCACTGCAGAACAGATTCTGACAGGGCTAATCCGCTTCTAACAGATGGCCAGACCTGTAAGCTACTTGTGCCACCAAAATAACCTGTGTGGGGATTGGGGATCATGTACCAGCTATACCGGTACTGGCTGGTACAGTTTACTGCTATTTTTTAGATGGGTCTTTTAAATTCCTGGGTGAGGAAGTTGTTTATCTCTTGATTGAGGGTGAAATGTTCGTAGAATATGGTTTCTACTACTCGGAGCACGGGGGCACAATACACTGCAAACAGAAGCAATGGTGGCACTACATGTGGTGATGAGGTTGGAGCAGAGGGTGATTGTTAGCTGTATTTTTAAAACTGACTCATTGGAGGGGAAGCATATCCTCTTGGGTACCGTGCGGTAGAATGAGCTCTCAGCCGAGCCAAAATAATTGAGTGCGAATCCTCTGAGATATCTCATATTTTACCAAATTATATTGTAGGGGTCCGATTTAAGATTTGTGTTAGGTTAAAAAGAACGAGACAAGTGAGGTCAAGGAGCCTTCACTTCAAGTTGATTGGAGGGCATTTTTGGAAATCACGCAATTCTAGGAACTGTTCAGATGTAATGCTGGTTTCAGCTGCTGCTGCAATTACATCAATAGGGAAGCTAAAACAGGCTCATTTTCTTGCTAATCTATTTATGACTTGAGGGAAAATGTCCTTATTGGTGTTGACTATCCGTTGTTTCCAGGGATGTAATATTGTTACTGTATTTTAAATGGTTTGTATGAGAAACTGAGCAATGAGAAATGGAGAGAATTTGTTGAGATGTGGAAGTTTCAAAATTTGACAGCTATGTTTTGTATGAGAAACTGAGCAATGAGAAATGGAGAGAATTTGTTAACTATTCGTTGTTTCTACGGATTATTTGTAATTGCTACTCTTTTTTTCAGTTTCAAAATTTCATGGGAAATGGAGAGAAATTGATGAGATGTGGAAGTTTCTGCCGACCTTCTAATTTTCTTGGCATTTGTCTTGACAGAAATATGGCTACTCCATTACTCCAACCGTACGCGGAACTCTTTATTTTCCAGTGCAAATGTTTTCCAATATAAAGACACATAACTGAGTGTGGCGTCCACTGTCATTTGCTAATTCTTTTCTTCGTAATGCACCAGGTCCAGGTGGTCTTTCCTCACACCGTCCACCGTCTATTCCTTCTTTTTTTTTATTTTTTTTTATTTTTGAGAAACTTGGGAGTGGCCGTCAAGGAACCCCGTCTATATCTCTGCTCCAAGCAACTATCCCCGCCGCCTTCTTCTCTCTCTTGCTCGAGTGTAAACCCTAGGCTTTGGCAATGGCGACCACTCAAACCCACGCACCAGTATCCACCATTCGTGCCTCCTTTCAGCGCCTCCACTCTCCCACCAAAACCCAATTGGTACATTTCGCATCCAACCCCTTCATTTTTGCTAAATTCGGCAAGACATGTTTATCTTACAAACCATCCACAATCAAACCCTTAACAACACCCCGGGCCACTCCTTCCAGTACTTCTCCGACCACCTTCCATGGCCAGTGCTATGTCCTAGGTGAGAACATAGACACGGATCAGATAATCCCTGCGGAGCACCTAACTCTCGTTCCATCAAAACCCGACGAATACAAAAAGCTGGGATCTTTCGCCTTTTCGGGTCTTCCCTCTTCTCAGTACCCGATACCATTTATCGAACCCGGTACTGATTCCACCAAGTACTCGATAATTATAGGGGGTGCCAATTTCGGATGTGGGTCGTCTCGTGAGCACGCTCCTGTAGCTCTTGGTGCGGCTGGAGTGCGGGCTGTGGTCGCGGAGTCGTATGCACGAATCTTCTTTAGAAATTCTGTTGCAACTGGAGAGGTTTACCCACTGGAGTTGGAACTGGAGGGTGTGAATAAACAGTGCAGCACTGGAGATGTTGTGACAATTGATTTGGAAAAAAATCTGTTGATTAATCATACCAAGGGGAAAGAGTTTGTTCTGAAGCCGATTGGCGATGCTGGGCCTGTTATTGATGCCGGGGGTATTTTCGCATATGCAAGAAAAACTGGAATGATATCTTCAGTTTCGTAAGGTGATTTTTTTATATTTAAATATCTGGTATTTGAATTTACTGATTCATACCAATGCAAGCACTGTTAGGAAGAAACCATGTGCACTGTCATTTCCATTAGTTGATATCTCAATATATTGAGGGGCGGATCCAGGATTTTTGTAATAGTGAATCGGATTTAAATAGCTAATCGGGTACTAGATAAAAAAACAATGAACTTATAATTTCCAATGCTTTGACTTCTATTTTCAATGTTGTTAACTTATAATCCTAATTGCCCCAATCATAATTCAAGGAATTTATCCTAATTTTAACTTTAATCGGGTTTAAATCCATTAGCTTACCGGGTACTAGTTAAAAAACAATGCTCTAACTTATAATTTCCAATGCTCTGACTCCTAATTGTCGGTGCTTTATACTTATAATCCTAATAACCAATCATAATTCAAGGAATTTTCCTAATTTTAACTCTAAATTTAATCCGAATTACATATCAAAATTCCAGAAGGGGGGCAAAAAAGAAAAAATTTCGGGGAGGGGGAGGGGGTCCGGATCCTCTAAAGTAACCCAATTTTTGAGTTTAGATCCGGACCGTCCGATTCGAATCCGGGCCAATCCGGCCTGAGGTGGAGTTCATGGGGCCCCTTTAATCTGACGGCCCGATTCGAATCTAACAGTTCAAATCTAAACTAAAAAATTGGGTTACTTTAGGAGATCCGAACTCGGGGGGGGGGGGGGGGGGGAGGGGGGGGAGGGGGCAAAGTTGGTCCGGATCTACAGACCTCCCTAAAAACTTAAAATCCAGTGAGCCAGTCATCCCCCTCCCCCCTCCTTATTTGTGGCCATGTGTACAATCTTTCTGTTATTGCATGTTGTTTTGTAATTTGTAATTTTTTGTTAGTACGACCATTTGACAGTGTCTCTTTCTTTTTCCTTCTAGGCCAACTTGGATGCATCTCTGGAAGATATTAGCAGTGCTTTTATAATGCCGAAAATTGTGGTTTTCTTGAATAAGGTAAGCGAAATTGATGTTTCGTGTAGGTGTCTTGGAACTTTTATGTACTTTATTTAGGGTTAAGTAGTTATTTGTAGTTGGTGCTGTTATAAGTAAACAAGTTGCACTATGCTTGTGTGGTTGAATGTTTTGAGATAATGAGTAATGTAAGAAATTAATTTTTGGAAACTGGGAATTAATAAAATCCTGGTTTTGCATGTTATGTCCTTTTATTTCACATCCAAGTAAGAGATGTCTTGTATCTGAGATCAGATTTTTGGTTGAAAGAAAAACAGTAGCTACTTCATGAGCTTCCACTATTATGTACAACAGTTGTCGTTCTTCTCAGGGGAATCGCGCAACAAGTTGTTCAGTGTATTGTTTAAACTGAATTTATTATGCGTTTTTGTTTCTTCATTTTATTTCATTCTTCTTTTCTAACAGTACCAAATATTTACAGTATTTGCATCAGAAAAATTCTACACGAGCCTGCAAAAATCAGTTCATGTACTGATAGCAGCCAAAAATTTTCAGGTGTGCAAAGTTTCTAAGGTTTGTCAATGTATAGAGAGAGTTTAATACCATTTCTGGTCATTTTTGGAAAATGTAGAGGTTAGAAAAGAAACAGGAAGTATGACTGCCAAAAAGTGAAATCGTTCAGTTACTAACCAAACTTGATATAACTCCAACAGCCACAGTTAGCTTTCATTGCACATTTCATGTTCAGTTTCTTTAATCGGAGCTGTTCATTGTTTGCGTCTATATCCGGATCTCTTTGAAAAGAGAAAACCACCTGTACAACTACATGAAAAAGCAACCCCATGTTCCCTAAACCAAAAAAAAAAAAACAAAAACAAAACTTTCAAAATAGTTTCTTTCTTGAACTCAGCTCTTGTTGTGTATTGGATTGGAGCCTCGTCGTACCTTCCTTTTGCTCATACGGGTCGTACCCAGTGGAGGTGGAACTGCTACCAGACCCTTTTTTGCATTCGAGTGTAAAAATTGCACAGATGTACTGACATGCATCTCCTTCATTCTGATTCCATTGTTTATTCTGATACTATGAGCTATAGATGAGTATACAAATAAGAGGCAAAGAATGAGTAGAACAGGATAAAACCTAGAAGAGTTGGTAGTCATTTCAGAAGTTAGAAGAGGAGAGAGGGTTTATTGGTGTTATGCTCTCTTGTTTGGATTTATTTATATATATTTTTATAGATATCGGGTCTAGATTTGGGTCTAAAAGCACTAAAGAGTGATTCTATCATTCTAAGGCTGTTTTAGAAGGTTCGGACTGAATAAAGAGATTGCGGTACAGTTACAGACCTTGGAAATCGCAAAATTAAAGCATGATTGGAATGGAATTCATGTCACCTAAAGTAACTCGAATTTTGAGTTTAAATCCAGATCGTCAGATCTGCGCTGTGCATTACATCTCAGGTTAGATTGGTCTGGATTCTGATCGGACGGTCTGGATCTAAACTGAAAATTTGAATTACTTCAGATGATCCGAACTCATTGGAATGTGGGTCTAATTTCGGAGTACTAGTTTCTTTTGTCCTGTTATATTTTGGTGAGTTATAAATGGTTACTAAGTTTGATGTTGTCAAGCAACCGAAATGCTTCTTCAATTTCAAAGTGTTCAAGTTGTGTGTTTGGTCATTTATATGGAATGAAAATTGGGAAATCGGGGTGGTTTGATGGTCATCGGATCAAATTTAATATGATTCAGGCTAGAACTGTTTTATTCGGATCAAGATTCATGTGAACAACTTTAAAATTGTTCACATGAAATTGACGTGGATTGGACGGCTCTATCCGGATACCACACCAGACCGAAATTAATCTGATATCCACTTAAATTTGGAGGTTAGAACGGTAAATCAACTATGTACGCTGTGTGCTGTTGAGCGAATAATATTTTTCTCTCCATTTTATTATGCCCGCTCGGCCGATCCCATCGAGTTTTTATTTTTTTTATTTTTTTTTTATTTTTTATTTTCTTTCAATAATTTCTTTACTGCAAAAATAGTGAAATTAATCAGTAGATTCTAAAGGGGATGTACCGTAACGGTTCTAGTAATCAAAACCAAACAAATAGCTTTATTCTCTGATCCAACTCTGATAGACCCCTTTAATTTTTTGAAATCTGACTTTAAAAATAGCAATATTGCAATAACCGTATAAATTTTCTTTTTATTTCGATAACAATTTTGATTGTTGTTGCATTTATGATGCAAACATAATGTGTGAATGTATCCCTTGATAAAATCTTCGCATTGTGTTATATCAAGAGCATATTCGGCAATGAGAATTTTTTATAAGAATTTGATAATTCTCAAAGTAAAAAATTCCAGTAAAAATTTGAAAACATAAGTGTTCGTGGGTACATGAGCAATTTTTTATGAAGTTATTTTTTCCCCTTCTGCATTTTTTTTTAGAATATATGTAACACCAATATCAAATAGTTAAGTGCATTGATAGAGATTAATATAATTGTACATATTTATCCAAAAAAAAAAAAATGTATTGGCACATTTGGATCGCTCATGCGCAACTTATTGTACTATTCAATTATATTTTGTTTTTATTAATATTAGCCTTGCGTCTAATGACCAATTCTTGCAACCGTTCAATTTTTTTTTTTTTTTGATGAAAAATGAGGATCTGAGTCCTCATTTGTTATATGTAACCGTTCAATTTTGATCTGATCGATATACATTGAGCCAAACCAGTACTAGTGCAGCTATAGATAATGCTACTTAAATTTATGGGAAGACAAGGATAAAACTGAAAAAAATGGAGAGAACAAGTCGTAAAGATAATACTTTTAAGTAGAAAAAAAGCTTAACTAAAACTCAAATAACCCTGACAAAGAAAAGTAAGAGCGCCCCAACGATTGGCAAAAAATAACAGAGGTTGGTGTGGAATGAAAAATAAACTCTTATAAGCTTTAGCGAATGAGAATTGAATTTGGATAGCTATTCATAAACTATTTTTTTTCCCCCAAAATTCTCGTGAAAATTGAAGTTGGTGAACAAGCTGTAGGTGAAGATTACTTGTCGTACTGGTGCAGTGCACACAGAAAAATATAAAACGTGCAACTATAAACACTAGTAATCCCCAACACATACAAGAAGCAACTATCCTTATCCGGTACAAGGTTCCATACGCATATGGCATCTCACTGCTATCTAATCTAATCCATGTTGGATTTTGGTAGATCTTGTCATGATGTCATTTTGATTAGAACTTTTTTTTAGTAAAAATTGGAGATCAAGTCATCTAATTATTTAATTTTTTTGTTTTTTTACAAGTTTCAAAACTGTAACCTCTCACACAAAGAACATTACATTTGCCACTGTACTAAAAACTGATTTTCCAATCAGAACTTTCTAATTTATTATCAAATGGATCAATGCATTTTAACAGTAAATGACATGTTGTATCGCACAACAATTCATCTAAAAGTAATATAATCCAAAATCGGATGGTTCCAAATATTCTCTCGTCTGTTGGCATTCTAAGCTTGGTTATATCTGGGGTTATGTTTAGTTACAAAACAAGAATAGTTAGAATAGCTAAATTAAGAATAATTATTATTTGTCTTATTAGAATAGCTAAATCTCAAAATCTTTAGGAATAGTCTATTCTAATAAGACAAAAACATCAGCGACGCACCGATGTTTTTTTAGCACTACTCGGCTAATAAAACATCGATGTTTCATTGCAAAAACATTGATGTTTCATTGCAAAAACATCGATGATGCACCGATACATGCAACCGATGTAACACACGCATCCAACCAAATGCATTTGTTTGATCTTAGTCAAACTGAGTGCAAACTTCAATCCGAGTTTCCTACAACTTTTTCTTCTAGCCAACTATGCTACGCTCATCCTAAAAAAATAAAAAATAAAATTAAGTACCGTCCAGAAAATAGCCGGTACTGTATTAAAAAAAAAAATTTGAGTACCGGCTATTTTTCGGTCGGTAATGAATTAAATTGGATGGTCAGAAAATGACCGGTACGGATATTTTTGGATCTGGATATATTAATTAATTTTTATTAAACTTTGGATATTAATAAAAATGTCGGGGCCACGGCGGCTATTCTACTGTTGAGGCGGAAATATGAGAATGATTGATTGCTTATGTAGTCAACACATGCTGCTCTGTTTTGCCATATGTTTTTGTCCCTACAAACGCAATGTGTTATATTGATCGTTAGCACTTATCAATTTAGGCGGCCTCGTCAGCAATGAGTCGGCTAATATTTCACTACTTTGTATTATAATTTGTTATTTTCAATATATTGTGGTCGTCTCGTAATATATATACTTCTTCCTTTTATTCTCTCCTTACATTTTCTGGAAGTGTTCACTGTTGTGATTTCTTGTAGTATTTTCCTTCAAAATTGCATAACGTATGCACTACGTAGGGGATCGATATGATATGCTGTTAATAATTATATGGCTACTTTTGATGCCACATCAAAAGCCATATATATAACTAGTACAAGTTGATAATTCTTTCTGCATCTCCTTTGATGAAATAGCTGTAGATTCATAAACATAAAGATAATTAGTACAACAAGTTTAAAAATAAATTTTGTATATTTAATTGTGACTTTAAAATAAAAAAGAACTCGTATCCTCTCTAGTTCTCACCGTGTAGAATGAGAAATCTGCACCCATTCGTTTTAATCTGCATTTAAATGAACCTGGCATGAATTTTGATTGGTTTGGTATGGTTTGAATTTTAATTTAACCTGGCCTTGCATTACAAATTTGCATGATAGCATTACTTTCTACCCACCATGTTCACACATTTATAGTATACACAATTTTCTCTTCTCAATTTAAAATTTAACGAACAATATTCCAATAATTTTGTAGTATCATAGTTCTATAAATTCTACCCACCATGTACCTAGACCGTACCGTAATAATAGATTTTCAAAAATACCGTAGTTTATTTTATTATGCAAATTTTTTATTGAATTTTATGAGCTGCACACGAAATCTATCTGTATTATATCATAATGACAAAATTCTTATTTAGCGGAATTATTCACTAAGTGAAATTTATTACTATGGAGCTAAATGTGTGAACTATGATGATTTCCATAATGTTTTCTTATTTCTGATCTTGCTTCGAATTTTTAATTGGATGATCCATATGTATAAAATATGGATATGAAAAGGCTGCTAAAACTCTACTATTCTGTGTGGCCCAATAAAAATAGAGAAAAACTATTTATCTGCTTTTCGTAAAAGGGAAAAAACAAAAAATAAATATCCGTTTTGGATCGGGGTTTTGAACCCGACGTGAATCGAACACGCAACCTTCTGATCTGGAGTCAGACGCGCTACCATTGCGCCACGGATCCTGTTGTTAATATTCAGAAAAATAACTGTAATATCAAAACCTAGACCGTACCGTAACTAATTTATATCTATTATATTTTCAACATTATAAAAACTGCACGATACGGTTATAATTGGTGACATCGAACTAATCCCCTAATCTAACAAGGATTCGAATCACCAACAGGGTACTGCATTAATTATAAGGTTTCTTTCTATTTCATCATTCCCTTGCCTTTCCCTTTACCTAACATTGCTATTCTCCTAAAGAGCTTCAAAATCCTACCCGCACATCTCCTTTGTGATCCCCATGACATGGATCCAAACCCAATACAACCCCTTACTTGCCCAAGTGGCTTTCTCCTTCTCATTCCACTCGACCCATCAAGACCCGAAACCCGAAAACTCGGTGCTTTGGTGCTGTTCTCACATTGGAGACTCTTCTTCAATGACATGATCTCTTTTTCAAGTGTTTGAATCCGAAAACTAGCCGAATCATACTCTTTATTTGAAAGTGAAGTTGAAGGGGGACAACCGTCATAAGGACTTGCCGAGTTGGGTGTAAGTGTCCCGGTTATGGCGAGTTCGCTTGCTTGCACGTAGCGGAACGAGCCAGAGCAATCTTTCACGGTTTGATGCGTGTGTAGTTGTTGGAGGAAAAGAGCTTGCATAATTAGTCGAAGAGGCATTTGGTTATTTTGTACCGCGTGCACGCATGTTTCCTGCGATAGTTTTCGGCATTCGAGGTAGTTGCACAGAGAGGATTTCTCTTCCCTTGATAATCCAGAGTGTTCCTGAAAGGGATGAATAAAATTCTGATATTATAAATGAAGACAAATGAAGAAAAGGATGGTCAAATATTTTTGCACATTCTTTTTAAATATACAAGTAGCCAAGTATTCTACCAAACTAAAATCAATTGCTCTTAAGTTTGATATATTTCCTACATTTGTTTTATTTAAAGCTCTTCATGTATGCATATTTCCTACATTTATTTTATTTTATTGGTCAATGGTCAATTTTCAAGCACTGTAACTAAAGTTAGATTTTCTCACCAGTAAATATGTGGTAATAGCTGCATATAGGTGATCATGTGTTTCCCGTTCGACTGCTGGAATTACCTCAATTAATTGCACAAATCTCTCAAATCCAAGACTTGGGTCAGAGGCAATTTGCAGGATATACCGGTCCCACAAATCAGCAACTACTGACATATCACGCAACAGGGTTTGGCCTTGACATCCATTCTTTCTCTTTCCAACAACATACATCTTAACAATTCTCTCCATTGTTTCCACTTCTAGACATGACCCGACTGAGCCCGACTTATTTCCCTTTTCTGGCAAGAGAAAATCAGCATCTCTTGCCAAGTGTAAGACAGAAACAACTTTTTCATGGATCATAATCTTTGAATCTTTACTAAGCTTAAGGCTTAGGGATCTTGAAAGAAGTGCGAAGTAAAATGCCACTGGTATGGCCATGCCAGCCTTTTCTTCTACTGGTAGTAGGTCGATTATACCTTCAAATATCGTGGAGACCTTGGTATTGGCATTTTCAATCCCATTTTCTTCACTTGTTTCTTCCCAAAATTTGTGGGTCTTTTTTGAAAGCACCCATTTATTTGCATAAAACATGATAATTGGGCCCACATACTTCTCTCTCATCCCTTGTCGCCTCAATGACCCAATGATCTGCTTAAAAAACTCAAAAGGAAGAGCTATAAGATCTTTTATCCATAAATCTTGGCCCGCTCTTTCCTTTACAATCTCACAATTCCAGTTTCGACCCGTTAAACCTTGCATTGACAAGGCTGGACTGTTGGTTCTTCTCTCGGGTTCTAAAATTTCCATACATGCCATGAAAGCTAATGACTCGACACATCGACTGACAATTAATAGCTCCTCTGATACTGGTATGAGTGGTACGCATTTTTGGAGCACGATTAGTGTGTCGTCCCAATTTTGGAACACTACTTGGTTCAGGTATAAGTCTGATCTTTCTACCAGGTTTAAAGGGTGGTGGTATTCTTCAGTCATTTCTAAGAAATCGGCTGCACAACGTAAGGCCGATACATTAAATGGGTCTAGAATCAGTGGATAGTCGTATGTGAACAGCATAACCATCTCAAAGGATTCTGACCCGCCTGGGAAGTTGTCAGGTAGTTCGATTTCAGAGGAGCCTTGCAATGCCTTGTTGAAGTAGCCACATTTTGAAATTAGGGGTTTCTGCATAAATAATACAGGTGAAATATTGATTTACAGATCTAAGATGATCAAGAATGGGGATATAAAGCAAGCCTAAAATGATGCTTAAAATATAATTGATTAGGCCTAAATTGATCCTAGTTGGGTATTAGCAAGTTCGCCTCTGCATCTATTACTATTCACCGTCGTACGATGAAGAGAGCCATCCATCTCCAATGAAAATTGGACAGTTTGGATCATATCAAAAATCCCTTCCCCTGTCTATTATTTAAAGACCGTCGATCAAGGCTGTCCTATTTTTATTGGATCATCTGGATTTAAAAATGTACATTCTACACAAATTCCTGAGAGTGCATCTGAAGTGGCATATTCTACTCTATTTCCTACCATTTCAGTTTGTTTTGCCAGTTCAAAACTCTTGGATCTGGCGTTTTTAATTTTCTCTGGTGAAGTTTTTATTAAATAAAGCAAATAGAGGCTGGACATCTATTTTTCCACAAAAAAAAAAATAATTCTGTAGCATTATGAAGAAATATCCATAAACAGAAACTTAAACAAATAATTTTCCTGATTGGTGCATGTTAATGGCAATGAGCTTAACTTTATAAGAACATGCCATTTTAAATAAGAAACCCAATTCATTAATTACTAAAATTACCTTGTGCAGCTCAAAAATTTTACCGCTTACACGAACAGAAATTGATGGCTCCAAATTGGTCTCCCTAGTCCTGAATATATATTATAATCAATGTTAGTATGTTACTTAAGAAAATCTCAATTAAAGAAAAAAACTAAAAAGAGTTCCTACTGGTATATATGGTACGTGGTAAATAAGAAGTATACTACTCAAGTAAAATAAAAATGATTAAAGTGGGCTCAAAGACCCACCGGTTTCATGAGAAATCAGAGTTAATCCACAGAAGATGGTACCGATTCAGTACCATTCAATCTGTGAAAAAGTTTTACAAAGCAACTATAGAGTATAGACTCCCACTAACAAAACAACTTACACAGTCAGAGAGATTACCAAATACAAAACGCTAAACAGTTTCAACAGCAGAAGAGTTACAAATATAACTACAACTAAATCAGTTGACTTCACTAAGTAAAATTACCAAGAGAGAATTCTTCTTCTCAGTAGTAAAGCTATGTTGGGACTTGAATAGGGGCTTGATCCCATTAATGGACTTGTTCTTCCCTTTGGATACTCCATGAAGGGTATATTAGATAATGATTTTCTAGTTTGAATGTGAAATTCAGTGTTAAATGGTATGTAAAGGAGAGAGAATGCAGGTGTGGAAGTTGTAGCGTTGTGCCTTTTTAAGAGGACTGTATGTTGAGCAAAGAGCTCAAGGTCTTGGTTTAAACAAAAAAAAGAGTATTATTTTCCCTTTCAGATGTCTAGGAACCGGTAAATGTATCATCTCCATTTTGAAAACTCATCTCTCTCTCTCTCTCTCTCTCTCTCACACACACACACACACATCAACAACCTTTGGGTTCATACATAATTTATTATGTTCAGGCTTAAATTCTAGAAAAATAAATAAACAACATATACATTTATTGCACTTTTAGTCAAATCTTTTATCATGAGAATTAGATTATATTTGTATATATGATTAAATTTTGTTAATTTTGTTAATTATTACAATTGTAACACCTATCAAAATCAATAAAATAAAATTACAGACATATTTTATGTAATTTAGAAAAATCAAGTATCAAATTTGATACAATTTGAAAATCAATTGGATTCATCAAGTAATAAATAAATTAACGATTCAATTTACCAATTTTATAAAAAAAAATATATAATATGTCCTACATTTACTTGGTGATGAAATAATTCTTAAATTATATTAAATAAAATATATGATCAATCTAAATGATAAAAATAAATCTACAATTTTAGTTTTAATTTTCATTATACTTTAATGTCAATTATCATAATTATCATTTATCAAATAAGTTTAGTTGTCGATATAAAATTTATTTTTTTTGGTTGAAAGTCCGTAGGCGATTGCATTGATCCAACGATTTACAAGATAGCTATTACATCGGTTTCCTTTGTTTAAATTAAGAAGCATGAAAACATATACATTGAGCTACTTGTAAAATTATCTAATTTGTTATTTCTGGAAGTACCATATACGCGAAGCCAGAGAATGCGAACTGGTCTATTCGCGCCCGATTAGCAAGTAGGTGGGTCTTCCGAATTTCTTCTTTGAAAATGTAGACACAACAATAATTTTTTGAGTTCGAGTTGAGATATTATTTATCTTTCTCATATCATAGTTCACAAAGGACATAATTAAAAAGATGAGACAATGGTAATATGCATATTACATATCAATCTGTACTATGGATTTATATCTATATTTTTAAAGTCTAAACAGTCAATCCAAACCATTAAACATAATTTCTATATGAAAATGTGCTTAGAGATAAAATTATACATTTTTTTAGAATTTTTTACTATTTTTTTAGATAGATTGAAAATCACTATTTTCGGATGGTTGAGAGTTTTTTTTATTAAATGATTTTCATATGAAACATGTTGAACTTGTAAAAAATATAAAATTTTATTAACAACATGATTTCCATAATAAAAAAAAGTTGATCTATAAGTACATTTTCATATGAATATTATGTTGAACTATTCAGATCGATTGTTTTGACTTTAAAAGCAGAAATATTAATTCATAGTACGAACTAATCCGCATTATGCATACAGTACCATAACCTCACTCATCTCTAATTAAATTAACAAAAATCGTTGAAGACCTGATTTTGAAGGAATAAATGGAGAGGATGTGAGGGCGTGAGTAAATGGTAGAGGGATATGTTATGTTGGATCACACACCGTACAATCAGATGCATGGATGTGATTAAAAGAAAGAGGGGAACTCTGTTTACGAAGTGACGACTATTAGTCGAAAGCAATAAGATAATAAATAAGATAATATGAGGGAACGGTGACTGAGGGCGCACGAATGGGAGGGTTAGCGGTTGAATCCCAATTTTAAGGCTTGGAATTCGGATCCTCCTACTCCTATTCCTATTCCTATTCCTGGATCAAGCAGCTAATTCCTTATTAGCTGCTTTTATTGGCCAATAAGAGGAGGCTGCTTTTCTTATATCTAAGCCGTTCGTTCAAACACCACTAACGACTCAGATTTTCTTATGTATATTCACTTTCTCTGCGCTGCCCCTGCCCGTTCCTTTTATTATCTTATTCTTAAAAAAACTTCCAAGAAGTTGTAAAGTCGAAGTCGTGAGAGGGGCTCAAATTCTCAAGTCGTGAGAGGGGCTCAAATTCTCAGTGAATGACTACTGCTGAAGGACCTTTTTTTCTAACCAATTTTGCTACCGCCTCATCTCGTTCTTTTATCATCTTCAAAAGCAGAGAAAACAATCAAATTCACTTCCTCTCCGAACAAAAACTCAAAATCTCAATCCATTATTTATTATGGCTATTATGGGAGATGGGTTATGGTGAGTTGTGGAATAAGAATTGTTTCTCATTTTACATCTATATTTTAAAATTTAAAGTTGAAATAGTCGTTCCGAACATTCAACTTGAATGTTTTATGACTCAACCACCAGTTCAACACTGTTAGAACCATGTTATCTATTGCTATCAATTTTAGATGAAATTTTTTTTTGTCATGAATGTGTAAAAATTCATTTTTTCAAGACATTTTAGAAGAAGAAATTTATATGACTCAACCACTAGGTTACCAAAAAGAAACTGTTCACAACTTTATTTATAGATTTAAACAATCTTCTTGAACATGGTACACAAAACTCAACAACTTTTTTACTTCTTCATTTTGTTAAAAAGCACAATAGATTTCTCAATGTTTGTCAAACACCAAAGTAATTCAACCATTGTTTTTGTATATGCGAATGACATAATCATTACCAACAATAATGAGAAAGAAATCAATAATGTAAACAAATATTTAAAAGGAAATGTTTAATTAAAGATTTAGAAAAACTTTAAAACTTCCTAGACACTGAAATTGCTCACTCAATTAAAGAACTGTTTTTCTCGAAGAATGATACCTTTGAACTATTGAAAGAGATATGTAAACTTTGTATAAAACCTGACACTTAGAAACTTTTTCGATGAATTTGGTTTTCTGACTTTAATCAAAACTAAAACAAAATTTGCTTTAGTTATGGTGGGGATGGTAGTTAGTGTAATTTGGTAAGTTGGTAGGGGCTGATTTGTAAAACTGCATGATATTGAAGCAGCAACTTACTTGTGCATAATCAACAACGCGTGAAAAAAAGGACCCGCACCACGTGAGCAGAGTGCAGACCTTGGGCAGAAGGGCAGGCCTAAATTACACATCTCTCACGGAGCACAAAATCTGAGTCGTTGGTAAATTTTGAACGGCTCGGATGAAAGAAAAACAGGGTTCTGCTATAAGCTAAGAAAAGTAGCAGATAGAACGCCGCACCCTGCACGCCACGGCTGCTCAATTCCCGGGCCATTTTGAGCCCATCTCTTATTTTATTATTACTTCTTTGGGTAATGGGCCCATAGCAATGGGCCAGGGCATTAGGAAACAAAAATATTAATTACTATATCAGCTAGTTCTACTGAGATGCTTCATCATCATGCTAGATTTGGAGGGCTTTTTTTTTTCTTTTTCCCTTTTAAACTATCTCGATTTTTAAAAAAGTGATAACACTATTTCTAAGTTATTTTGTATCAATCTTATTAAATTACTTTCGTGACAATTAAATGTGAGATTGGGAAAAGCAATTTACGGGTATTGTTGCCAGATGAATTACCATCCCCTAATTTAAATCTTGTTTGTTGGCTTCCAGGCGGACAAAGTACACCTAGAGACTAGGAGAAGCAACCGCAAAATCTTTCTCACATTCACACTTTGACCAACTTTTTAAATCCTAGGACTTGAGGACTTCAGTGTTTTTATTTTTATTTATTTTACTTTTTTAGAAATCTATTTGTCTAATATTTACACAACAGATCTCTCAGCTGAATTTTAAACTTGTCATCTTCAGCATAGAAAGTTTTACATTTTGTCACTAAATTATGTAATTTTAAGCACATAAAGTATCACATTTTGCCACTACATTATTAATAAGAGTTTAGTTAAACTGCAAGACTTTAATGCTGTGCACTTGCGTTGATAGTGCAGGCGCAGTATTATTGGGAGATAGCGCAGGGGTCCGGATCCACTAATTCTAAAAGATTTCTATGTCCGCTACCGGAGAGGATATGAATTCGGGTTCTGCACCCATTATACTGGGTATTTTTTAAAATGCCCAAACCGGCTATTTAATGGCCGGTCTACTTTTTTTCTCAACCGGCCATTTAGGTTCTCATATTTTTTTTTGCTGTTTTAGACCCTATAAATATCCATCTTTCTCTCTCCTCCCTCTCACAACTCACTCAACTCACAGAAAAGAAAGAGATGAAGGGAAAAAGAGAAAGAGAAGACGATTTTTGAGCGATTTGAGGCGATTTCTCAGAGGCCAAAATGATGAACAATAGCAACCAGGTAGGTCGTCCTATCATGGCCTAGCGAGAGGAGGGCCAATTAGTGATCGAGGAAAAAATGAGAGAAAAAAGAACAATTGTCAAGTATACCGTGATAAAAAGAACTGTCAAGTATGTATGATGGAGGAATTTCTTAGACGGTTTATTCAGTATGAAATTTCAGACAATGACTTTGTGGAAAACCCCTACGGCTCTGGTTTGAAAAAAAAAGAAGGTTGATCCAGAGCCTCCAACATCGGACGATGAGTTTGTTCCGTGTACTTATACTGGTAAGGCTAGCACTTCGTCTGTTGTGACTGATCCAGATCTGGCAATATTGGACGAGGAGTTTGTTCCATATAATTTCAAGGCTCGTACTAAGAAGTAGAATTATTAGGGTTTAAAATTTAGATGCATTTGAGTTGGGTTCTAAAAAGTAGTATTATTTTAGTTGGATGAATTAGGGATGTAAAATTAGAGTTGTAAAATTTTTAAGTTAATGTATTGACATTCATGTAGACTTGATGTTTCTCTACATTTGAATATGCTAAAAACCAGTAAAGTTATACAAACTTACATTCAACTAACTCATAACTTAGTCTTAATAAAGTCTACACAAATAAAAGTCAATTTAATTGTTCTGAAAGCAGCATCTAAATAAACAAGTTCACAACATGCATCAAATGAGAAGAATTTAAATCACCTATTACTACTACACCTAAAATTAAATCTGAGAAACCGACCAGTTGCAGAAGATGGCCTACCAGATGGCTCTGCTTGGCTTCCAGATGCCCCTGCTTGGTGTTTTGTTGTTTTGCTGTTGAGATCAATCTGATATGCTAAAGTGTTTTATTGTTTTTGAAGGGAAACAAATACCTTTTAAAATACTGGCAGTCAGATGTGTTCAGGAAATGAGAATGTGGCTAAATTTCTACTAAATTTGGTGGTTTTTACTGTTTTTCAATTTGTCATTTTACCGAGGGGTAAACTGTAAATTATGCTTTTGTGTTTCTTTTTTTTACAATGAGTGCTGTGTGTTTTTTTATCTCAATCTTTATATAAAGGTGGGTATGTAGACTGCCATGTACCATGACTGGTACAAGGCATAGTTGGTTGGCAAGGTACCTAGACTGGTACAGTGCATACTGGGAATGGGACGGTTCATAGATGTTTTTTTTTCTAATGAACAGGCATCGGTGGATATATAGAGTGTAAAATGTTCTAAAGAAAGCTGCTGTCGGGATTTAAAAAAATTATTTTTTTATACATGCCAAACTTGATTGAATCTCATAATTTTAAATTTTATTTTTATAAAGTTATTTTCATGAGTTAAGCCAAAAGTAGCTGAATCACAATCCAGTACAGGTGTTCAAAGATACATGATTGAAATATCTAATGAATCCCACTTGTAGATAAGCATATAATAGTTCTTATATGAATTAAACCTTGTCTGATTATTTTTGTGGTTCGAATCTATTAGAAGCGAAGGGTGAAACAGGAGATATATTTCTTTCAATTATTTTCTCTTTCTTTGTCCGTATAAAAAAGTTCAAGAAAAAAGAACAAGGGTAAAATGAAAAAATAGAAATTTTGACCATACTTAACTATAGATAATTAACTCTAAGGGTAAATAAAAAATATAAACAAGAATTGAGAGACATATTAGATATAATAAAGAGGGTAGGGGTAAATAGAAAACCAAAGAACCCTTTAGTTTAGCAATATTTATGTGCGAATCAATTAAAAGTATTTACAACCAAATGATCATGCGATCGGGTGGTTGCAAAGATTTAAATCAGTATCTGTTAAGAAATCATTTCTATTTTCCAAAGCCCAATTCCACAGACAAAAAATTTAGTTATACTTTTTTGTCGAGGAATTAGTGTAGGCATACAAAATTCTTATAATAAACATATGAAATTCTTAATATTTAATTTTAATCCGGAGACCTCTCAGGAATATTATTTTTTATTTAGGAAATTATTTAATTTTAGTTTTACAAAATTGTTGCATGTTGGACAGACTGAAGACTTGATGGGCCCAACTTGCCATCTCCTTTGTTACCGAAATACAGCCCGTTTATAAAACTCGGACCTTCGTAATTCTCGCGACTCGCCGCGTTTATCCGGACCAAACCCAGGATTTCACGAGCTGATCCAAACCCGAAAGAATCATGTAATTCACTCCAGTCAGGTACAAAATATTTTTCCTGGACCAGGTTCTCCTTGAGCCATTATAATGATGTCAACCAACCTCTGGGCTGCTCCCTTTATTTAAAGAAACTGGTTCATGTAAAATTTCGGAGTACAAGCATTTCTGGTAAATTATGGAAAATATTAACTAGGGCTGGTTCACTACAAACATAAAGATACCTTCAGTTGCGGCCTTGTGGGTCCAGAAAATCAGTCTTTTTATTGGACCAATCACCCAGTAGACTTGTTTTAAATAATTATTACCACGTCTCCACCGCTTCTCTCGATTTTCCTCGAAGGGAAGTAAAGAAAAAGAAAAGGAAAGGTTCAAGAAAAAGAAAAACTGGCAATAATGGCGAGTGCCCTTCTGTTTCAATCAACCGGATTCGAATTCAACCAATTCCTTTTTTCTCTTTAATTTCCCCCACTCTATATTCTTCGGCATTCATCCCTCAGACCACCGAGGATAATTCCCAAAATCCACCTTTCCCGATCTCTGTTGGTGGGTATGGGGTTGTTATTCGTGCAATCGCTTCCCGGACCGAAGGTGTTCATGTGTCGGCGTTGCAAAGTCGATTCTGCTTCGCATGATGCGATCCTCTCCAAGAACTTCAGTGGGAGATATGGTCCCGCCTACCTTATCAGCCGTGTGTGAGTTCCTCTTTCAAGATCAATTACATTTCTAATTGCATTAGCGTTATTTTGTAATTGATTTGGCATCAAATTTGTTAAATTGGATGTTTTGCATTAATGCCCTCAAATTTGAGGTTTTTGGAGTGATGGGTCCTTCCAGTGGATGGAAAGGATTAGCTATTCACTTAATCTGATACATGCGCTGCTCAATTCATTCTGAGTATAATACTTACAGGGGAAGATTTTGTTGTAACGAAGAGATGTGCAGCGACACTGTGTTGTAGTGCTTACCAGCATCAACTGGTCTGGTACTAACAGAGTGCTGGGCAGGGTCACAGCGTCTTTATCAATAGAAGTTTTTTCCTTGAAAGCAAGTTTTCATTTTATCTTATAATTTACTGATGTCAATGACCAGCGTGAATTTTACTGTGGGGCCGAGTGAAGACCGTCATCTCCTGACAGGGTGGCACATTGTATGTGACGTTTACTGTAGCTGCTGCCAGCAACTTCTCGGCTGGAAATATGTAAGTTTCTACTTACCTCAATTAGCTACATTTTTCTATTCTCATCTCTTATCTTTATAATGTATAACTTTGTGTTTGCCAAGAAAAAGATACTTCTAGAAACCACTTTCAAATGTAGTTTGTTTGCCATCTGATGAATACTATCTGGAATTTCAGAAATCTTGATTTTTTTTTTTCTTCTGCAAATAGCTAAATACTGATGGATAGTTTTTTTTTTTTTTGTTCTAATACTGATGAATAGTGGACAACTATGTATTCATCCATTACTTCCTTTCCATAAGTGGTTAATCTTTTCAATTTGTTCTTGAGTCTTTTATCTTTATGCAAGCTGGTAAATTAAACTAATTGAAAAAAGCACGTACCTTAAGTGTTTTGTTATACACAACGAAATATATGTATGAATACGTAGCTACCTTTATTTATCTATTTCCCCTTTATTCCCACCATTTCTTTCCTTGTAATCTCAGTGAGAACTGTATATTTTGTAGCATCAAAATTGCCAATATTGGTCAGCATAAGACATTAAGTTTAGAGCAAGCTACCAGTAGTCCAGTGCCAGTATCATCTCTTCAATTTTATAGTCTCTTGAATACAAATTTGCGAGGCTTTAACAAATTATGACCCCTTTATTTGCAACTAATATAAATCTTAAATATTAAATAATTTATTTCCTATTTGTGCGAGGGTACCCCCTTAATCCCACTAATTACAAAATGCCTGTGGACTGACTTTATAATGCATTGCCAAATGTCAGCACCAAAACACACAAGCACTTCTCTTTCTTTATATTTTCTCCCACCTGGAAATGAATAGGTAAGTGTATGATATAGAACCGAATATGATGTGTACTTTATAACATCAGAACTTACAAGTACCAGTACTATAATGGTACATATATGGTTGCCTCTGTTGTTTCTTGTACTGGATATTAAGAGAAATACACACATTCGAGCTCCATTTAAATCATATTGGGCATCTGGGTACCCGGTAATTAATGCATGATATTAGTTAATATCTTTCTTGGGATAATGTAGGAGAAAGCGTACGATGAGAGCCAAAAGTACAAAGAGGGGAGGTTCGTGTTGGAAAAGGCTCGTGTGATGAAGGTCGGCTGATGTTCTGTTCACAGTTTTTTTATATTTTTTGCAAGGTTCTAAATAGCAATTATCGCGTCATCGCGGGAAGGTTAAAAAACGCTATAGCTAGCTATAGCACCGAAAACAGTTGATAGCATTGTAACTTCTAAAGTTTTTAAGGTCCGAAAATGCTATAGCGCCTCTATAGCTAGCTATTTAGAACACTATTTTTTTTGTAAGTCTTTAAATTTTTCTATTTACATATATTCCTTGAATATATGACACGGATGCAACATAAGGCGGTCGACGTATCTTTTCTCTGACAACATGGTTCAACCATAGAAAAGGTGTACATATCAGATATTTCACGTAAGTTGCTATGACTAGACTATGTAGGAATTAGGGATTTTGTTTTATTAAAAAAACTGAATATCATTTTACCCATTTCATAATGTTACGCTTTTTTCTTTATTTTTAAATGCAGGTAATTAGATACTAATGTTGACTTGCTGAGGCATCATAATCTTCGCGGATTAATTCAAGTTTTACTAGATTTTCAAATTTTAGATTGCTCCTGGGATTTTTCATTTTCGTGTCTTTTACTTGAGGAGTTTGGTGGTTTTTTCGGTTATTTTGCTTATAAACCTAAAGTACCTAAATAGCATTGTCTCAACAAAAATTTATTTAAGAGCCAAGTACTGCTAGGCGGCTGTTTTCCATTTCATGTTTATGTAAAGTAGTAATGCTGAGCCATTCTATTTGTAGGATTCAACTGTAAATTTTGCAAATGCAATTCTATTTATATCTTTTTATGCTGTTATTTGCTGTCATCGATCAAACTTATGTAAAATGCACATGATATATAAATTTAGGTTGGGTGATATTAAGGGGTATACAAGGGTCAAATTGATCATATTTTTGTCTATATTTTCAATCTGCTCTATGGGAGTCCGGTTGTGATACTTCCAAGTAACTAACCTCCACAATTTAAAAAATAATCCAATTCATACTTTTTTAAGCGGTCGGATTATGCATGTTTAATTGACAAAAAATTAAATATAAAACATAATTAATTATTTTAATAATTAAGAAGTTAGGAATAAAATATAATATCCAACAAATAATTACATAAAACAGACTTGTAATAAAAATAAGGATCTTGATAATTGTCTCCGAACCCCCATCCTCTATTATTCCTCCACTTAACTTCAATAACTATTATGGGAAACTACAAAAACTCCAGCACCGTTTTTTTTTTTTTAAATATTAATATCTATGTACGGAAGTATTTATACCCTATAAGGTGAACAATTTTTACATAAATAATTGTCTCTCCAACTATATGGGAGGACCACTCAAACTACATGGGAGGAATCATACATGTTTTTAGAGGTGTTTTTTTTTTTCTTCATTCAATCTTGTCCACATTTCTGATGATCTATGAGGAATTTTGCGAATCTAAAATCACGAATGTCTTCTACGCAATTTTATCTTTCAAATGTGATCCATGATGATGTACTTTCAGGCTCGTCGTCACACAAGTATTTATACCTCATCGTGCAAGTATTTTTACCTATACTTGCAAGTATTTTTTACATATGACACTAGTTGATATCTGAAAGTGTTAATATCAAGTATTACAAGTATTTATACCTATGCACTGAAGTATTTATACTTATGAAAGGTTGACGCATGGATGGTTGGGGAAGGTTGATGCGGGAATGCAGGGATGCGGGGTCCCCATTACTTCATTAAAGGAAGGTTGAGCGGGGACCATTGAGGGACTGGAAAAGAGGTAGTCATATCAAGTTACGCATGTAAGTATTAATATCTTAGTTTATAAGTATTAATTTCTTATCTTCCTAGTATTTTTATCTATGAAGGTTGACGAAAAACGAGTGTGGGAACTGAAAAAGGAGACCATATAATTAGTGGGGACTATAGTATAATTTTCCTCTAATGTTGCTGCGGAGACAGAGAGGAGACAAGAGAGTGGAGAGTAATATAATTATTCTAAATATAATACAATAACATAACCCATGCAATAGCATTATTATATATATAATTCAACACCACATTTTCTAACTAATTGGTAATGAAATTATTCATTTGATCAAACTATTTAGATCTCGCCGTTGGAGTTCTTTAAATTTACGGAGAACAGAATTCAATTATAAAATGCGAGTCAAGTCAAATGTCTAACTGATATATATATATATATATATATATATATATATATATATATATATATATAGAGCAAGACTAGCGTGTGCTAGGCTCACCAAGAGGGATTGGTGAGCGCACCTCCAAAAAGCGCATTTTCAAAGTTCAAATAGTCGATTCGAACCTTCCAACGTGTTCTTCATATTAAAATGTGCTTGGAAACCAAATTTTACATTTTTTGGAAATTTTTTACTATTTTTTCAGAATTTTTGAAAAAACTAAACAAACTAAACAATAATTTGAAATTTGAAAAACAAATGATTTTCAAAAATTCTGAAAAAATAGTAAAAAATTTCCAAAAAATGTAAAATTTGGTCTCCAAGCACATTTTCATATGAAGAACACGTTGGAAGGTTCGAATCGACTATTTGAACTTTGAAAATACGCTTTTGGAGGTGCGCTCACCAATCCCTCTTGGTGAGCCTAGCACACGCTAGTCTTGCTCTATATATATATATATATATATATATATATATATATATATGAGCTGGGCTATGGTGAGTTGTGAAGTAAGATGTCATTTTTACTTCACGCTTATATTTTCATTTTGAAAATCTAAACAATCGATCCGAACGCTCAACATAATCTCCATATTGAAATGTGCTTGGAGACCAAATTTTACATTTTTTGCAATTTTTTTACTATTTATTAAGCCACTTTGAAAATCGCTGATCCGGTGGTCCAGAAATTTTTACTGTTTTTTTTGCTGTTCACAGTGGATCAGCGATTTCAAAGTGGTTTAATAAATAGCAAAAAAATTCCAAAAAATGTAAAATTTAGTCTCCAAGCACATTTCAATATAGAGAACATGTTGAGCGGTTCGGATCGGTTGTTTGGATTTTCAAAATAAAAATGTTTTACTTCACAACTCACCATAGTCTATCTCATATATATATATATATATATATATAGAGAGAGAGAGAGAGAGAGAGAGAGATGGGCTATTGTGCTTTGCAAAGCAAAATGCCCTCTTTACTTGGCCCATATTTTCATTTTGAAAATCCAAACAACCAATCCGAACCGTTCAACATGTTCTAAATATTGAAATGTGCTTGGAGACTAAATTTTACATTTTTTGGAATTTTTTACTATTTATTAAGCCACATTGAAAATCGTTGATCCGGTGGTCCAGAAATTTTTACTGTTTTTTACTGTTCACAGTGGATCAGCGATTTTCAAAGTGGCTTAATAAATAGTAAAAAAATTCCAAAAAATATAAAATTTAGTCTCCCAGCACATTTCAATATTTAGAACATGTTGAACGGTTCGGATCGGTTGTTTGGATTTTCAAAATAAAAATATGGCCCGAAGTAAAGAGGGTGTTTTACTTTGCAAAGCACAATAGCCCATATATATATATATATATATATAAAATCTGGCTAATATGTTATGCGTAGCATAGAGGGTCTCCGTGCTACTGCTCAATATTTGAGTTTTCAAAATCCTACGGTCGATCCAAACCGTTCAACATGATCTCCATATTAATATGTACTTGCAAACCAAATTTTACATTTTTTAGAATTTTTTTACTATTTTTTTAGATAGGTAGAAAATCACTTGATCTGAAAATTATGTACCATTCAGATTAAGTGATTTTCTACCTATCTAAAAAAATAGTAAAAAAATTCTAAAAAATGTAAAATTTGGTTTGCAAGTACATATTTATATGGAGATCATGTTGAACGGTTCGGACCGACCATTAGAATTTTAAAAACTCAAATATTAAGCTGTAGCACAGAGATCCTCTATGCTACGCGTAGCACCGTAGCCAACTCCTATATATATATATATATATATTAGGGAGAATTGTTGTATATATACTCATTAAAATATTTTAAATTACTTATTTTTTTAATTAAAACATTCAAATTTCATATTTGTTCATTTTAAATTAAATACTTTCTGACTTTCCTGTATAGGGGTGAGTAAATTGCTCATAACTCGCTCGCTAAATGCTCATTAACAACTCGCTCATTATCAACTCTTTATAACTTGCTCATTAACTTAATGAGCCGAGCATGAGCATACCTCAATTAGCTCATAACTCGCTCATTAAGAACTGAGTTACATAAATCATGTCACATCTAACCACTTCTCTAATAGTTGTTAGTATATCTAGAAAAATAATATTTAGAATTTGCAAATTTTCCTAAAACAAGCCGAATTACAATTCCCATTCAATGCATTATTCCTTAATTTTCTTTGATTTTGGGCCATACTCATCAATACACTATCTCAAAATATAACTCAAAATTTGATCATTAATACACCATTATAGATTTGTACAGTTCTGAATTTGTATATTTCTAAATTCTACATTTTTATTATTGTTTTGATAATGCAAATTTGTAGGTATGTGACAAGGAGATAGCTTTGAGTATGTGACATGTAGGGCCGTGGGAACGACAAAAAGATAGTTGTTTGATTTTGTTAAATTTGCTTATGAACAATTTTTTGTTAAATTATGTACTTTTTAATTAGGTTGGATTATGAAAATTTGTTATATTTTATAAATGAAAATTAGTTTTTGAATGATGTATTTTAAACAACTCGGCAACTTGACAACTCGCTCATTATCAACATGTTCATTAACAACTCGCTCTAACTCGCTTATTAAGCTAATGAGCCGAGCATGAGCATACCCCAACTCGCTCATGCTCGCTCATTAATCACCCCGTCCCCGTATGTGTATTAAATCTGAATTTTTTTTAAATTTAATTAATTATTTAGCTCTATTGTATAGTTGAAGTACTTGTTTTGCCTTATTTTTAATGGACGCACTCATTTGACTTACAACACTCTGTTTCTTTCTCTGTGATTATAACTAACGTTAGTTGTAAAATTTTTGTGGACAATTTGGTCATCATAGGAAAAAACATGCGAGAATGTAGTTCCATAAAAAAATAGTTGGTGCTAGGCATAATCACAAAAATAAAAGAAACGGAGTGTTGCAAGTCAAATGGACGTGTCTCTTTTTAAAAATAATAAGGCATAACAAATATTTCAACTATAGAACTAAACAATTAAGTAAATTAAAAAAATTCATATTTAATGAACATGAGGAAAAATAAATAAATATTTTAATTTAAAATATAGAAATAAAAAATTTGAGTATTTTAAAAAGAAAAGATAGGCAATTTATAATGTTTCGATGGTTATACTAGCAATTTCTACCTTTAATGTTCATAGCCAATTCGTATTAAATTAAAATTCAATTCGTATTTAAACAAAATAAAATTCAAGTATGCTATTTCCGAATCATATTGGAAAAATAAAGCCTATATTAATAAATTTATTTAGATAAGCGATGGGAAGATTTGGAGACGTCGCCGCCATCTAACAGTAGTGCAACGAGATCATAAAAGATTTGGATTTTACCAAAATTGTTTTCTCTTTTCTTCATCTGAATAGAAAAATCAGATTGTCATTCTTTCTTATTTTTCTACCTTACCCTCGGATCAATAACACTATCCAGCTTATAAGTTATAATAGTGTTGTAATATTTAAAGGGATCGTCGATGATCAGCAAAAAATAAAGCTTTTAAAAGTTTTATGCTGACCTCAACGAGCAACGGTAAAAAAAAATCGTCCCAAAAATTGTAAAGTGAAACCAGTCAAGATCGATTAACAATTTGATTTGGGCAGGTAAAAGACTAGAAGCGGCAACAAACCATAGAGAAATCTTCACCGTAATGGCCACATCAGATCCGAATTTCCGTAACTCCCAATCAACTTCGGGGAATGGGCCCCACAGCCCATGCTACCTCGCCAGTTCCTTGTACATAGCTCCAGTCGCTAGACCCTAGGGGTAAAACAGTCAAAATGAAATACTCCTCTCGCTGGATCTCCCTTTCTTTCTCTGTAATCCGATTTGTGTTGTATTCTCACAAGTCACAAATTCACAATTGCAGATCAACTCGCATCGTAATTAGATGTGTAGCAGAAAGAACAGGAGATCCGAAGTTCTCCTTGCGCCTCTCAAGTCAACAGTTTCTGACAACGTGTTGTGATGCAACGAAATTATCTGCTGCGAGAGTTCTAACCCCATACTAATAACAAGAAGTTCACTGACATGTGGGGCCCACCCATAGGATTGTCAGTTGAAGCTCGTTGCTAAAACCGAGTAAGGGTATTGACAGAGTGCTTTTCGCTTCCTGCAGTGTATAGACAATAGAATTAAAGTAGCGCTGCATAATCTGTCGAGAGCTTTACCCCTAAAACTTTCGTTGCTGTAGTAAATACGGTGCGTAAGTACGAGTTCTCGCAAAAGTACAACAACAATCAAAGCAAGCTTAAAAGCTAAATGGACTTGGTCTAAAACTACTGGCAGAGCCTAGAAACTGATTTAGGACCCACATTACAGGAATCGCATAAATTTGAATAATGAATAAAAGAAAGAGGTCTAACTTGATCGCAAAAGTATAACAACGAGCATCAACAGAACGCTCTTCCAGAACTACCCCTCAAATCCAATCACTGAAGTTTACCACCAAAAGATTAAAAAAGAGATTTCAGCGAATTTACAATTAGATTTTTGCCTTCTTGAAATGTCTGAGGCGAACGGCCATGGTTCGCCGGAGAAGTCTGTGCCGGATCCTAGGGTTCAGGCGGTGTCGGCGGCGGCTAGTGGTGCCAGGTACAAGACGATGTCTCCTGCTAGGCTCCCCATTTCAAGAGAACCTTGCCTCACAATTCCACCTGGATTCTCTCCTTCATCGTTGCTCGAATCCCCAGTTCTTCTCACTAATATGAAGGTTTTCGATTTGTACTTATTTTACCACTGAAGTACCAAATGTTGAACATGACAAGTTTTGTTCCCCAAAGTGTCCTCCATTACTTTGTACAGCTCCCCATCAAGGGAAGAAACTAGAATTTAGCACTCTTTGCTTGTTTTGTCTAGCATTAATTACTCGGTCCTAAATTGGAATTAAGTCCTTGTAGATAATGTTATATTGGAAGTACTTATTATATTGTATTTTCTCTTTTCCTTTAGAACTTTGTGTGCAAAGAGTTATACATGATGTTACATAAATTGATCTAAGTTTAGCAGACTACTCGTTTAGCCATGACAGCAAACTTTCATTTTAAAATCCCTTATAGGAGCTGAAGTAACTGAGCAAATTAAAAAAAAAAAAAAAGATAAAATAATGCTTCTCGGACGCATCAAATTTGTTATATTTTTTTTTTTTAGAATAAAAAATATTAGGATTTACACAGAAAAATCGATGCTGATTATCATTATGAACTTTATGCTTATTCTCTTTTCTTCAACTTTATTCTGGTGTACATGTATTCAGAACGTGATATAAATATATATGAAAGGACAAAAAAAGAACACTAGGCTGGGTATTGACTTAAGATAGTTGGATGTAGAATATTCCTTTTCTTTTTTGTCTGGCATCAATGCTTCCTCAAACAAGGAACTTTTGTTTTGATTCTTAACATCATTTGCACTATAAACTTTAATGTGATGCAAGAAAATTATTCGTTCGGTATTTTATCTTGACAAATTTTGTTTCTGTTGTTTCCTTGGTTTCTCTAGAGAGAGAAAAGGGAAAATTTGGGAAATATGGAAGTGACTGGATAGAAGGATTTTTATCTGGTTGTTTTGAATACATCTAGTAGCAACTAATTAATTCTAAACAGTATTTTTCACAGCATCTCATGACTTCAGCACAGATTTAGACATTTGTTCTCAGGCAAAGTTATTGATGTTTGACCTAAGATGCATTGGCAAATTTCTTCTTAATTTTTAGTTTTGTCCATGTAGGCTGAACCGTCTCCAACCACTGGTACCATAAATATGTCATCCATGATGAGCAAAATTATGACTTCAGGAAACTTACCTTCACCGAGGGACAACTGCGTAGACAAGTTAAATGAAGATAAAGGTTCTAGTGAGTTTGAGTTCAAACCCCTCCCCAATTCGTCAATACAATCTATGGTATGTCTATCTGCTGACTGTCCCTTCTATAGTTTTATATTCAAGGATTTGTTTAACTCAGTATCTATGCCTAGTTGGCATCATAGTTTTTTGGTCCGGATTTTGATTGCTTGCTTGTGCATATGTAGAATTGAATTTTAGCTGTATTGGAAATGATTAGTATGATATTCCTGTCATGCTGTTGGTGTCAGGGAAGAAAACACACGATTCATAAATGGAAGAAGAATTTTATGGAATAATCATTTTATTTTGATAGGAACTACTTTTGTGGAAGTTGCTACTTAGAAAATGGACAGAAAAGGTGATAATTGTAAATCGGTGGTTAATGCTAATGCATGAGATGTGTTTCCTATTGTAGGCTTCACTAAAGTGTGCCTACCAACATAATGAGTCAGCACCATTCTTTCAAATCCAGAGTCAAGCTCAAACTCAGTCTCACACTTCAAACTCATTGCCTCCTCCTAATGGATCTGAACCTGAGAACAAACCATCCAATGCACCACAACTTATTGAACAGTACCCTTTAACTGACAGTGGGCCTCAGGAACCACCTTATGATGAGCAGATCAATGGATCGGATCTTAATGCATCAGGTGAGACATTACCATTTTGTGTTGTTTTTTCACCTGATTGGTTGTAGCAGTGGCAAAATCCAATTTGTCTCTGTTGGTTATGGTGAAGGAACTTAGCATATTGAAAAAAAAAAAAAAACAATGTATGGTTTCTTTTGCAATTTGACTGAAAAAGTATAGGCCCTCTTCTTTTATCAAAATTGAAATAATAGAAGGAGGGATCTTTCTGCAATTTCATTATAGCACTTATATTTTCACGAACTTCCCAAAAAAAATGAGTGACTTTTTTTAAATTGCAACAGGTAACTTGAATAATGTGGATAAGTCAATTGAAGATGGATACAATTGGCGCAAATACGGTCAAAAGCTCGTAAAAGGAAGTGAAAATCCTCGGAGCTATTATAAATGCACACACCCAAACTGTGAGGTGAAAAAACAATTGGAGAGGTCCATAGATGGTCAAATAAAAGAGGTGGTGTACAAGGGTCAGCATAACCATCCCAAACCATTGCCTAACCGTAGATTAGGTCTTGGTGGATCTGTGTTACCTAATACTGGAGATGACAAATATGATGGTTTTGTAGAAGGTATTTTCTCTCCCCTCTCCCCCCCTCCCCCCTCCATTCTCTCTCTGGAAAATTTAAACACCACAAACTCTCTCTTTCTCTCCTCACACTTCCTCCCTTCTTCCGTATCCTCCCTCCTATCTATTGCCCTATATAGATAGGTGTTATTTTGTATGCTATAGTATCTGTGGGGCTATATTTCTCTACTTTGTTCAGGTTACCAAACTACTCTTGACTTGCCTTATCATTGTCCATGGATCTGAATAAATCAGGAGCAAGCAGACTGGGTCTTTGGGCAATATTTAAGGAAATGTTGTTTCTTTTGTTGTCCGTCATTATTGAACATGTAGAGATGCTTATCATTTTTGCAAGGGCTTCCCTGATACATTTACTTCTGTTGGAGTGTACATCAATATGCTGTTTGATGTGCTTTAGCATTTGAACAAGTCATATTAGCTTAGTGTATGAATATTTCTTAATGGTTTGTTTTGTAGATAAGTTGCAAGGCAATCTGAATCCTCTGCCCAGTCAAATAAATATAAATGGCAATAGTGATGTACCACCAGGCACAGCAACCAGAGACGATGGTGTGTCAGTTGGTCAATGCAATACTGGTGATGACATGGCAGATGATGAGGATCCAGAGTCCAAGCGCAGGTTCTTTAATCCCCTTATTTTTAATTTTTTTTATTTTCAACATCATATTCTTGCGATGATCAAATGTTGAAGGGCAATTATGTTGCAGGAAAGTGGAGGCGGCAGCACTGGATGCATCAGCATTCAATAAACCTAATCGTGAACCACGTGTGGTGGTTCAGACTGTAAGTGAGGTAGACATATTAGACGATGGCTATCGCTGGCGCAAGTACGGACAGAAAGTTGTCAAAGGAAACCCTAACCCGAGGTGAGGAGATCTCTTATTCTGGAAGAAGAATACCGAATTAACCTAATTTTTTTTTTTTCAATTTTGGGTTTATTTTGGACATTGTACCCTAATAGTTTTTCCATGTATACAAACCCCCTACTCAAAACCAAAATGTTTGTTTGATAGTTTGTTAATAAGACCAATCCTTCAGAGCAGGCTAATGGAGAAGTTCTATTACACTAGTTTTTGACTATTGCATCCATATTAGTTAAAATTAATAAAAAAATTGGTCGTTAGATTATGATTCTAATTTGTAGTTTGTAAGAATCAGGATGCACTTTGGCTGAGTTAAGACTATCACAGTGGGGAGCAATGTAGTACTTTTTTTGTTTGACCTAGCCTTTATTCAGTGATTGGTTGTTTGTTTGCTTATCACGGGAAAATTGTTGGGTCTCAATTGCAAATATGATAAAGTTAACCCGTTTCTGTTATGTGCAACTGCAATTAAATATCGGGCATAACGAAAGAAATAGCTCTTTTTGCTTATTTTTCTTTTTGTTCATTTGGTGATGCTCTTAAAATACACCATAATTGAGATTCCTGACTCATCCCTCTATTTATTAAATTACAGTTTTTTACTAACACGGGCCTTTTTCTTCACACAGGAGCTATTACAAATGCACAAACATGGGCTGCCCTGTACGAAAGCATGTTGAGCGGGCTTCTCATGACCCGAAATCTGTTATCACCACATACGAGGGCAAGCACAACCATGACGTGCCCACTGCTCGGACCGGATCCGGGTCTGGGTCTTATGACCCATCTACTGTGGCTACTCCCATAAAACCCTCCCCGAGTGCAGGCAACAGTATGTTCAGGCCTTGTGATAATATTCCCGTGTCCCGACCTTACAGTCGACCAGATGGCAACAACAGCAATGCAATTAGCTTAGATCTTGGTGTTGGCATAAACCCAAATCAAGGAAATATTGGGCATTACCCACATATGCCGGCAAATGCTTCTGGTTACGGTAATGTGGTCGTACCGGCTGTATCAATGGTGCATAATGGGCTACCACATGTACAAAATAGAGAGGAGGATGATGGTTTCAGTTTTAAGACAACTCCGATTAACCACTCATCAAGCTTGTGTTACACCAGTACGGGTAATTTAGTTTTGGGGCCATAATTATTGTTTTCTAACTGAAGTGTATTATTGGATGACAATTTTTTAGCTTTGATTTTTGAGAATGCTATCGAGTGATGTTGTAATTTTCTGGACTTACGGATTGGGAACTGTTCGAGGAAAATATGGATAGGGATTAAGGTAAGTTGGAGATGTTTATCGATTCTGAATAGATGTCCTGTAATCCGACATTTCTTGTACAGTCACTTATTTAAATATCATCTCCCTCTTTAATATGCTTTTTTTGGTATTTTCATTTTGTTTATACCCTTTCTGCATAAACGACGACATATTAGTATTACAAATGGAAAAGAAAAACCTTGAATTATATCAAATTGTAATCATTAATTTTTGTGTTTGGCTGCCAATGCGAAGCATAGGCTTTGTAATCGTGGAAAATTATGTATAATAAACGGTACTTGAAAGAAACCATCAAGTTGCATGGATCACGAATCATTGTCATGCGTGCAGCGTTTAATTCCATGGTGCAATAATACCTCAGGAAAGCATGAGGTATAAGCAATCATTATTCATCATTGCCTCCCAATTTGACACTTAAACAAGATAAAAGCTTGACGTAGAACCTTTCTCCTAGGTGTTATCTTTTTTTTCTTTTCTTTTTTAAGGTTCTCCCAAGTGTTATCTCGTAGCACCCACTTAAAAAAGAGATGCCAGGTACTAAAATCTACACAACGTCTATGAATCGCTAGACATGATCTAGATAGCATGGCACTACGAGTCTCGATCTGAGGTAACTCAAATTTTGTTTTTGGATTTGGATCTGAACCATCCAATCAGAATATGGACCAATCCGGCCTGAGACGGAATGCACGGAGCCCTTTAATATTCGTGCCACAGCAGATCAGATGGTCCGGATCTGAACTCGAAATTTGAGTTACCTTAGCTGATATGAATTCATGACCCCATAAAAACGATGGCAATTTCATAATCAACGCGTGTTCCCTCTCTCTGCCAATAAGTTTTGAATAATATAAATAATAGAGAAATTCCTTTTGCCTCTATGCTCCTGTAAAATTGTGTTTTTCCCCGTGTTTCTTAGCTAAAAACTTGAGTGCTTTATTAAGGCTGTAATGCAAGCAAAAACTGGTACCAGCCATCTGACTGACACATGCAAAAAACTGGTACCAGCCATCCCCTTACCAAAGGCTGATTCTTAGAAACTTTGGTACCGGACCAAGCGCCGTTCCTATACCAAGTAAGTTAAAATCTACATAACACGTTGTCAGAAAGAGATTTCTAAAGCGCAACAGAAAATCCAAAATTATTTTTTTCACAGCACGTTAAATATTTAACTTCCCTATAGTTCTTTTTGCCAAATTATTTCTACAGATGCTAAAATACAGAATAAAAATAGAAACACTGCATACAGATAACCAACAAAATTCACACATTAGCAAGGCATAGGACAGCTTTATATAATACAAAACCATACTACCCACAGAGCATCACCTGTGGTGTCTCTCGACTCCAAATCTCCCATCTACAACCAAACCTACATAAACTTAAGATCAGATAACAGCTGCCTGAACACCACCTAAACCTACTAAATGTAAAACATAGTACCACATAAAACTACATGAACTCTGAGATTATACACCTCATTACTCGTGACGTTAGGACATGACATGTTGCCTTCATCTCCATGCACAAGATACGACCAATGGCCGATGCTTCCACCCAAGATAAAGCACGCCTTCTCTCTCTTCAAGCCAGTAATTTGGCGAATAACTCTCCAAAAGCGTCTTAATGGTGGCATTTACCAACGGGCTAAGCGCACATGGCCTAAACCCTGCCATTGAAAACCGTGCTCTCCACTTGCCAAACAGTTCATGCCTCTCCACTCTCTCTTCGCCTTCACATGCAATGATATTCACTATATCCCTTGCCAGACAATGCTGTTCCACACTTATTCTCTTCTTATCCTCCCTCGGCATGGTCACATCTACCGACTCAAATATTGCGGTATAATAGTCCAGGGTTTCACAAAACCGTTGAAAGAATGGCGTGGTGTTCGTGTTAGATTCCTGCTCAGCTAGGGCCACAACCGTGGGGTTTAAGCTCTTAATTAACCTAATTAGCCGGTCACGGTGATTTTCAGTATTCACACTCTCGTCAGACATGTGATGCAATTGAAAAGCAAAATTAACTGCTAGCGCATCCCCATGCCGGATCTCAAGATGCTCTCTTCTAATTTCACTACCAGTCATGTCTAAGGGGTGAAATTCAAATGGTACAGGTACACTGCATGTAGCAGCCACACGAGCAAGCCTCCTACCGACCAAATGCAACCCACCACCACGGGCATAGGCAGATTGTGTATCGTCTATACCAGTTATGCGGATTTTGGGGGGCCCGCCAGGCCGGGCTGCCAGGGCCTGAATTAGGGTTATCCACTGGGTCCCCTGTGCAATCTGAAAATCAATTATGTGAACTGAATCTGCCCCTTTGACTGCCTCCGCAATCGCACCATTTGCTGACAAGTACCCAAATTTGAAATAAGGGCACGCCTCATACAGTGCATGCATGTATGACATCAGGTCTGAGCCGGTTGGTTCTTTGCATTTCAGGGCCTTGTATATAGAGCTCCCTGATGATTCCAGCCTGGCAACAAGACCTTCTAGAAGGTAAGCACCCAGCCGTTGAATCGGTGTGCCAGAGATGGAGACCATCTGACGGAGCTCTGGCACCATCCATCCGATTAAATTGATATCATTTTCTTCTACTGCTTTTGCACAATGTAGCAATAACTGTTTGAGGTCACCACGAGGAATGCCCATCAACTGCATCCATGTAAGCGGGTCGGGAATACCCGTTTGGCACTTTTGGTAGTCCTCTGGTGCATCAAAGTCAGGTCCGCATATGACGCTCTCTAGTTCGCGCATCTTTTGTTGTAGTTCATCCAAGCTAGGGTTTGGGTCCTCTGTAATGGTTATGCATGATACGCTGTTCGGGGACCCGTGAGATATATTTGTGTTATCCGATTCGGGCTGGGACAACGGGCTACCTCCAGTGGAAGAGACGCTGTAGCATGATGGTGAGTTGTGTGAATTAGGGTTTGTTGACATGGATTCCAGAGTGCAATAGGGTTGTGAGTGCGCATTTGAGTTAGGGTTTTGTGAATACGAGCCCTCATCAGAGGAAGACACGTATTGTGGTGATTGGTAGGTGTTTTGCTGTGTGTAATTGGATTCCGGATTGCTGACAGGTACAGATGGGTAGTTATAGTAGGATTTATTAAAGTGAAGGTATTCTTTTGAACTTTGCATGGTGATGTTATACGGGTCAATTCTATATATTTCCACTATCTGTAGGATTTATCTTCTTTGATCTCCAATCCCTCCACAATCCCTGCAAATAAGCATGTCTTAACCTGTAAAGGGACAAGAAGAGTGATTAGTTAATATAAACATAGCAATTTCAACACCGGAATTTGTGACCAAGAAGAAACAAAATAGAAAGAGAACTTCTGTTTGGGGGTAGGTATACAATTGGCTGTCAAACAACACATCAAATTATTATAAAACTTCTATTTTAAAAGCGGTTAGAAGGGGCAATAAAGCCAGGAAAATAAGATTAGTTATAGGGGAATGAAAAAGTATTCGTCAAATTAAAAGGAATAATTGAGATCTGATGAGGGAAAAGATAAGTATTAGTTGGTTGTTCATAAATTCCCAAAGACACCTTTAAATAAAAATTTCCCAAAAATTAGGAAAGAAGGATGTACATCTATAGTCAAATGATTGCTTTATTGATCATAAATCTTGAACTTCCTCCCAATTCAAGATCGGGATAGAGAGAGAGAGAGAGAGAGAGAGAAAGCCCAACGAACAAGTAACCAATAAAATTAAGTAATTGCAAAATTACTGATACTCTTGATTCTTTATAATACGAACAACGCAGATAAAAAATAAAAAATAAATAAAACCTAAGAACAAAAAGGAACAGAGACTTTCTCATAATCCCAAAACCAACAGGATTTTAACTAATTCCGCTAAATACGCAGCCTAATTGAGAAAAAGAACAGCCGATTAACGAGCAACATAAGAGTAATTAAATATTTCTCATACTAATTTTAGACATACCTCGAAAAAAAATCAAGTTGGGTTCTTTTCACAGACGAAACAATCGAGTCAAGTTGGGTTCTTTTCACAGAGGGGGATAGAGAGAGAGAGAGAGAGAGAGAGAGAGAGAGCAAAAGAAAAGCCTTCTCCGAAGGAAAAAAGCTAAGAGCAGTAGAGCAAGTTGTTGCCTTTGTATGAGGTTTCTTTGTGTAGAGCTACGTTTCTAGTTTCTAGTTTCTACCATTTCAGTAACACGGGGAAGCCTCTTTCGTATGCATCTTCGCTAGGATCCCGTCGGATCACGTGTGGCCACTTCGATTGCTATGGATAGACCTTAATATATCGGATTCGGATAGGGGGTGAAAACGGTACAGATAATAATAGGGGTGAAAACGGTACAGATAATAATAGGGGTGAAAACGGTATTTGAAAATTTTGATGTGGATATCCGATATCCGAACATTCATGTGGATATGAATACAGAGATGATTTTAAATTATCTGTATCAGAACAGTAAATATATATATATATATATATAGAGTAAGGCTACGGTGCTTTGCAAAGTAAAACCCCCTCTTTACTTCGGGTTACTTTTTGCATTTTGAAAATCCAAACAATCGATCCGAACCGTTCAACATGTTATAAATATTGAAATGTGCTTGGAGACCAAATTTTACATTTTTTGGAATTTTTTTACTATTTATTAAGCCACATTGAAAATCACTGATCCAACGGTGAACAGTAAAAAAACAGTAAAATTTTCTGGACCACCGGATCAGTGATTTTCAAAGTGGCTTAATAAATAGTAAAAAAATTCCAAAAAATGTAAAATTTGGTCTCCAAGCACATTTCAATATTTAGAACATGTTGAACGGTTCGGATCGGTTGTTTGGATTTTCAAAATACAAAAAGTAGCCCGAAGTAAAGAGGGGGTTTTACTTTGCAAAGCATCGTAGCCTTACTCTATATATATATATATATATATATATATATATATATATATATATATATATATATATATATATAGAGTATGGCTAAAATGCTTCCGGAAGCATTTCGGCGAGGTGCTTCCGGGGGCATTTCGGCCATTCTGGTGTTCAAACAACAAATTTTTTTATATAGATGTTCAATCTATATTAAAATCTACTTGGAGACCAAATTTTACATTTTTTTGAATTTTTTTACTATTTATTAAGCCACTTTGAAAATTGCTGATCCGGGTGAACAATAAAAACAGTCTGGACCATATGATCTGGAATTTTCAAAGTGGCTTAATAAATAGTAAAAAAATTCCAAAAAATGTAAAATTTGGTCTCCAAGTAGATTTTAATATTTAGAACACGTTGAACGGTTCGGATTTTCTGTTTGAATACCAGAATGACCGAAATGCCCCCGGAAGCACCTCGCCGAAATGCTTCCGGAAGCATTTTAGCCATACTCTATATATATATATATATCATATAGTTTAATATATATTATGAAAAAATTATGTTATTCATTATAATTAGATGAATTTTAGTATTTTTTAATAATATTTTTATATTTTTAATAAATATTTGATCCGATCCGTATCCATCTAATATCCGATGCATATTTATATCTCAATAATTAAAAAAAATATAGATATTCCGCATCCGCTTTGTTTTCACCTCTAGATTCGGAATTAATTCAATGTAAATCAATTAAAAGTATATATAAGATCCATTCCGATAAAAATTTGAGCATTTACGTTTCGGATTCATATTGAATCGAATTCAGATCATATCAATTATTTCAGTAAAGATGTCTAAAATAGTATTTCACTTCAAAAGGTGTCTAAAATAGTAAAAAACAAAATAATGAGTATAAATTTTTAATTACTTAAATGTATTTAGAATTAATCGAACATATCTAATATGCATGTAACTTGATAAATAGCATTGTTAGAAAGATTTTTTTCTTCTTAAAATTGATGTATTCTTAAAAAATTACTCTAATAATTATTTATGGCATATGTTAAATCAAAACCTTGCGTTGCTTCGACTTTATTTGTTCATCTTTACTATATTTTTTGTGGACGACAAAAATGAAGCACTTTCAATAAATGAAATACATACATATTTCTGGGAGTTGGCTACGGTGCTACGCGTAGCGTAGAGGGCCTCCGTGCTACGGCTCAATATTTGAGTTTTCAAAATTCTAACGGTCGATTCGAACCATTCAACATGATCTTCATATGAATATGTACTTGCAAACCAAATTTTACATTTTTTAGAATTTTTTACTATTTTTTTAGATAGGTAGAAAATCACTTGATCTGAATGGTACAGAATTGTCAGATCAAGTGATTTTCTACCTATCTAAAAAAATAGTAAAAAAATTCTAAAAAAATGTAAAATTTGGTTTGCAACTGCATATTCATATGAAGATCATGTTGAGCGGTTCAGATCGACCGTTATAATTTTGAAAACTCAAATATTAAGCCGTGCTACGGAGGCCCTCTATGCTACGCATAGCATATTAGCAATTTCCCATATTTCTGATATCGTCTTGCTTGATTAAAAACTTGTACTCAAATCTTTTAAAATATTCTTCATATAATTTATTTTTCTTAGACTGTAATTCAATCATCAGTAGAACTGTAGAAGAAAAATGCACATCAGCACATGTATATTATATTATAACACAATCAATCGATCAATATAAATTGGGCAACAAAGATATTTCAGGCCCAATAATTGGAGAAATAAGGAAATTCATACTCGTTTTTACTATGATATTTTATTAGCTTGAAACATCAATACCTTTCAGGCTTTCAATGTTAGAAAAAGAAATATTATATAATGTGGTTTCACGTTACTTTCAAAGGAATACGACAAAAATGGAACAAATTTGTTTCCGTTTAATTATAAACTAACTTAACGAAATTCAATCCTAAAATCGGCCAATTTAATAAAAATATAAAGGGTATAAATGTAAACTTTCATAAACCATGATTTGTTGATAATAACATCTCTAATATACAGAATGATATATATATATAGAGTAGAACTAGGGTGCTCTCGAGTTCACCAAGTCCTTGGTGAACTCAAGTCCAAAACTCATTGGATCAGGCTTCAAACGACGAATCCGACCGTTGAAACCCGTCTACCTTACGAGTGATGCGTCTACATGCAAAAATTTTAAATTTTGAAATTAATTTTGCATAGAGTTAAGTGGTCAAAAAACGTCAAAAAATAAATGCATTAAAATTAATTTATTAACCTTCTAATTTTGACCACTTGACTCTATGCAAAATTAATTTCAAAATTTAAAATTTTTGCATGTAGACGCATCACTCGTAAGGTAGACGGGTTTCAACGGTCGGATTCGTCGTTTGAAGCCGATCCGATGAGTTTTGGACTTGAGTTCACCAAGGGCTTGGTGAACTCGAGAGCACCCTAGTTCTACTATATATATATATATATATAGTGAGTGGCTAATATCAAAACGTTTGTTCCTAGACCGTAGAACAAACGCTTTGGTTTTTACATTTTCAAAGTCCAAACAGTTTATCCAAACCGTTCATTATTCAATCTATATTAAGATGTGCTTGGAGACCAAATTTTACATTTTTTTTGAATTTTTTACTATTTATTAAGTTAATTTTAAAATCGTTGTTTTCAATGATGCAATTTTTTTTAATTGTTTATTAAAATAAGCAATTTTAAAACTGGCTTAATAAATAGTAAAAAAATCCAAAAAATATATAATTTGATCTCCAAGCACATTTTAATATAGAGATCACATCTAACGGTTTGGATCGACCGTTTGAACTTTGAAAATAAAAAAACTAATTAGTTACACCACGGCTCCGGAACACACGTTTCGATATTAACCAACCTCTCTCTATATATATTGGATTTTTGCTAAACATATAGTGAAGACATACAACAATGGAGTCCGATTACCCGAAATAACAAAAATTGCAAAATATTTACTACCAGAAGAAAATATAAAGGGCATATTTTATATCTAAGAATTTTGCAAGAAGAAATTATCCTAAGCACAGATTAATTTCAGGTTAATGAAATTATTTTTCATATATAGTCTCCAGTCTACATTAAAAAAATTGTAAAGAATATTAAAATAACCAGGGACGGAGTTATGTATAATGAACGAAGTCAATTGACCTCTATTTTTTTCTAAAAAAAAATTGTAATTGTGTATGATTTTCTAAATACTTTAGAGTAAAATTTACGATTTTTTTTCATGCCCTAAAAAAATAGCAAATATGCCCTCAAATTTTAAAAAATTCTAAAAATGTCCGACTACCCTTGGTGGGGAGGTAGTCTTCTAGAGCTGACACTGTGGGGCGGTTGGCTATTTTTTTTTTATAGAGATTGTTTAGTATATATAGAATGAATGTTTTACATAGACACTAACATTAATGAACGTTTAGTATGTATATAGCTCAGGATTAAGGAATTCACCGATCAATTAATATATATCAACCCCTTATTGGATAAAGTCTTAAGACTCAAAGAATATAAATAAAAAGAGAGATACAAGGGGGATCTTAATTAGTACAACTTATCAATCTAACACTGAATAAAAGTAATTCTACGTATGTTCTATAATTTGTTTGCCGATTTGAGCACTGATTTTATAACTTAGAAAGATTATCTGTCTATTTACTTTTGTCTTCTGAAACAGTGTGGCATTGCTACTTCTTAGCATAAGGAATGTACCTTTTTTATGTTGAAATCAATTTTATAACCTACTGTTTTTCTGTTCAAAAACTTCAATTGCAGTTTTGAGGCCCTAATCAATGTCTTTTTGGAATTTTGAGTGCGCGGGTTATTTTGTAAGGTAAATCTTAGTTTATCTTCAAAATCCATATCTCCTCCCAAGCTTTCCGAAAAGTCGTCGAACACTCAAAATGGAGTTTCCTACATAAAGTTATGGTCGGTCAATGTTAGGTCAAAGTTTTGTCAAATTTAGTCCCCTCTCAGTTTGAGCTATTTTAGACAGATATATTCAGATTTCAAATTAAATGTACATGATACATTTAGCTTTGAAATAACTCAAATAATATTTATTTATTTACTTATTCTTAATGGATTTTGGATTCGGATTGTATCAGATTTACTGTGAGACCAATGTAGACCGAAATCAAACATAAGAGTATCCAAAAAAAGAGAAAGTAGAATAAAAATCATAGAAGTAGTGAAACCATGATAAGCCTAAATTATATATACTTTTGATTAAGGTTTAACCTAAAAACTAAGAATTTTCTTGTATTTTAGTATAATTCTGTGTTAAAATATGCCAAGAACCAAGGTACTACCAAAGTCTATTTAAATTACAGGAAATGGAGAAAATTGTAGATCTTCTCGCAAACTTTTCGAAAAGTGGTAGAACACTGAAAAGAGTTACGGATCATGATCTATGCCCGTTTGAAGTTCGATTCACAGAAAATTCCAGAGAGTTCTGATGCGGTACAAGCATTCCGTGCGGGCCGCACAACTAGCCACACAGAATCACAGCTGCCGACACACAATTCGTATTTTGGTCATACGAACTCAGATTTGGGTGAATCAAAGCTTGACGGATCCAGGACAAAAAGATCTACAACTTTTATAAATGAAACAAATCCAAATTCGGAATGTATAATTTTGTGCAGCCGCACTAATGGCCGTCCAACCTAGATTTGGACATATTTTATTGCCATCTTCGCCCGATTCACTTCCAGATCTTGTTTGCTTGCTCTCAAAGTCACAAAAATTGCTATATATTGACAGGAAGGCAGCAGGAGAATTCATCTCTTATTATTTAATCAATCTTTTAACCTAGTTTTAATTCTACACATCTTTCTACATCTTTTCCATCTTCTCCAAGTGATTCAAGGCTATTTGAGCGAAGGATTGAAGGCTTTCTCGATCGAGCAAAGTGAAGACAAGGGGCAGCAAGCAAGGAGATTGGTGTACTCTATTATCTTTTTTGTTTTTCTCAGTTTTTATCATGTTTACTCTTGTATTTCTTTTGGATGTTAGCGCACCCATGAGAGACTAGATTTCATATCTAGGGGCTTAAGCTTTAAGCATGAACTTATGTTAAAATCTACCTTACTTTGATGATTTTCTTTATGATTATTGTTTGCTTGCATGTTTGTTCTTGTTGATTTTATAATTCATGTTATTGTGTAATTTGTGTGCTTGTTAATTAGCGCCCCGCTTAGGTTTAACCAACTTAAGATGTTTAGGATCAAGAATTAATGGTACCAAATTATGTACATGAATAACCCTAGGATTTGATATTAGAAATGACCAAATCTACTCTTAGTCCGGAACCACAAGAAACAAATGTTGAATTGAGGTGAATGACTTAATCGTGAAGCCTCATATTTAATTGGGACCCCTAGGATTGAACCAAATATTGGTATGAAGAACTTAATCGTGAAGTATTGGTATTTAGGGATAAACTAAGCTAACATATGCTTATGATCAAGATAGCTAGGGTGAATGACTTAATCGTGAAATTCGAATTATCTAGGCACGTCATTAATTCACAAAAGTGGTCCTTTTGATATATAAGGCTTAGAAATCCCATAATTGCAAACATGAATTTAAAAACCAATTAAGTGTGGATTTGACCTAGTGATTGTATGCCGATAGCCCCTAGACTTTTATCTTGTTGAATCACAAAACTCCTTTACTTGTTTGTTTTAAATTGCTTTGTTTAAATTCAACTCTCAATTGGGTATTGAACCCACAAAACCAATTTTTCAACAAACCCCCCATTTACTTTTATTTGCATTATTTTAGGATTAATTAATTTAGTAAAAAGTAATATTTCTTGTTATCTTTGGATCGATACATATTTTACTACAAGGATAGATTGTATGCTTGCAACCGACCTATCATTGTGTATTAAGGTTTTATAAATTTTAAAAGTGAAAAGTGTATTAAATTGGCCTATATTTTGATACTCAAAATACACAACAAGCTTTTTGGCTCCGTTACCGGAGATAACGGATAGATATTAATTTTTACTTTAAAAATTAATTCTAGAATTTTTCTTGCATTTATTTTACTTTACTTCTTTGGAACCTACTTCTCTTCTCTCTTTCTTTTGCAAATTTGAACATTGGCACCTATAACTATGAGCCAGAGCCAGAGCCAAAAGAACACATCGAGCGCATCTCATTCTCAACATACTCCACAGTCCGTTCTTAAGGAGGAGGAAGATCAAATGGCCGGAAACACTTATTACGAAATGCCCTTGGATGAGAAAGAAAAAAATGCATCTCAAGTCCATATTGACGATGATCCTCGTCCCAACAACAACCATCCTCGATTCAACAACCCTTTCCATGGCGCAAATGACGGAAATGACCCTCCACCTCGTAATCCAAACAACCGCCGACCAATTAGGGAGTTTGTGAATCAAATGGTGCCAGGCCAACGATTTACCATCTTAACATGTTTTTTATATAAGGAAGCCGGTGATAGAGAGAAAAATTTATATCCTCAGTTTGATTTATCATTTTTTTTAAGATGGTATAAATAAAAAGTTCGGCATTTCATAAAAAGTTTTCACCATCGGACTATTATCTATTGGTCTAGAGTAAGCTGAAATGTCTCATTGTTATTGTGTCTCAATCATGCTCCACATCCTTATCTCAGTTTTCAAAGTTCAAATTGGCGATTTGAATCGCTTGACATGAACTCCATATTAAAATGAGCTTGAAAATCAAATTTATATTTTTGAAATATTTTATTATTATAATGATTTTGTACTTATTACAAAATAGTAAAAAAAGATAAAAAAAATATAGAATTTGGTCTCCATGCACATTTAATTTAGAGATCGTGTTGAACGATTCGGATCGACTGTTTGAACTATGAAAACGAAAATAAATATTTGAGGCATGATTGGGATACTAAATAGATGTGGAATTAGAGTCCTCATTGGTCTATTGGATCACATAATACAGCAAATGTATTTACCGAGGATGAAAGAATTTTTGTTAAAATCACAGATACATCTGACATAGAAAATGTTTTTTTGAGATTGAAGGGATAATATGAAAGGCTCGATAATAGATCTTGCACTGTACTTTGTATAATAAAATTGATCCTTGCATGCTTTTAAAAAGTTACTAGATAAGGTCAAGGGGTACTGAAAGGACATTTAAACAAATGGATAATTGCCCCGAAGCTATCTCTTGGAATATTTGGGGAGAAAGGTCCCTTATTATTATTTTTGTTTCGGCATAAAGCGGCACCATAAAAATGCAAAATGCAAATAAGAACCTTTTTATTCCTTACATAAAAATATTGCTCAATTTGAGATGGAAAATGATCTGTATTGGTTAAACTTTAATGAATCCTAGACTTCTAAGTTTCAGCCAAAATAATATAAGAGAAAACCAAGAATGTAATTCTAAAAAAAAAAATTATGACGATTTGAGCCGACATTTTTATTAATATCCATTTTTAAAGTTAATTATAAATTAATATTTATGCCCAGAATTTTCAACTTTCGCCAAAAATGCCCAAACCGGTCATAAAATTGCCGGTTTACTCTCTCTCTCTCTCTCTCTTTTTAGAGACACTATGAAGATCAAATAATGAAATCTAACACTGAAAATTCAAATTTTTTGTTTAAATTATTTGTTAGATTACTTCTTTTAATTTATAATTAGCATATTTATACTAAAATACACTAGATTACTTGAAAATATGTTGAATTACACTAAATTACAATAAATTATGTTGAATTACACTATATTACAATAAATTATGTTGAATTACATTAAATTACGTTAAATTACAATAACTTCGCCAATTATACTGAAATACGGTAAATTATGCTAAACTACGCAAAATTACGCTAAAGCAGACTGATTTTGTGTCATCTTTCATGAATCATAAAAAATAGTAAAAAAATTCGAAAAATAGTAAAAGTTGGTATTCTACAAGTTCATTATGTAACTAATTTACTGAGCTACTTAGATTGAATAATAGAAATAAAAATATTAATCGGAAACTTCAACTCAAATTTTGAGGCTCTTCCCTTAGTTTTTGGTAATTCTGAATTTTGAAATCCGGTATAGCTAGCACGGACGCATGCGTATTTTCGCAAGCTTTCCGAAAAGTAGTCATTTGCTTAAATCGGACACTCGAGCGCCGTTTTATGGCTGTTTGAAGTTTCGTCGTCGTTTTTCGCCTTTTCAGTGAAGATATCGTCCCTATTCATATGTAATTTACCGTAATTTAATGTAATATAGTGTAATTCAACATAATTTCAAGTAATATAGTTTATTTTAGTATAAATATGGTAATTATAAGTCAAAAGAAGTAATCTAACAAATAATTTAAATAAAAAATTCAAATTTTCAGTGTTAGATTTCATTATTCTTCATAGTGTCTTAAAAAAACAAAAAAAAAAGAGTAAACCGGTCATAAAATGTCGGGGCGAGTAAACCGGCCATTTTATGACCGGTTTGGACATTTTTGGCGAAAGTCGAGAATTCTAAACATAAATATTAATTTCTAATTAACTTTGAATATTAATAAAAATGTCGGTGATTTGAGAGAAGAAGAATTGAAAAAAGAAAAGTTGGATAAAGATGTTAACAAAACAGTTTGACTTTTACAGTACACGAATTACATATACAACGCTCTTTTGATTCTATAATATGCGTTACATAAAGTAAAACTGATCTCTTACAACTTTTTATCCAAAAAGTTCGGATAGAAAGCAATAGAAACCTCCCCCACGTGGATGCATCTAGGCCCTCGGCATTTGCAACCCTTCTGGATAAAGTTGAGAATAAGTTGCAATCATGGAAGGCACGGTTGCTTTCACCGGCAGGCAAGCTCGTTATGCTAAAGTCAGTGATTGAATCCTTATCGATCTACCACATGAGTACAACTCTAATTCACAAGTCGGTAAGAGACAAATTCAATCTAAATGCGTTCAATTCCTCTGGGGTAAGCCAAATAAAAGATCGATCTGCTATGTCAGCTGGGACAAAATCACGCGGCCTAAATCAGAGGGTGGATTGGGACTACGGGACCTGGATTACATGAACAGGGCAATGATTCTAAAGAGCACCTGGAAGCTAATTTCAGGACATGAAGCTCTTTGGACCCGGGTTCTGCAAGCAAAGTACTTTCCAAACTCAACTTTCTGGCATACGCACAGGAGGTCCCCATGTACAAGATTCTGGAGCGCTCTGATGCAAGACAGAGCAATCATGGCAGCAAACCTGAGATGGAGCTTGGGTGATGGCCAAACATGCTCTGCTTTTGCTCAACCATGGTTTCAAGCCTGGCAGCAACTCCCGTCTCCCACAGGAGCCCAAAAAAGGCTGAAGGTATCTGAACTTTTCAATTCCACTACTCAATCATGGGATATGTCGAAATTAATTCAGTTTGGAGGAGATGAAATTGCGCAAAAGATATGTAGTGAACATCTACATTGGGTTTTGGAACCAGATATCCCGGATAAGCTCATGTTCACATGGGCAACAAACGGAGTTTTCACAGTGAAACATGCTTACCAGATGCTTGAACAGCTGCATCCTTTAACTCGCTCAATGGCATCGGATATGGACAGGAAATTGTGGAATACAATTTGGAAGAATAAAGACACGTTGCCAAGAATCCGAACTTTTTTCTGGAAAGCTATTAAGGAGGCTCTCCCAACCTCCTACGCAATCTCCAGAAGGATCCAAACAATTCCGGCAACATGCAATCTGTGCAATCATCTGCGCGAGGATGTAACCCATGTCCTGTTCCACTGTCCGCATGCTCGGGCCACTTGGTTCATTTCGGAATTTAGCATCTGCACCTCGGCCCTGGAACAACTGACGCTTAAGCAGACCCTATCGCACCTTTGGCAACACCTTTCCCAGGATCAACTGTTCCGTTTCATGTCTCTCTCTTGGCACATTTGGAAGGCCAGGTGCACCCAGATATTTCAAGGAAAACTTTGTTGCCCCATAACAACGATCAACTCCATGAAGGCGCAAATTCTCCAATCATCACTGTTTCGAATCAGTTCGACTTTCCTAAACCAACCGCCAACGGAATCCCAGGTTCTGTCCCCGTCTTTGGCCCAGATTTCAGAACACGAGTGCTGGGTAGATGGCTCATTCAGCCACCCGGAAGACGGTGGAGCAGCCTTTGTCATTAAAAGACGAGGCACTCTAATCAGGTATGAGGTACAGCACCATGATACTGCTGCATCCCCGTTTCAAATGGAGGCTGCTGCACTGTTAATGGCGCTTCAGTCTGCACAGCAAATGCACCTCGAAGCCTGCACTTTCAGAACAGATTCTGAGACACTGGCACGCTCCTTTAAAGGCAGAAATCGTCTTCACACCCTTCAAGCGGCGGATTGGAGAGCCTTCTCTGTTCTGGTAAAGATTACGCATATTCTAGCATCATGCCAGACGTACCAATGTGTCTTTATACCAAGAGAAGAAAATTCTGAAGCCCACCAGCTGGCAAATTGGGCACGTAACCTTCGCCTCAGTTACACGGGATATACATACCCAGTCTTCACACACTTGCGGCAGGTAGGATGATGTCTAGATCAATACTGAAGCAGAGCAACACAATAGAAAGGATGATGCAGCCTCTTATCACACATTTGCATTCCTTTTTAATTCAGGCTCTGTAACACTTGGGACCTGCTTAGACAGGATGTAAATTTCTGTTTCTCATGAATAAAGTTGCCTAAGGGCTGTTTCACCAAAAAAAAAAAAAAACCTCTCCCACGTGACGTGCACCAACATAGGCTACAGCCTACATGTGAAAAAAAGGAAATACATCTGCTGTGATTCTGAAGAATCACAGGACCCTGCAATTCCCAATCCACCCATTAATATAATTTGAGATTCGTGTATATAAACTATCTTTGTCTGAGATTCGTGCTTGAAGAGAAATGAATAGATAGATTGGGAATTTCAGGGTCCCTGTGATTCTTCGGAATCACAGCAGATTTATTTCCGAAAAACAAAGCAGATATATTTGACGCGCATAAACTTTATCCCGGACCGACACACAAAGTCACATAAGATGACAGTCACAGAATATCTGACCAGAACAAAAAAAGATCGTCAACATTCGTACAAAATCAAGGAATCTTGCTTTGAAGACAATCATGTATTATATTAATTATTATTGGGTTTTTTTGGTAACTACTATGAATGGATTGAAACATCCTGGGCCGACATTTTTAATAATACCCCTAACAAAAATGAAAATATCAAATCTGCCCTCGATTCAAAATTTTTACTAAAAATAACCGCCCCACTAGGGGGCGGTCAACAATTTTTTATTTTTTATTTTTTTAGAGACAATATGAATATCAATATGCCGAATTCTAACGCTAAAAATTCAGATTTTTTTTTAATATTTGTTAGATTACTTTTTTAAAACATATTTATACTAAAATACGCTAAATTACTTGAAATTATGTTAAATTACATTGAATTACACTAAATTACTTTTAATTACGCTAAACTCCAAACTCTAAACTCTTATTTTGAAGAATTTCTAAAACCCTAAACCCTAAACCTTAAAAATTACCGTACATTAAATGATTTACAATTTTCACATAACATATTTATAAAATTTAGTGATATTTAAAAAAAACCCTAAACCATAAACTCTAATTTCTAAACCCTAGTTTCCGACAGTTTTATTAATAAATATACCCACGTTAGCTGGGTTTTTTGTTAGATTACTTCTTTTGATGTATAATTAACATATTTATACTAAAATACGCTAAATTACTTGAAATTATGTTGAATTACACTATATTACGTTAAATTACGCTAAATTACATTACATTACGCTGAAATACGGTAAATTACGCAAAACTACATATGAATAGGGACGGTATCTTTACTGAAAAGGCGAAAAAAGACGACGAAACTTCAAACGGCCATAAAACGGCGCTCGAGTGTCCGACTTCAGCAAATGACCACTTTCGGAAAGCTTGCGAAAAGACACATGCGTCCGTGCCCGCTACGTAGGATTTCAAAATTCAGAATTGCCAAAAAAACTAAGGGAAGAGCCTCAAAACTTGAGTTGAAGTTTTCGATTAAGATTTTCATTTCTATTATTCAATCTAAGTAGCTCAGTAAAACTTGTAGATACCAATTTTTACTATTTTCGGAATTTTTTTACTCTTTTTTATGACTCATGAAAGATGGCACAAAATCGGTCTACTTTAGCGTAATTTTGCGTAGTTTAGCGTAATTTACCGTATATCAGCATAATTAGTGAAGTTATTGTTATTTAGCGTAATTTAATGTAATTTATTGTAATTCAACATAATTTAACATAATTTCAAGTAATTTAGCGTATTTTAGTATAAATATGTTTAAAAGAAGTAATCTAACAAATATTTAAAAAAAATCCGAATTTTTAGCAGTAGAATTTAGCATCTTAATATTCATATTGTCTCTAAAAAAATAAAATAAAAAATAGTGGACCACCCCACGGGGGCGGTCTGCTATAAATAGTGAACCGCCCCCCAGTGGGGCGGTTAGAGTATTTTTAGTAAAAATTTTGAATCGAGGGCAGATTTGATATTTTGATTTTTGTTGGGGGTATTAATAAAAATGTCGGCATACTGGGAGGTTTCTTTTTCTGGTGTAGCATTGTGTATTTAAAATAATTTACCCGCAAATAAAAGGTGTGTTTTGTCAAGTATAGTGGAACTTGAAGTGTTTTAAAATAAGTTTATGTATCAAATGGAAATAAATAAAACAGATTGAAGTGAAATTAAAGTATCTTAATAACCAGGCGGTATAAATTTGAAGAACCAAGTTATTAAAATTTTAACATTTTTTCTTTCTCTATTATACTTGTATTAACACATGAGGATATTGATATTTTTATTAGAGTTGAGATAATATGCCTTTAAAGCATAAGTCTTATTGTGCTTCACACCCTTTCGTATCATTTGCAAGGTCTAAACGCGTCGATCCAAACTACTCAACATGATCTCCATATTAAAATGCATTTGGAGGCAAAAAAAAAAAAAATTTTCTTACTATTTTTTAAATTGTTGTTATTTATGGTCCAGATTCTGAAAAACAGTTCTTTAAAAAATTCTAAATATATAGTAAAAGTTTTAAAAAATATATATAAAAAATTTGGTATTCAAGCACATTATAATATGGAGATCATGTTGAGTGGTTCGTATTGACTATCTTAACTTTGAAAATGAAGATAAGGACGTAAAACATAAGAAACATGTGCTTTATAAAACACCTTAGCTCAGAGGTGGAGACACATGGTGCATATGGGGTCAATTGACCCCATTAATTTAAAAAAAAAATGTGTACTTCTTCGTGATTATCTATATAATTTAGTGTAAAATACTATACACATCGTAAATTAATCCACGTACGCAGCATGAATATTTTATATGAAAAATCCTCATTCACGTTTGATCCCAATTGTTTAAAAATCTGGCTCCATTCCTGCCTTAACCCATATCTTTTTATCAAGTATTACTTTATGTACTAATTTTAGTATTACAGGTGACTTAATATTTACTTCGCTTTGGCGGTTTTTTCATTTGTCAAATATACTACGAAGAGATTGGATTGTAATGTCCGGGAGGACCGGGACATTACCCTACTCGGTGTACTAAAGAAAAACGGTTTCGTCAAACCTAAATAAATTTACTGACAAATTTCTGAAATGATGTCCATCAGAGCTAAATAGCTAATTCAAGGTAATTTTGTCTCCTTATATTTGTTTGAGACAAAATTCTTTAGACCAGGAAGGTACAAGGTTTAGTTATGAAACTTAATTATAATACGTGGTTGTTTCTTGTTTGATGTTAAAAATGAAAAAAAAAATGAGGCAATCAGTATAGTCAATTAGTGTACATGAAAATGTTCAAATGTATATATATGTTATGCAAATTAAATGTATATACTTATAGGGACACCGAAGCATTTCTCAGAAAACAAGGGGCGAATGAAGGTAGCAGTATCACTGTTACAGTGTTACCGCTTGCATTGCTCCCAATGTACCGAGTGGGGGATACACGACAAAGGCTTGGGTCCGATCCCATCGGACTCAAATTTGGGTCCGATGGGTTTCGGTACCGTCCGATTTACCCTAAGAGTCGTGCGCACGAATTAAAATAGACGCGAAAGTTGCGAGAGAGAATCCTAAAGCAGATCAGACGGTGAGATAATCCGTCAGACTCACTTTGGGTCAGATGCCCATTGGACCCAAATTCTCCCGGGATACACAAACACACGGTTTGACCAAAGACAAACCGGTCAGGATCACTCAGGCGGTTTAAGGGACATCCTTTGACTCTCTGCCTACCCGTGTTCTCAGATTCACTGTGGCGCATCCGTGGTGCGAACTTCATGTGGTATAAGATAAGAATGAAGCAGTATTAAAGCCAGGGAGGATTTATGTAATGTAAATGGGGGTCAAGTTACTCTTATTTTTTCGATTTCAAAATTTAATAATTCAAATTTTTATTTTTTTATTGATTTTTATAAAAAAAAATCAAGATATGTATGATTTGTTTTTTATATTTTGGTTAATGATTATATCATTTTTAATTAGTAAATAATTTATCTCATTCATAAAATTGCTGTATCGATCTGCCTCCAAAGTAATTATAAAAACATTTTTCCTGCAATCACCAAACTACTTTTTAATTTTTATGATTCCAAATAATTATTCGTGTAATACCTGTCGTGATTCTTAAACACGCATAATTCGTAATAAACAAAAAAAAAAGTCAAAAAGTATTTTTGGATCTTTGGATATCGTACGAAATGAAATCTGAAATTTAGGCGGTATAGAGATGTCTTGGGAGACAGTCAATATCAGCATTAATTGTAAGTTGGAATTGAAATATTTTGTTGATGTCACGTTGTGATAAATACAACAAAAATTCGCGGCGAGACATTCTTTTTGGTGTTGTATTAATTTATTTTTAGCTGAAATTGAATATATCAACTCGATTCATGGTACAGTTTGATGCAGACTTTGTTATTAGCAAAATATATTATATCGATAACAAATTTATCTAACAACTTCGGCAACTGATTATACAGACTCCATCTATCAGGATAAGAAATAAGTAAAATGATAAATATGTGCTATATAATTTAGATTAGCTCTGTATTAATTTGGATGCATTTTGAAACACGACCAGAGAAGATTAACAGTTCAATTTCATTAACATCCGACCAATGACCGAATAATTTATAAATTACATTGAATTTGATGAGTAGAACTAGGGTGGTGTTCTTAAGTTCATCGAGCTCTGAAATTTCTTTAGTTAGCATCTTAATAATTCGAAATTAAACAACCACCACTAAAAACTCTGAAATTCAAAAGTTACCACCCACGTACCATGGAGAAGCGCACCAAACTTGGCTGGTGCGCACACCTAGGGAAGGGCACCAATTTGGTGCCCCAGCTGGGGGTGCGCATCAATTGGTGCCCTTTCCCAGGTTGCGCACCAGCCAGGGAATTTTTTTTTTTTTTGTTCTGTTATGTTTTGTTTTGAATTTTGAAATTCTGAATTTTGTTTTGGAATGATGAATTTTGTTTGCTATAATTTCATTTTCGTTAGAATTAGACAGAGAAACTAAAAATTAGCTATTTTTAACTAAAATGTTGTACTAAACCAATAAAAAATGTACGTTGTATATTATACGTATTTTCGTATGTTCAGCGTATGGTGTTCTAGATTTCTAAGAATGATACGATAGATACGATAGATAATAAAATCAGAACATACGATAAAAGTAGAATAAAAATATAATATCAAAATATAAGTCCCTAATATTCAAATAATACCATAAAAGTCAACATAACAACTAAATAACAGTCCAAAAAACATAACAACTAATGAAATTGGTGCCCTTCCCCAGGTGCGCACCAGCCAGGTTTGGTGCGTACCCCCAGGGTGCGTGGCTGGTAACTTTGAAAATCCGGAGTTTTGTGTGGTGGTTGTTTAATTTCGAATTATTGAGGTGGTAACTAACGAAATTTCGGCACCAAGCTTCTTTGTGAGCTTAACTCAAAAATCCATCAGACTGATTTAAAGCGACGCATTCAAACCGTTAAAACTGATCTACTTCATGAGTGATGAGTTTACATGTCAAATTTATAAAATTTTAAACTAATTTAATATAAAGTCAAGCGGTCAAAAAATAATGAAAAATGAACACATTAAAATTAACTCATAAACCATATTTTTTTACCGCTTGACTTTATACTAAATTAGTTCAAAATTTTATAAATTTGACATGTAAACGCATCACTCGTGAGTAGATCGGTTTCAACGGTTTGGATGCATCGTTTGAAGCCAATTCAATAGGTTTTTGAATTAAGCTCACAAAGGGACTTGGTGAGCTTAAGAACACCCTAGTTCTACTCAAATTTGATATATAAATATGAGTTGGACTATTATGCGGGAAGTAAAGTGCATGTTTTACTTTCCGCTCATATCTTCATTTTAAAATTCAGACATCTGATTCGAAAAGTTCAACATGTTCTTCATAGTAAAATATCCTTAACGATCAAATTTTATATTTTTTTGGAAATTTTTCGCTATTTTTTTATAATATTTTAAAATCATTGTTTTAATATGACAACAAAATAGTAAAGAATTTTTAAAAACAACGATTTAAAAATTCTAAAACCAAGCAGCAAATAATTTTTAAAAATTGTCAAAATTGACTTCCAAGTACATTTTAATATGGAGAATATGTTGAACTATGCACTTTATTTATTTCTCAAAGTATGATAGCCCAACTTATATAATATATCTAAATCATAAAATATATATATGTACCATTCTATATTTTGAACAAAGTTAGCATATGCTATGCTCACTAATAAGGTTTAGTGAGCATAACTCTAAAATTTATCGATTTACTTCAAAGGACAAGTGCAAACTGTTCAAACTGATATACTTCACGAATGATGGTGTATGTGCAAATTTTAGAATTTTTTATTTTATTAATTACAAAGTCAATCGCTAAAAAAATGAATGCATTGAAATAACTTATGAAACTTTTTTTTTTACCGCTTGACTTTGTACAAAAAAAATTCAAAATTTTACATGTATACGTATCATTTGTAAAATAAAATCGGTTTCAACAATTGAGTTTGTCGTTTAAAATCAATCCGATAAATTATAGAGTTATGCTCACCGAGCTCTATCGGTGAGCATAGCACAGACTGGCTTTACTCTTATTTTAATTTTAATAATAATTTTATTAATTTTTGCCGTTATAAAAAATAGTATTGTAAATACATTACATATTTTAATAAATTTAAGTTTACTATATTATTATGGGTGCGTTTGGATACTCAAGAATAGAGCTAACCTTGGATTAGCTCCACTATTCTCAAACCTTGGTGATCCAAACACAAATTAGCAAATTGAGTTAGCTCAAGAAATAACTCTATTCTACAAACCCATAGAAATGGTGAGTTAGCAAGAATAGAGCTAGCGGGGTTAGTGATATTAATAAAATATTTGATTCCTCTCAATTAGAGTTAGTTTAAATATTAAATTAGTATTAAATTAAATATTTTATCAGAATTAAGTAAATATAATATTTGATTAGTATTAAATAAATATTAGTTTAAATATTAAATGTAATATAATATTAATTTAAAATATAGTATTAAATAAATATAACATCAAATTAGATTAATATTAAATAAAATGTTAGATAAAATATCATATTGTAGTCATTAAATATTAAATGGAATATAATATTAGTTTAAATATTATATTAGTATTAAATAAATATAATATCATATTAGATTAGTATTAAATAAAATATTAGATTAAATATAATATTATATTATTTTAAATATTAAATGTAATATTATTAGTTTAAATATTAAATGTAATATAGTATTAGTTTAAATGTTAATTGTAATATAATTATTAGTTTAAATATTATATTAGTATTAAATATAATATTAGATTAAATTAGAATTAAATAAAATATTAGTTTAAATATTAAATGTAATATAATATCAATTTAAATATTAAATTAGAATTAATTAAATATAATATCAAATTAGATTAATATTAAATAAAATGTTAGATTAAAGATAATATAATATTAATTTAAAAATTAATGTAATATAATATTAGTGTAAATGTTAAGTGTTGAATGTAATATAATATTAGTTTAAATTTTAAATGTAATATAATATTACTTTAAATATTAGATTAGTATTAAATAAAATATTAGATTAATTATAATATAATATTAATTTAAATATTAAATATAATATAATATTAATTTAAATATTAGATTTGTATTAGATAAAATATTAGATTAAATATAATATAATATTGGTTTAAATATTAAATGTAATATAATACTAGTTTAAATGTTAAATGTAATATAATATTAGTTTAAATATTAGATTAGTATTAAATAAATATTAGTTTAAATATTAAATGTAATATAATATTAGTTTAAATATTAAATGTAATATAATATTAGTTTAAATATTAGATTAGTTTAATTATTATTTTATTCATTTCTTCCATCGCTATTCTAATTATACAATCCGAACGACATTTTTACTGACCAAAATAGTTCAAAGTTAGCGCTATTTTCAAATCACTCAGGTTAGCACTATTATCAACCACAAATCCAAAAATCGTTATTTTTATACTAATTTTTACACGATCCGAACTTACCCATAACGATTTAAGCGGGAAAGTTACCCGACAAGAAGAATGAAAAATGAAGAGAAGCTGATATCAATTTAGACTTTTACCTCTTTGTCTTTCCCTCTTTTGACAATAATTGTTACGTTAAAAAAAACAAAAAAAAAATTAATTTGTGCTGCTGGACCCTAAAACGTCCCAGACGTTTGTTAAAACGTTCCAGACGTTTTCAAAATTGAAACTCGATTTTCCAATTCCTGCGAGTTTAGTTAAATCGTTACCAACGATTATAAAACGTTCCCAACGTTTTAAAACGTTTCAAAACGATTGGCTCTGTAAAAATTTGATCAAAAACATGATTTCTAAATCTTCGAACTTAATTAAAACGTTACAACGGTTTCGAAAACGTCCAAAACGTTTTATGGTATTTTATGAACGATCAGGGTCTATTTTGCAAAATTCTCTCTCTCTCCCTTCATTTCTCCCTGTGTGGTCCGATCCCCTTGTGCTTGTGCGTGTGTGTGTCCGCCAAAACAAAGAGAAAGGAGAGGGATCTCCCTTCTCCTTCCAAAAATCCATCAAAAGCTTTGAGAAATTGAAGAAAGAAGTGGAAAATCTTGATTATCACTCTCTCTAGTGCTCCATTGGTATTTCCCTTTCCCTCCTCTCTTCTCAAAATTCGAATTTTTCTCCATTGTTAGGGTTTTGTCCTAAATCCAAAATTTGTGTATAAATTGTGAGTAATCCCTCCCCATTAAACTTCTATGTTGTTCATTCGGCAATTTATTTCTCAATTTGTGCTAAATTTCGATTTTCTATCTAGGGTTTGGTTCAAACCCGAAAATTGAGAAGAATTGTGATCAATCTAGTTTAATCCAACCAATAGAGGTGTTAATTGGTGTAGGCTCGGTTGAGCAAGATTTTGCGGGACCTTTCGAGACGTCCGAACCATAAGTGCGAGATACGCTCTTCGTAATCAGGTGCGGGGTTCTTGGACTTGTTTGATGTTTCATTTTCAGAAATTAAATTCTTCTCGATTGTCATGTTGTATGTTTGATTGTTGCATGTTTGATTGTTGCTTGTTGATTGTTGCATGTTTGATGGTTGCATAATTGAAATTGTGTGAATTGTTTGCATAAACCAATATGGGTAAAACCGAATTGTGAGGTGGTTGATGGAATTCATGTGAAATATTGATTGTTGCGTAATTTGAATTGTGTGAATCATGTGCATAAACCAATCTGGTTAAAACTGAATTGTGGTAAAAAGGTAGATTTACATATTCGTATGGTTGTCGATTGATGTGTTCTTTTATTGTTCGATATGTGAAATGAATTTGCCAGGATGACCCATAGAGGTAGCTGGATAAGGTGATTGTTTATGAATTTGTCAGGCTGACCCATAGAGGTAGCTGGATAAGGTGACGGTGACCTATCCGTTGACCTGTTTCTGAATTTGCCAGGCTGACCCAGAGAGGTAGCTGGATAAGGTGACGGTGACCTATCCGTTGACCTGTTTATGAAATTGCCAGGCTGACCCATAGAGGTAGCTGGATAAGGTGACGGTGAATTTGCCAGGCTGACCCATAGAGGTAGCTGGATAAGGTGACGGTGACCTATCCGTTGACCTGTTTCTGAATTTGCCATGCTGACCCGTCGTGGTAGCTTGGATAAGGTGACAGTGACCTATCCGTTGACCTGTTTATGAATTGTTGCAAGGCTTTGAGCTGATTTTGATCCTATGTCAAGGTTGAGCCGTATGGCTGACCTTGATTCCGTGTGAATGCATTTGTAAAGTTGAGCTGCATAGCTGACTTAGAACCAGACTGTAGTAAATGGTTAAGCCAAAGCACTGCAGATGGGTGTCAGATAAAGGGTCTAGCTCGGTGGAACATCTGTAGGTGTCAGTAACCCTACAGATGAGGGTTTGATAAAGGGTCCAGCTCGAGAGAACATCTGTAGGTGCTACCAGACATAGTAAAATGAGTTAAGCCAAATATGTGTTTGTTTGAACTTCTTATTGGAAATTCCGTAAGTTGTGTTTCACTTGATTATTGTTGTCGAGCATACGCATTCATTTATATACTGATATAGAACTGTTAATACACTTTTGTATGGGTTTCATTTTTTTGGATATGGATTCTGATTGCAAGTCCAATAACCTGATTGTGGCAAATTCGCACTGAGAAGTTATTCTCACCCCCACCCTTTGGGTTCTTTTTACAGGTTACGGTACGACTGATTCTGGAGAGGCACACGAGTAGTAGGCCTTTGGTATATGTCACCATATTACCTTAGTAGTTGTTTTTGGTATTTGACTAGAGATGTAGATATATATTTTTGTTGTATAGTTCTCTGAGTCATAACCTATGGTTAGTATCCGTATGAGATACGTTTTGTATATGCTACTTTTACCAGATGTTGGGTACTTGGACTGTTATATATAAACCTGTTTTGCTCTTTTATTGTACCATAATGAGTTATATCGTAATTGCCTTGTAAGCGTACATGGAGTTGTATGCTTACGGCGGGGCTCTGTCACTACTCATGGCTGCGGGGTGTGACAATAATGTTGCAAGGTTGTTATCAAATCACTGCCCTTTTTCAAACATATCATTTTGTTGAATAAGGCAAGTCTTCGACTTTCAAATTAAATAAAGGAAACTATCATGAAAAAGTACATCAGAGTTGTTGAATCGTCGCCATTCCAATAGATACTGGAGTTATATATTCCGCGATACTATTTGATAAAGTTCTGAACTCCTCCTTCCAGAATCCAGAGGATGTTTCTGGGAAAAAAAAAAATTAAATGCCGGTGTCGATAATGGGAAATATTTGGGCCAAATTAAGGAACTAAAATATTTCCCTGGAGGCCTCTGGTAACTAATAGAATGGAGACAATCTGTGCTTTTTAGTAATCTGGTGTTGTCATTCCCCATCATCCTTTCATCATCATTGCTTTTGACTTCAGATTATTGCCTCCTATTGTCTTCGTTGACCATTTTTTTTATTATATATTATATATTTGTTCATTTGTCTGTTTATGCTTTTGTCTATTTACTTGTATCAATATTTATTGTGTATTTGCTCATTTATTTTTAATATACGAACTGGACCTGTCTCTAATTTACGCGGAACATTTTCATTTTTTTCCCCTAACAGTGGACTTGTTGCTGCCTTTACAATTAGAAACTTAAAATATTGTTTACAAAATAATGGTATTGGTATCAATTAGTGATACCTAAGTACTATTTAAACAGTAATTCATATGGCTCAAAATTCCTCACTGATGTTCTGTAACAGAATTTTTTAGGTTTTTTACGATAGAAAAATGAAGTCCTTCAAAGTTTTTCGAATCAATTGCGGCGTATACTATATAATTTATCAATACGTCATTGTTCATAAGATAAAGAATTGGGAAAATGCTGATCCTTCTTTATTATAATACCTGTGACCTTTTGCTATACCGTCTATTCAACGTTTGCTTTCAAATAAACAAATTGAACCATCATTTTCTCCTTCAAAGTTTCTAGTCAAACTCAGCATTTGTTACTGTACTGTACAGAAACCGTCATTTAATTTCAATAAGATGGTGACATTCATTTTTTATCAAGAAAAAAAAGCCCAAGATCTAAAAAACTAAAAAAAAAAAAACATTTGTGGATTTCATTGGGCTTAACGCGAAATTACGCAATTAGAAGGCCATATTTATGCTGTGCTCCAATTTTTCAGCCCATATCGATTTTACTTCTGCTAGGACCAATTTTTGTGCCGCAATATTTCACGGAACCTCTTCATTTCCAATATAGATAGTTTGCGGATATATAAATATGACTATGTTGATAATTATTTTTTGTTAACTAGATATATATATATATTTTGTAATAATATTATAAGCTTACATTAGAAAAAATAAATATATTGACCATAATAATTGAATATCCAATTTATATCTATATTGTATGTTATTTATATTTTCTAAAGGTAAAAAGAATTTGTTAAATAATATATTAGTTTTGTTCCAATATATGAATTAGAGGTCTGAACTATATTTGTATTCGTATTCATATCCGTATAATATTGAATACATTTGTATCCGTATAATTTAACTACTATTTGACCCGTATACTATACAATCTGTTTGTATACCGACGAGAGAGCATTTGACTAATAATTTGAAAAAAAAAAAAAAAATTTGAAGAAAAGGAAATTCAAAATGGATTGATCTCAAGGACGGGGGCTTTGCATTCAGCTTAAGAAGCTAAAATGGAAGAAAAAAGAAAATAATGGAAATAAAAAAAAGTTGAGAAAAAGGCACATGCACTGTTTAAAAACCATATATTATCGGTTCATCTAGCAAAGGAAATTAATTATTAGCTCTTTCGTGATCTTTCACGGCTATGCTATGACACGATACGCCATGTTACATGTATTAGTCGTGTGACGTATTCATGGGTGTGATGTGTTTTTCTTCAATCGAAAATAACATGTCATATAAATCAGTTTTGTTACATTACGTCATGTGTCATTACGTGATCAAATTTTTTAACATTTTTTCTTTATTTTAATTTATTTTCCATTTTCTTCGAACTTTTTGGTACTTCTTCGGATTTTTTTGTATTTTAATTTGATAGTCTGCAGAAGGGCCTCATAGTGGGATTTTTTTTTATAAAATGTAATTAAAATAAGGGAAAATCAATAAACGAGTTGATTATTCTTAAATTTTGAAAAATCATCAAAATCGAGAAAAAAATTTGGTTACCCTATGGGTAACCGAAAAAAAAATATCGGTTACCCTTGCTCCACCTTCCAACACCTGTCCACACAACAAATTACAACATTTAATCAAATTTAGAATTTTTTATTAATTTTCATGGGGTAACCGGTTTTAATTTTTGGTTACAGGGGCCCCGGAAGTTATTTTTGGTTACACATTTGTAGCATTTTGGTTATGAGAAACTGCATTGCTTTATAGGGGCACCGAAAATTATTTTCAGTTACTCACATGAGAATTTTTTATTTAATTTTGGTTACCCTCAAATTTAATTTTGGTTACACCATAACTGAACATAAATATCGGTTACCATTAAATTTGAATTTTTAATGAAATTTGTGGTGTGGTCGTTGGTGGGAGGGTGTGGCACAGGGATAACTGAAATTTTTTCTCGTTTTGATGGGTTTTGTAATTTAAAGAATAATCAACCCGTTTCTTGATTTTCTTTTTTTATATTTACGTTTTATAAAAAAATCCCTCATAGTGAGACTATAATTAACATGTTATTTATTTTCAAAAAAAATAAACCAAATTCTTTTATAAAGGAATGAACCAACCATTAATATAAAACATTAAATTATTTTCTGAGACTAAATTGTTCACCCTATTTTAAGAAAATAATAATTATGCTATGTTTTAAAAGTAAAATTTAGTACTTCAATGCTATACATTCATTTTTTATCTTAATTTAATTTTGCAAAAAAAAAATTGTGCTTCAGAATTTATTCAACCGATTCTTACCGATTATGCTTTTTATGAAAATTAATTAAAATATTTTAATGAAAAATAATCACAAGTTAAATGAAAAAAAAAAATTATTTTCTCTGCCTATTCCTGAAAAAATCCTACCTACGAAAAAAGGAAAAGGAGATTGGAAAAACGAAAAAAGGCGACAACCATGGCGATTTAGCGAATAGCTATCGAAAAAAGAAAAAAGAGAAAAATAAGAAACCAGAAGAATAAACGTGTGAATGGCTCTCTTTCGAGCCCGCCATATCGCTCTTGCCCGAGCTCAATTTGCGTCTCTAATGGCAATTGGGCCAAATGAAGGCCTGTTACCTAAATCATATCGGGATTCTTTATTGAGTGATCCACCAGCAAAAATTGTGCCCCCGTTTCAATTCCGTGATTCTAGAGAGTCGATCATCAGAAGGCTAGTTGACGAGATCCGTGCTCAATCTACTCCCCATCGCCCGATCTGCATGCGATGTGGTGAGAAAGGGCATAGAGCGCAAGCTTATCGTAACGCGCCCCTTTGTTTTATCTACCAGAAAATAGGCCATAAAGGCATTCACTGTGCTTCTGTCACTCCAACTTCTCCTCATTCTTTACATTGGGAGAAGGAAACCCTAACTAGTATACCGCCAATGGAACCACAAGGGAATCGCCGAGGCTACCCTAGGGCACGGCCGCCGTATCGACCTTATTACCAACGGCCCCCGCCTGAACAACGGCCGATCGGCGACTTTCACGCGGATCTGATGCTTCAACCCCAGATACCACCTGATCGGTCGGTGCACGGCTATCCTCAGCACATGCGTCCTCCGGTACCTCCTCCGATGGCGCATAGACCACCGAAAATGGCTCAGACCCCGCCTGACCGCCCGGTGCAGGCCCGAGTCCCCCGACCAGAGCCGATCCGCATCACCCCCCCAGACGGAAGCTCCCCCACAAACAGATGCTCTCCGCCCTCCGATTCCCATGCTTAACTCTACTCCTGAGTCAGAGGCAATTCTGCGAGAGCTTCAGCTGAGCTTCCTCTTAGATGATATCGCGGGTCCTCCGATTATCATATCCACCTTTTCTATGGACAGTTCGAGTTTTTGATGAATTTAAGTATCTGATTCAAGCCCCTTCAGCTGATTGGCTCGTTGCAACTACTCGCAAACGATGGCTGCGAATGGACGAAGTTCAATTTCCCATCCTGCGCTGGGACCCGGTCTTCAATGTAGGTAAACGGTTACAATCAGTTTGGATTAGAATATATGGATTTCCAATGGAAAAATGGGTTTGGGGAGAATTTAATGGCATTTTAGTACCATTTGGAGCAATTGTGCTTGAACTTGATCCGGGCACATTGAGTCGGTTTGACTACCGCTTTGCGAGAATAAGGATTGGTATTGGTAATGTGACCAATCTTCCCCGGGACCATAGTCTAACTCATAGGGATGCCACTGGATTTGTTTCCACTCATGACTTAGTGTTTGAAATAGAAACCGAACAAATAGAGACTGTGAATGCTTGGCGCGGGCGACTGAATGGTCGGCCCTACCCTAATGGCACGCCTTTTGGCGTAATTCCTCCTCAATACCAACCTCAACCTAACCCCGATATCCCACCTCCAGTCAACCCTCCTCAGGTTGAACCCCCTCCTGTTCCTATACAATGGATGCCGAACCTTCCCCTACTATTTTTCTACCTCCACCTCCTGCAATCACAGCTAATTCTGACCAACCTCACAAAAAATCAGCATCTCCCCTGGTTAGCCAATCTGCCCCTCCTCGTATTAACCTGCCCCATCCTCCTCCTCTCAGATTTGGCTTGCATGGTCCCTCCCCTCAACCTCCTAGACAACGAGGAGTTGTGTTATCTGAACCTTCTCCAATTGTCAGACTTGCCCTTGGCTCCTCGCCACCTGCGGGGAAGGGCAAAAAACATCTTCCTTCTTGCACCACAGAGGGCACTAAAGACCTTGGCTATGAATCTTCTGATTCTGATGAAGATTCATTTCAGAATGCGGTGAATGCAATATACCGTATGGAAAATGGGGTAAAATCTTCATCCATCGGTCAGCCTTCCAACCAAGTGGTTCAAAACCCTCCTACTATGCAACCACCAATGGATGATGTGGAGCGTAAGACTGAGACCACTATTCCTGAGCACGTGCCTACCCATGAAAATCAGCAGCAATCTGACTCAGATGAGAGTATTCTGATAACTGATTTGATTGACCACATATTTGAGGATGAACCTATTTCAGCCAGAACTCAAAGGTTACAAACTCAGAAAAAAAAAAAATAGGAAATCCAATCTCAAAGGGGCCAAAAAGAAAATTACCAAGGCCCAGCCCATCAAATCAGTTCCCTTTTCGTCATCTACCCGCTCTCTGACCCCTCCTAGTAAAAGGAAAAATAGCCATAGCCCAGCAAAGACCAACTCAGATAAGCCTTCCTCCCACCAGCCAAGATCCACTTCCAAAAAACACACCTCCAACACCAAACCTCATCCAGATATCACCGAAGTCTCTGATAGTTCCAACCCACATGTGGTTACCCCTGATCTGACCCAAGAGGAATATTACAGAAACTTCACTAGATCCATGCCTAGGCGAAGTTTTCGCCTTCAGATGACCACTACTCATACCTCCATTTTGAAGAGAGCTCAAAAGAGAAAGGCTGCTGGATCAACCAGGCCTCAAGGTAATCCCTTACTCTCTTCTTATCCATATTTAAGATTTACAGTAGAACAGGTCAATGACTTATTTAGGATATATCAAATCAAGCTAGGTAAATCGCCATCAGAAAGAGCTGTTATTATATCAGCCATTCAAAACATGGGAAGAGCTCAATTTGAGCAGTTATTACATTCACTAGATGAGTCACATAAAGATAAAAATGGTGAACATTGTCTTAGTTTGACCTCTTCTGATGGTCTGATTTTAGATGTAGATGGGTTTCATTCTATTCTTTTATGAATATTCTTACTTGGAATATACGAGGTATGAACTCGAGTAGGAAAAGAAATACATTAAAAGACTACATCATTCAACATCAAGTAGACATAGTTGCTATTCAAGAAACCAAAAAAGCAGATTTTTCTCGAAGAATATTAAATTCTCTTTCTGCAAAATTAGACATTTGGCATTTTGTTCCTTCTCAAGGAAGGTCTGGAGGGATTCTATTTGGGGGAGATAGCAACAAAATTCAAGTCATTTCCTCCTCATCTCATACCTTTTGTCTCAATCTTTTGGTAGAATATAAATTTGATCATTCCACTTGGCAACTTACATTAGTATATGGCCCTGTCAAAAGACATCTTAAATCAGCTTTTTGGGCTGAATTAAATTTACTTAGAGCTAATCATTCTCATCCTTGGATAATATGTGGTGATTTTAATGTCATTCGCAATAATCAGGAAAAGTCTGGGACTAATTTTGACATTCGAATAAGTCGTATGTTCAATAATTTCATTAATAAACATAGTTTAGTGGAACACAAACTTAATAATAGAAAATATACCTGGTCTAATGGGCATCAATTTGCCCTGCTAGACAGAATTTTTACTTCATTAGATTGGGACCAATCATATCCACATAGTCTAGTGACAGATTTGCCTAAGAATGGATCTGATCACTGTCCCATTCTGTTACAAATGAATGGAGGGCATTCATCTCACTCCTCTCCATTTAGATTTGATCCATTATGGTTAGAGCAAGATGATTTCATCAAATTATTACCCCAATGGTGGCAGGAGAAATCTCTTGATCTACCTGATATAGCTACTAGTTGGCATAATAAATTAGGACATGTTAGAAGGAAGATTAAGGGCTGGGCTAAAAATTATTATGGGAAAAAGAAAAAGGAAAAGAATAATATTCTTACTAGGTTACATGAGTTGGAGAGAGTCCAAGAAACTAGGAATTTTACTGAAGTAGAGTATAAAAATTGGTGTACCCTCAAATCTAGGTTAGAGGAACTATACTTAGAGGAGGAGATTTATTGGAAACATAGAGCAAAGCAACAGTGGTTAAAAGAGGGTGACCAAAACTCTAAATTTTTTCATGTCATAGTTAATCATAGAAAAAAAGAAAAATTTCATTAGTAGTTTAGATATTCATAATCACACAACTCATTCCCTCCCTGAAATTAAACAACATGTGAGTGATTATTATAAGGATATATTAGGATCGCCGGGCTTTAAATATGCCACTTTAGATGCAGATTTCTGGGCTTCACAAGATAAAGTCACTGAAGAGGAAAATCTTCTCCTTCAGTTACCTTTTACTTTAGCTGAAATAAAATCAGCTCTATTTGATTGTGAACCTCATGGAGCCCCTGGACTTGATGGTCTGTCCTTTAAATTCTATCAATTCTTTTGGGAAGTAGTTAAGGATGATCTTCTCACTCTCTGTCAGCAATTTTTCAAAATAGTCTCAATCTAGACAAGCTTAATAAATCAATTATTTGTCTTATCCCTAAAGACAAAGATGCCAACACAATTGGCAAATTTCGACCAATTAGCCTTGTCAATTGTAGTTTTAAACTTATTTCTAAAATCCTTACTCATAGATTGTCGCCTATTATGACTAGACTTATTGATGATAGTCAATCTGCCTTTTTACAAAATAGATACATACTTGATAATGTCGTGTTAAGTCAAGAAATAATTCATTATAGCAAACAACATAACCAACAAGGGGTAGTGATCAAAGTAGATTTTGAGAAGGCCTACGATAAAATACATTGGGGGTATCTTTTAGAAGTTCTTAAAAGTAGAAATTTCTGTCAAAGATGGATTTACTGGATAGAACATTGGCTGTCCAATTCTCAATCATGTATAAGTATCAATGGAGAGTTTACTCCATACTTTTATTGCAAAAGGGGGGTGCGACAGGGAGATCCCCTCTCTCCCTTTCTTTTTATACTAGCATCCGACACCCTTAGTAGGATTTTTAATAAAGGCAGAGAAGCACAAATACTTAGAGGATTAGGACCACATTGCTTCAATAATCACAATATTACTAATTTCCATTACGCAGACGATACTATACTCTTTTTAGAGGCTCACCAAGCAGTAGTTGAAGCTGCTTGGTGGGCTATGCAGGCTTTTGAAGCTGTATCAGGCATCAAAGTCAATCTAGAGAAAACTGAATTATATAGTATAAATATCGATAGGGCAACAACCACTTCTTTAGCTAACACATTTAGATGTCAATCTGCCTCCTTCCCAATCAAATATTTAGGTTTACCTCTTAATGATAAAAAACTTAGTGTTCAAGATTGGAGATTTTTGGTTGACAAAGTAGAAAAGAAACTTAATACTTGGAAAGGACAACTACTCTCATTAGGAGGTAGGAAAACTTTACTGAACTCCGTTTTATCAGCAATTCCCTTATATGCCCTTTCATTATACTGAATTCCAGCCACCATTCTCAAAGAAATTGATAGAGCTAGACGTCGATTTTTGTGGCAAGAAACCGATAGGAGTAGAAAAAAATATTGTCTTATTAATTGGCCTTCTCTTTGCATGGCCAAAGAATATGGAGGACTAGGTATTTTGAATTTAAGACATATGAACATCTCATTACTTACTAAATGGTGGTGGAAATATAAAGACCCCACTTTTTTTGGTAAATGGAAAACCCTTCTCACTTACATCTATGAAATAGAACATCACACGTCTTATTCTCCTTTCTGGAATGCCATAGTGAAATTAGAAGCTATAGGACATTCAAGTATAACATTTGTACCTGGTTCTCACTCTACAGTCAAATTTTGGGTTGATATTTGGCATAACAATTGTACCCTTGCTACTTTATATCCACAGCTATATAATCTTTGCTGGAACAAACAGGTACTTTTGTCCGATGTTATCAATTCCCAAGGGGATTGTGTTCAATTTAGGAGAACAATTATAGGGGTGGATCAGAAAGAATGGGCATCCATTCTACAGCTCATCAGCTCTATTTCCTTCACACACTCCCAAGATAAAATATATTGGAGATGGGAACCATCAGGGAGTTTTACAGTAAAATCATTGTATAAGATTCTTAACTTTAGGGGTATAGTGGCATGTAACCCTATGTTATGGTGGTCAATTCCTATTCCTCATAAAATTCAAATTTTCATGTGGATGACCTGTAAACATAAAATTCTCACAAAAGACATTCTCCATTCCAAAGAATGGCAAGGTTCCATTAAGTGTCAGTTTTGCTGTCAGGATGAGACAGCCAATCATCTCTTTATTACTTGTCCACTAGCTAAACAAATATGGTTTTGGATGGGGAAGAGCCAACATTATTTTAGTAATTGGAATAGTATTGAAGATGTTATAGAATTTGCTTTGACACTTGAGAGATCTGATCAAATAGCCTTTTTAATAATTTTTAGTGGTATTTGTTGGACAATATGGAAGCATAGAAATGAATTATGTTTTCACAATGCACAAGTTAACTCTAATAGAACTCTTTTATTTCTCATAATATCTCTTTTGCATTATTGGTTAGGTCACAAAAAAACTAAAAACGAGACTAAGGAAGCAGCTCAGGATTGGATTCCCACAGCAGAGGGAATGGAGACTATCCCGCTTAGGATATGGATGCCTGGGGATGATCAGATGATCCCTATCTGATACCACCTTCTCCAACATATCGCGATGAACAGTGATCTGTTAGAAGCTTCTTGTTTTTGCAGTACAGACAACTGGAGTCTTCTCTAGCTAATTACTTTAGATTTTACTTAGTTCCTTGCTATTTGGCAAGAAGATCAACTGTCCTGTTGTGATTTGCGTTTTTAATTTTTGCTTATTGCACTCTATGGTTGATACTATGTGAGTACTGACATAGGTTCAGTTAGGTTACTGTTTATGCTGTTGCATACTAGGTTTTATCTTGCTGGTATTTGGGTCGTAATTGTAATTTAACTCTGTTTCTTAAATGAAGCTGGGCCTCGGCCTTTTTTACCAAAAAAATTTGTTAAATTTTGTTTTGGTAATTTTTAATTTGATAAATTATGTATTATTTATTTTGTTAGACTTCGTTTTGGTAATTTTTAATTTAATATGTACTATCTCACGAGTCACGAGTCGACTTGAGTTGTTTGTGAGTTACATCCAAGTTGGATTTTCTGACTCCAAACTAGATTAGCAACTCGAACTTAACTCAGTTCATGAGTTCACGAGTTGAATCTGAGTTGCCCTCAACTCATACTCAACTCGGTTCATGAGAAGTCCTAGAATTGAGGCTCACTTTCATGCTAAAACAAAAGGAACCAAGTTAGTGTTTGAAAAAGTTAATTTTTCAAATTAATATATTTAAAAGAAAAGTGTTTAACAGTCTTATTTTTTTGATCTCTGTAATGACTTTATTTTTTAATTTATAATAATAAAAAAAATTAAATTTTATATATCATAATTAAATAATAGATATCATTAGTATTACTTTCTCTATATGCAGATAAACAATTGTTATTTTTCGAATTTATTTGTATATATATCAATAACAAAAAAACAACAACAAAAATTCACATTAGTGTATTCATGCAATAAGCTCTCTATATCAATCAAAACAAAGTCGACATGTTATAATTTTTTGCACATGCATGAAAAGAACGATATAGATTATATTTAACAGTTTTGTTTTAGAATTTAAGTTTTAAATTTAAGTTATTAAAGTTTTAAAAGTTAAGACAAAATAAAGACACTGAAGATATTTAAATCCTCCTCAGTTTAAAGTAAAATAAAAAAAAAATGCAAAACATGAAAATATATTGATATAACCAAACTCGAAGCTTATAGATCCTTACCGTTATTTTCAATACGGTATAAAATTATGTAAATATTGAGGCTGCCTTTTCAAATAACAGCTGTGAATTTGATATATTCATCTTTTTTAAATAACAAACTCTCGTCTTTTGCATTTTTTAATTCCATCTTAAATCTTAATTCGAAGAATAACTGAATAAAAGCGTCCGCAAATAGTTTCATTACATATCTATCTGTATGCAAGACTGAATCGTTAAAGTTTGGAGACATTATGAAGGAAATAACGAAATGCTTTTGTTAAAAAAAATTCAAAATAAAATGTCTTTCCCCGTTTATTCATCACTCTCACTTATTTCTTAGTTTTCAAATTCTAAACGGTGAAAATTTTGTAATTTGAGTAATCATAACTTTATACAAATTATTCACATTTGATTCTTCACAATTCCAATTTTTTTTTTTTTTTACTAAAGGTATACCTTTTATTTATAATATTGTTTTATAACTAGAGACAAAATAATTTTGATCTCATAATTTCAAAATTTTATTTTCATTTTTTAATTTTGATTCCACGATAAGAAATTTTAAATATTATGCTTAAAAAAATATAATTTTATCATTTAAATTTTCCAAAATCAAACTTTGAAAATCAGTGTTGCTTTGGAAAGTTTCGAAAAACATTATTTGATACTCTCGAAATAGGGTACCTTTAAGGTTGACAACTTTTAGTTCTAATTTGAAAATATTTCAAACTACAAAATTTCTACCTCCACGCATTAATGATTTTGGCGAAAATACAATTGTTGATCATATATTTTTCTAACCTCTCAATTTTGAGTAGGTAATATTTTAATATGCAAATTTAGAATTTTGGGTTTTATTTTAAAAATAAAATATTAGTTTTTATTTATTTATGGTAATAGCAAGTTGCGAAAATTAGTATTTTAAAATAGGGGGAATTTCACGTACACCCCTCAAAAACTTCAAAATTACATATTCCCCCTCTAATCTTCGAAATTACGTATTCCCCTCTATGAACTTCAAAAACTCACAAATTTACCCATTTTATTGTCTTTTATATTAAAGCTCATTTTAAATTAATAAAATACCCATTTTACCCTTTATTATAAGCAATCATTTTCCCTCGAAAACCAATCAGATAGAAAACCGATATTTTCCTTAAACATGCTACAATTTTTTTATGCTCTTCATAAAGGGTAAAATAAGTGTTTTATAAATTTACAATGAGTTTTAATATAATTGATAATAAAATGGGTAATTTTGTGTGTTTTTCAAGTTTGAGGGGAGATACGTAATTTCGAAGTTTAGAGGGGGAAAGTACGTAATTTTGAAGCTTTTGAGAGGTATACGTGAAATTCCCCCTTTAAAATATGAAACAAAATGTTCATATTATAAAATTCAGAATTTTGAATCTAGTAGTAAAGACAATGCTCTCTATAAGAGGTTATAGTTTGAAACTCGGATGAGAGATTTCTTGTTGATATTAAACTAGTCGGGTGGCTTGACCTTCGACTCTACTTAAATAATAAAATTCGGAATTTTCTAATGATGAGGGTTCCATTGCGCTAGGTTTTTGGTGCTACAAAATGACACCGCCTCTTTTTTGCATCTATATTTCAAAATTTGGAAATTCAAATTTCAAATCCAAACTTTTGGCTTTTTCTTAAAAGGACTGGATCACGTAAAATTATATAAGTTCAAAATACAATTTATATATTTTTTTTTGCCATTCAGAGGTGATAAGTTCAAAAATCCTCATCTCATACTTAATAGAAAGATTCTCTTGGTGATGCTTGGATAGAGAAAGCTACTTGTTACTTATTAATGAATGTTATACGACACAATTTGATATTAGTTTTATAACATTGAATTGTCATTTCATAGAACACTTTAGCATTTATATGCAAAACTCATTGTAGAAATTTCATTTGTAGCTTTAACCGCCCATTCATGCAGTGCAGTAATATATTTTTTTTGTTCACTATAGTAGTGCAGTTTTTTTTTAAATAAAATAATCCGTGTATATAGCAGGAATTTTGTGACGCTGTGCTGTCATCCATGCTAATATCAAGAAGTTGCGTTACATGTTTGTATAATTAAAGCTGCCAATTTCAGTGTATATTAATCACCATACATTGCCAGTAAAATATTTTAATATTTTAATTTTAAACTCATTGAATGTTTTAATCGTAGTTTTGACCGCTCATTTATTTAGTGGAGGTATTCTTTATAGATTCGATGGGGTCGTTTTGACAGGTATTAAATTAAATTCGATTCATGGTCCGATTACAATTTTTTTTAATCTGTGTTAAGATCCACACACACCTGATATGTACAAATTTTAAAATTATTCATACGAATTTTACTGTAAATCAAATTATCTCACCCCGTTCCCATTCTTTATTCGTTAATTATGCGATTTATTTGGAGCGGTGTGATCGATATTGAGCTGTCAAAGGCGTTACATGGAGAAGTTATTCTCATGTGAAGAACAAAATTTACAAATGCGTAAATGTCTCAAGTTCAATTTATCACATAGAATATTCTAGCATTTTTATGTAATTCCTTCGTATTTTTAACCACGGCACCCATTTATGTAGTGGAAGTATCGCGGCTAATCGTCAATCCATGTTTGTAAATTGATGTTACATGAGACATTAGAAATGTGTTTGATAAAAAAAAAATAATTACTTTGATATATCATGCGAGATTGAAAACTTAGTTACGTTATTATTAGTTTTGTCGAGACACATTACAAATACAACACGACACATGATGCTACGTATGTCGGTTACGTAATGCGACTAAGACGTGTATGTGACATGTCTATTTACGTGGTTTTTCTTCCTTCAACCAAAAATAACACGACACAACACAACACACTGTATAAATTAATTTGGTCACGCCACATCACAATTTTGTCTCTTTGATCGAAAATTAGTTACATCACATTTTTCTTCCGAATGAGATTTCAAATTAAAACCTTGCAAACTTGTGCTTCAAAAGAAACAAATCCAGCTCCAATTGGAATTTTTTTACGCACACTCATCACTTCAAATTTTAATTTATATGGACATCTGTTACAAAAATTAATTATCAAAAAATACTTTATAAAATTTTGTCACATACTGGACAAATTATATTAGTCTTCCCAGTCCAAATAATACAAAAACCTATATGAATAAAATCTCAGAAAGGTAAGGATATCCATGCAAAATTGCTTGTTACAGTTGCACTTTGGTCCCCTGCAACTGCAGAACCGGAACCGCGCTTTTTTTTGTCTTGCCTGTGCTTTTGTAGATAAATCCATCTGTTTGCATTTATTCCCAACCAGGACCCAGGAGTAGTGTTGCCTATTTTGTTCCCTGCATTTCATAAAAGAGAAATTCTTTTTGGAAATTACAACCTGTCCTCCGTTTTACAATTTCTTACATATTTGCTTTTCTGGCGACATCTACGCATCCCATTAATTACAAAACTATTCCAAAAAGAGCGAAAATGCGAAATCAATAATCTCTCCCCGAACCCAGAACCCGCCATAACTAAGAAAATCGAACCATTCTCTGTACACTGCGCTTGGTTACAGTTTTTGAGTTCTTCGAGAGAGAAAAAGGTACTATGCACAACACTGCATTTCTATTTCGTGTAAATTAGAAACTTTGGTTGGTTTTCTGTCTTGTTCTATCAAAATATAAACAAATTTGAAGTTGTAGTTTTGGTGATTTTTGTCGCGTTACTTGCTCGAGAAGATGCGTACTCGCCTTTCTCATTTCTTTTGTGTTTTTTGGTACTTATTGCTCGTGTAAAAGAGAAATAGAAAAGAACGAATTATCTCTTTGGTTTCTCGGTATTTGCAAAACAAAAGAAAAAAAAACCAATACAAATTTGAAGTGGTTTTTGTCGTGGTCTCTCCTATAAAAGAGATTAAGCGTAAACATTCGTTCCTTTTCTTGTTTTTTTTTCTTCTATATTGTGTAAAATCAGACTCATTTCCTCGTCACAACCCCCCACGACTATATTTGAAGTTCCAAGTAGTTTTTTTTTTTTTTTTTGCTTCTTCTTTCTTTTTACTGGGAAAGTTTATTTTTTCTTCTTTCAAAAAGCGAAGCATGAAATGTGAACTTTTTTCGTTCTGTTCGTGCGAAATTTTGGCTAGTTTTTTTTTGAAAATATGTGCAAAGTCTGTAATCTCACTCTTATATTTCCTCAAAACTTGTTTATTTTTTTTTTTTGGATTTTTGTAAATGTTCGTCTTCGTCCAGTTTTGTAAGATATTGTACTTCTTTGTTGGAATATTGCTAATTCGAGGTTCTTTTACAAGTTTTTTACTTTCACGCTTCGTGCAAGAATAGCATTTTTTTCTTGTCGTTTTTACCTTGTTGCTGTTTGCGTGACCTAGTTGCCAGTAAACATATAAGAACAACTGTTCCACATTATACAAAAGAAATTGTCTGTGTTTTTTCTTGTGTTCTCTTCTTAGTCAGGTAGATTCTAAGTTAACATGTATTTTTTCTGTCTTTTTGGTTTTCAGATAACTGAATCAACAATGGAAGTCACTGAATGTACCAGAATAGTTCTAAACAGAATTGAAAAATTCGAACCCGAAAATGCAACCAAAATCATGGGTTACCTCCTATTAAATCACACATATGAAGAAATCCTTGGGTACGCACTTGGTTCTGATAAGAAAATTATCTCCTTAATCCTTGAAGCTAAATCCTATCTCACCTCTGCTCCCAAATGTGTTATCCCTCCCCAATTCGCACCTCAATGCGCACCCTTTCCAGTTGCTTTCACCCCCCAAGTCCCTCGTTCAATTGGACTGGCACCGTTCTACAGCAATTCTCAATTGAGCATTCCACATAACATGATTGCACAACCCAATTTGACCCAATTAAACCCCAATTTCGGTACTGACTTGGCACAAGTGTGCCAATACTACCTGAGCAAGGGCTACTGCAAGAATGGTGCCAGGTGTCGGTTTGTGCATGACTCGAATTTTGTTCCAGTTGGTGATTGGATGAGGTTGGAGATGGAGATTCGGGAGATACTTTTAAGCAGGGGACGGATACCACTTTCAATTGCATTGTTGCCTATGGTTTATCAAGAGCAGTATGGTAAGGTTTTACAAGCCGAGGGGTACCTTACTGAGAGCCAGAGGCATAGCAAACTGGGTTACAGTTTGACTAGATTACTTGCTCAGTTGAGAACCATTGCTTTAATTGAAAGGTACCTAGAATCTTATTTTGTTCTTGTTGTAGTAATTTTTTTATTATTTGTTGTCATTTTTATATAGTATATACTTAAAGTTAGCATGAAATATCCCCAAAATGTACAGGTGGGTGTTATTTTTGAAAGATAATATTTGTTATTTAGCCCCCTGTTGAGGGAAAATCATGAACCTGGAAGCAGGTCTATTATCTGCTAAGATTAAATCCCCAACATGGCGGTTTACAGATAAATAATTTGATAGATAAATGAGTAAGCCTACGCTTATACCGACAAAATATTATCTTTTACCTTAGGCCACATGGTCAGCATTCGTTAATTTATATCTAGTATGCTTTACAGGTCCATCACTAATAGTCTCTTTCTTAAATTTTTTTTTTCTCATTTCTCTTTTACCTTAGGCCACATGGTCAGCATTCGTTGGTCTTAGCTGAAGATGCACACAAGTACATTGAGTATACTAGATTACATCAGCAGGACACCTCTGGCAGCTCTCATCAGATATATCTTACCTTCCCAGCTGACAGCAAGTTTACCGAGGAAGAAGTCGAGATATACTTCAGGTACATATTTCCCTCCTTTCTTGTATTGATATGTATTGGCATGTTAGCTTCTGTTAATATACCATAACTGATTGGTATGTTTCTGATGAGAGGTATCAATTGCTTGAGACTAGATTGTTTTGTTGAAATAATTTTTTCATTACAATCCTTTTCTGTTGTTATGATTTGTAGCAAGTATGGGCCGGTACGGGAGGTGCGAATACCGAGGCAAGCTAGGCGCATGTTTGGTTTTGTGAGTTTTGTGTACCCCGAAACTGTACAGCTCATTCTGTCAATTAGTCATCCACACTATATTGGCAGTTCCAGAATTCTAGTGAAACCATACAAGGAGAAGTCAACAGTCAATGAGAGGTATAATTTTCAAAGCTTCAATTCTATTTTTGTTATTTGTTAAGTTGTTCCAACATTTACTAAATTCTCGAAGAGTAATTCAGGAGGATTGCTGAAGTGGATCTTTCCAACTATAATGCTTGCAATTTCTTTGATTTGGGATTGGAACCTAGTGCATGTAAGTTCTTTAGAGATTAAAACTTTACATTTTCTTATGAATCTTCAAAAGCTAACAATTTAATTCTCATTTTAGCATTGGGTGGGTATAGCTGCGATGAAAGATACCTTCAAGATCAGATGATGAATGAGAGAGAGATTGATATGGCTCTGGAGAGGAGAGAAAGACACCTTGTTGAGCGTCAACAAATGTGTAACAAGCTGACGGGTGGACCTGCCCATGACTTTAATCCAGAGTACCTCCAGTTTGCGCAAGGTTGAATAATATTTCATTATATTGTTAGTCTTTGGATACTGAACTTGAGAAGAGGTAATAGTTAAGGGAATGATATGATAAGGTCATTTTTTTTACAGATCAATTAGGTAGGCTTAAGATCAATGCAGCACGGGAAACTGAAAAGGCCGTTTCAACCAGCACTAGCAGCAGCGACCCACATAGGTAAGATCAACGTGCCGTACACTGGATCTTAGTTCTTCTGGTACCAGACATTCATGCCTGGCACCAGTAAATGAATTCTTAATTGTGAAAGCTATACTTTCTTTCATGTTGGAAGAACAATTAGCTCTGAATTTTAGTAATCTTTCAATATTTTGTTGGAACTTACAAATATCTATTTTTTTTTTTAATTGCAGTGGAGAAATCGACCTACCTGACAGCCCATTCGCATAGAGATATCTTTCCAAGCAATATTTTGAAATTACATAGAAGAAATGAGCTAACGATAGATGATAGGAGTTATCAGAAGACTGTAAATTTGTGATAGTGCTGTAAAGGGCATAGTATAGAAGCCGAGAGAAAGCAGTACAGTTATACCTGAGAATACAGAGTTGATGCATGAAAAGATAGTTTAGCAAAGTGCTGGTAGGATACTTTTTAGTTGGTATACTAGATGCTAGTTGTTAAGTAATATAGTCTTAGTTGCTATAGAATGATCGATATATGAATATTTGGACGTGTTTTCAATAGTAGTTATAATCTGTTTTTTGCATGAATGATTGTTCTTTTTTTCTTTGTATTGGTAGCTACTTCGAGTGGTATAGCGTACAAAACACTGGAAAATATTTACTATTCAACTCCATCCATATCCTCTCAATTCTTTTGAAAATTATCCAAAATATATCATGTTTTCGGTTATCCCTTGTGAAGATAGAAACTGATAGATAGAATATATGTAGAGGTGGTATCAATATACTGAAAAGTTGAGAATTTGGATTCATGCTTTAGAAAATGACGACACTGCTTATTTGAGTCCTGTCCACTGTAGAGCATCTGTGTCTTTTGAGGTTTCATGCACTGCTTGTGTTGTGATTTCACATTAGCATCCTCACTTGATCGTAGCATTATTTGTGATATATGCATGCGCTCACACACACACACACACACGGATAAGGCTGTCTATGGATTGACTCGATCTGGATTGGATTTTAGTATGATCCAAATCCAAATTTATTGAGATTTTATAAAATTCGTATATGGATTCATAACTAATGAGAATTTGATGATTCAAATACGAATTTATATGTATTGTCATAGTGGATTTTAAACAAAATTTTGACTGATGTCAATATAGGCTTTGAGGCATGTATATTGACATCAGTCAAAATTTTGTTTAATTTATAGAAGTATAAATTATGGATTTTGATAATGAGATTTAATTTCATGAGGCATGTAGAAATGACAACCACATGCTATGACATACTAAAATTGATCTCAATTTGATCAGGCGGAAACCTGAAAGCCCTGGTGTGATGTACTCTGATGCAGTCTCCTCTAGCCAAGAATATTTAATGGGTTGTTACAGACCGGAATCTGGCCCAGAAAGACCTGGCCTCAAATGTAATATCTGCTGCTAGCATAGATTGGCTGTAAAAGGAGAAGCAATTTTATGTGAGTGAAAGCCCATAAAATTGAATTCATATCACCTAACCTAAGGTAACATAGTATTACTGTTTAGATCCGGACAATCAGAATCCGCATGAAATATTAAAGGGACCCCGTGTATTTTGCCTCTGATCAGATTAGCCAGGATTCTGATTGGACGGTCCGGATCTAAACAAAAATATTATGTTCCATTATATCAGAGGATATGGAGTCCCTAAAATTAGGTTTTGCTACCAGCCTATCATTTGCATGATTTATGATAACTTATTAATAGATTGGCAAGCAATCCATTACACGTATTTGTCGATACTGTATAATAAATAATATTCTACATGTAACTTTAGGTAATTCTAATAGTTTACACTTTACCGCCTAAATTATGAAGAAAAAAAAATACACAGGTAAGTGTATATTTTTTTTTATTAAATCTTGGACAAGCACATTTTACCGAAAACTGCTTTTATAATTTATAGGCATGTTATGCATTTGTTATATATATTGATAATTTTTATTACACCATTGGTAAACTCCATCTGTTGTTATTCACATATCAGCAGCATTGAAAACAGAGGAGGGGGGGGGGGGGGGGGGGGGGATGGTTGCCAATCCGTGAATCCGTGTGTATATAAAACTTTTTTTATATTAACTATGTGAAAATTATATGTTTTGATTTGTTATTATGTTGTTAAACGTTGTTTTTTTTTTTTTTTGAAAGTAGTGGTGGTACCACCGATTTCCATTAGAAACCAAAAAGATCAAGTATTGGTACCTAAAACAGGTACCAATCCCTTAGTCAAGCATACATCTGTTTAGTTACAAAAAGCAGAGAACAGTAGTACTAAACATAAGCATAACAAAGTCCTATCAATAGTCTAACAAATCCCAGTCAACATAATCATCTTCTTCACCCCAATCGATGCCAGAAGTTGGACTTAATGGGTCCAAAATCCCCGCGAACTGTCTCCAAAAACTGGTCCCTTGGCACCTCCCTGCCTGACATTGACACTAGGACCTCCACTGCCGTGGTCAGATCCGTGGTGCCCTCCCCCACTTCCAGGAGTTGGTCTGAGATATCTTAACATCAGATGAAAGAATGAGACTCAAATTTAAATGAGAATCATCATTACGAGAAGCGCACTAGAAAGAAGCTAAAAATAAAATTTTACTACCCAATGATTTAGCAGTTGAAGGGCTTGCATTATTAAAACAAACATTATTACGTTCTAACCAAGTAGTCCATAGAATTGCCCCTCTTAATTAGTTGTTAAACGTTGTTAATGTCCCTGACATTAGATTCCTGCCTTATCCTTGCATATGAGATTATGAGATGAGACTTTCCATACCAGTGTAACTGGAAAATTAGGGCTCATATTGTCATACATATTTTAACTCACAGACACCTCCACAGGAGAAAATTAATTTCACCTGTTCTCTTTTTCCAATAAATGAGTGGCTTGATTTAAATTCTTGTAGCATCTCCTCAGCTGCATTACTGTTTATAGCCAAATCTCAGCAGCAGGTGAAACACTAACCAATTTCATGTACCAGTCTCCAAAAAGAGATTCCACCACCTATGTATCTGACCCCTCACCAGGTACCACAAGTGGTGTATTACTATTCACTGTGGGACATTCTTTTTCCGTTCCTTTTTTTTCAGATGCTTTTCATGCCTCCTAGCAAATCTGGACCATAAGCTCTAATTTGATGATATGAATTGACCTTATCAGTGGACATATCAAATTGGTTCCTTTAGCATAATCTAACCATGCATTATCACAGAGGAGGAAGATAAAATACTATCTAATTAGCTTTTTAACAGTTGTTTCTGTCCAGCAGCTAAATGTGTGCTGAAACATTGCTTCTGCAAAATCAATGATTACAGTTGGTTTTGTCCAGTAACTAGTTAAGAATACGGGTGTATGTAACTGCGATGAATTAAACATCTCTAAGGATTTTGTAGCAAATAATCCAATCCTCACCGTAAGATCCAAATCAAACGGTGGAAAACTCCATACATCCTCGTGCTATTCGGGGGATGAAAAGAAGAAAAACGAATCCAACTTCCCTCGCTTACAACTACAACCCGTGATCAGATGCAACTGCGATCCTTTCTCCTGTACCCTGAACTGAAATGGATCAGAAAAATTTATCAATGAGGAACGGGCCCCCGCTTTAGTCGTATCACAGGGTCTTTCACGAACCGAGTCTATACGAAAAATAATGGATCTCGTGAGGCCGTTAGCGCCAACTCCTTCCTGCCAACAGGTCACTAACTGTAAAATGACCAAAACAACCCTCTCAAGTCTCAACATCTCCCAATAGAACTGGACTCGGATCGGAAGCGGCGCTAGTGACAGCTCACAATTTACAGGGATCCGTATCCTCCCAGGTACCTGACTCAAGCAAATTGAAACGGACGGCCCAGATTAATCCTATCTGGGCCAAAATCAATCCGGTGCCTATGGAGACTTAGGGTGCCTGTTTTGGGATTCGTGCCATGTTAAAAAAATACCGTCCGATCATAATTTGCTTGAGTCAGGTAACCTGAGGTGATGTGAATTCATTTGCAGAGCACAGTTCAGAGGGGTATCTTCGTCATTTTGGAAGAGTTAAGGGGGTTTTAATTGGAGAACCTGCTGTTGCTTTATTTAGTTAAGGTGCTGGATGATTTAGCAAGTGAGGAAGAGGGAAGAAACACCGAGTTGTAAATCCCATAATTAGATACGGTGTACAGGAGAGCTCGTAGTCTATGGTTGAATCAGGTCTCTTCTCCTTGCGGGAGGTATCAAGATGCTTTCTTTTATATTTCGTTTATTTCCATTTTCAAAATCATGTCTTCTTCTTCTTATTTTTTTTTTTTTTTGATGAATTGATTATCAGGCAATCGCATGCTAGTTTAGAAAGAAATCTTGTTTTCTTTTTGGGGTTGCTTATGATTAAGCATTCTGTATTGTTGATGTATTTTATATGTTTCAGTTTAATTTTGTTATGTATTTGGCCGCTATTTTTAAGTACTGTTTTTTTTCCATTTCCATTGAAGAAGTTGAATTGGTTTTTCAATTATTAATTTTGGTATTAAAAAGATAATTTATTAATGTTGGTTGAAAGAATGCAGTTTTCTTTAACACTCTTTTTGCCCTCTTTTATTGGTATCTGATTAACTGTTATTGGTAATTAGTAACAAAAATGCGCTTTTGTGTTAATCTTATGGATTCCTTTTGTATTATTTTCTTCTTACACAAAAATAATGTCATGCTGGTAATTCAAACAAAACTCCCGTTCCGCACAATTTTGGATATCAGGATTTTTCAAGACGTTTATTTTGCAAATCGATCGAACTCGTGTTTATTGAAAGCTAATTGCATAATTGCCACACATTTTCATTTATTATTGTCATTCTTGAAAGAAAAACTATATTTGCCAGGTGAGTGATTTTCACATGAAGCCATGCTAAAAAGTAAATAAGATATAAATCATTCCCTACTGACAATTTTTACATTTTCCCTTATTTTCCTAATCTGCTGTTTATTTCATCTACACAGAGAGAGACCGATTTGGTGATGGATTTCGCAGAGCTAGCCAAAATTATCTACTCACGGATCCAGGGTTTCGAGCCTGATAATAATGCAAGAATATTTGGTTGCATTTTTTTGCGCTCTCCTGATGAACAAGAGATGATGCAACTTGCCTATGGGTCTGATGCGACCTTGATTTCATATATCAACGAGGCCAAGGCAGATCTTAGCACCAAATTACCACCAAATTCATCCCAAATCCAATCCCATAATTACCCTTTATCTGGCCTACGCAAGTTCTCCTCCAAAAATCCAAACCTACACATGCAATCCCGTATCTACGACAATTTTGATTGCTATAACTACACCCAAAACCTGAATAACCAATTCATCGGGTTTGATGAACCATACAACAACATAAACCACTTACCAGGATACATGTCGGGTGTGCACATGTACCATGACCCAGTAGTACAGAGACGGGTTACGAAACCATCCGTGCTGGTACCAAAACGACCATGCCACTACTACTTAAAAGATATGTGCAAGAATGGTGCGAACTGTAGTTACTCGCACCACAAAATCCCGTCAGATTTTTCGGAGAGCGATTCTACAAGTTGCGGGAGTGTTACAGGTGACACACCAGCATCATTAGAGCAGTTGGAAATGCAGATTGTGGAGTTGCTCAGGTCAAATACTGGGCAGCCGGTATCAATTGCCTCTTTACCGACGCTTTATGGCCAGATTTATGGGAAGGGGTTGCAAGCTGATGGGTATTTGACTGAAAGTCAAAGGCATGGCAAGGCGGGTTATAGTCTCACTAAGTTGCTTTGTCGGCTTAATAAGATAGCTGTCATTGAGAGGTACGCAACACCGTGTTACTGATATTTATGCCAAATCTTTACAAAATCAGAAATAATTGGTACTAATACTACAATAATACAAGTATGTAACCCGTATTATTGCATTGATATGCTGTGAAATTAAATTATTAATTCAGGAATTTGTTTACGTTTTCAGACCGCATGGACAGCATGCAGTGGTTCTAGCTGAAGATGCTTTCAAGTACATGAATTCTGGAAATGAAAAAACTGATGTAACTCAAAATCCTGCAAACCAGATTTACCTCACATTCCCAGCTGACAGCATGTTTACTGAGGAGGATGTTCATACATATTTTAGGTACATGGTTAATATTCAAGCATATATGCAATATAAACCTTTTGTTCTGATTATATGCTTGAATTTTTTTTTCCTATTAAACAAAAGTGCCACATCCCAATGCTTCGCAGTATTTAAAATCAATAGGCATTCCAATGGTCCTAGATCATACCAATAGAATGTTATCTTGTATTAAGTAAATTGATCTTAAATGTTTGTCCTGTTTAAATGGCCAGCACAAATGCATAGACCTTAGTCTTCCTAATTAACACCCGGTACAAGAACTTGCTGACATCATGCTTATTCTTCTTCATTAATTTCCTCCTTGCAATAGTCAATATGGGCCGGTACGAGATGTGAGGATACCATGTCAGGACCGGCGAATGTTTGGTTTTGTGAGCTTTCACAGCCCTGAGACAGTTCATCTCATCCTAGCGAACCGCCATCCCCATTTCATCTGCGGGGCCCGAGTCCTGGTTAAACCTTATCGTGAGAAGGCAAGGTAAAAAATATATTTTACATATGTAATTAGAACTTTGACATATTGTATACAGTACTTAAATAGTGTTTTGCAAATAAAACCCAGTATAAAAAAACTATTTCCAATTTCTAGGTACTCCATGGAGAAAATGAAGCCACAGTTTGGCTACAACCTACACCATACCAACATTGATCCCGACATTTGTCCGAGTAATATGCCTTCCCAAATACTAGTTAATATTGCATTCATGTTATCTAATTAAGAAGATGGTAACTGAATTTAATTTGTGAATAACTATGTCAGTGCCCGGAGAATTAGGGTCTTCGATGCAAATAAAAAGGCAGTTGTATCAAGAAATAATGGCTCAGCTGGAACTGGAGAGGATGCAACTCAACGAGCTTGGCTTTAATCCAATGACTCAGATTTCTTCCCCTAATTATAAATTAGACAACTGCAAATATCTTTCAGGTTTGAATGACAACTTGAGACTAGTTTTGAGCATTATCTGTTAACTGAGCACTTTGTTAGCAAATTTGTATTTGATCCTTATAGTTTTATTTTGATTTCAGATCAGAAAGAATTTGACTCAATAGACCCATTACAGCACGTCCTCGATGCGCTAAATAAATGTCCGACAAGTATCAATACTCCAGCCTTATCCCCTGTCACGAACGACTCTAGCATTGAGCAGGACAGGTAAAACCAAAAATATATAACACAAGAAAGTAAATAGTTCGCAGCTTTGCATTTTGTTATATTGGATTAATGTATGATTATTTTCTTCGAATCAATACATATCAATGAAAATTCTGTAACATACTACTCTAATATCTTTAATTGAAAAGTTGCAATTTATCCTACTAAATTCTGATGGGTAAAATTCAATGATGGTTCCCAACACAAGATTCAAGATCTAAGGGTAGTGTGGGTATGTAAATATAATTAGGTCATGTGTGTTTTGAAAGTGAAGTACAGTGACTTATGTACTTTGAGGTACTTCAATGCATTAAAGAAAAATGTTTAAGGGACTTTTAAGGAAGATCAAACTGAAAACATCTTCATAGGTAGAATAATGTTAAAACACCACACTTTTTTACTTATTTATACTTTTTATACTCACTACTTCACTTGCCAATATAATAAATAGATGAAATTTTATCTTTTCAATGAATATACTTCAATACTACCAAACACCGATACTTTAAAATGATTTTGTATAGTAGTCTTAAAATTCTATTCTTTCATAGTGTCACTTTCTTTGACCTCGAAAATAATCTCCTTTATTTTCTTTATTTTTTGATGTTACAGCTGTCCTGTTGAACTGCCAGAAAACCCATTTGGAACTGTACAGTAATGGCAACTCACAAGCTTTATCCGCAAGTTTTATTTCAGAGAGGCTTTATCATTATTTTTATTTCCCAAAAAAAAAAAAGGGTGGAAAAGGGAACCCGCAGCACAGTACATAATATAAAGAGAATACCGAAGACTGAAGTCGACATGTGAAAATAGTTAGAGAAATAACTGTAATGAGAAGTGGATAAAAGAACAAAAAATAAAAGAAAATGTGGTTTACTCATGTGCATAGAACAAAGGTACAGGTTTATATATACATACATATGACTGATAGGTTTAGTGTGAAGCTAAGAAAATGTTAATTTATATTAGTGAAATAAATGATATATACTTAAGTTGGTGGCACTCATGGACTTCATGTTGTAACTTGATCACTTTCTTTTTCTTTTGCCACTCTGTACACATGATGATGGTTGATTTCAATTTGTGAATTAATTTAGGTCTGTGTAGAGCCTTTTTGTCATCTCATCTGTTCCCTGGTAACTAATCAAGGGGTTCTCGTGTTCATTTCTTTCAATTTAATATTATTGGGTACTTACCACAAAATTTAATGCTGATATATTATGACTAAAAATGTTGGTTCCCTCTATGTTATAAATGTTTATACATAAAGCTTCTGGCTCTCATTTGAAATCTAAATAGTAGCATCCGCAAAAAAATGGTTGTAATATATAGCCTAATTTATAATTGTTTATTTTACTTATGGAGAGGGAGAAGATAAAAAGGAGGCAGTGTCAATGTCAAGAATCTGTGCGAACCAATCAAATTCTCTATTTTAGGATTAGCTTAGGTGGCATTTTATAAACCCTCTTTATCCTGAAGAAATATGTGTAAAAAAGACAAATTTAGTTAAAACTCATGGGACACACCTGACCTGATCAATCCTAGTTCTTTTGCTGTCTGTCCCTTTCTGTTTCAAGATGTCTTTTGGTGTATTTGTCTGTAGATTATCAGTACCTTACATGTACTGTAGCTTGTCCAAGTACTTGTTATTTAGTCAGTATTGCATATTTGCATGATAATGATGCGATTATAATAAAGGTTGCTAGTCAGTATTACAATAATTAATGATCATATTAATTTACAAAGTACCACTTAGACTCTTATTGAAATAAATAGAAAAAAAGGTTGCTAGTTTGAAAAACTTGAGTTGTGTACTGGATAAGAATAGTATTGTATAAGATTGCATTATAAGGGAATTCGTATCCTCTGCATTAACGGAGCGTGCGTTAATAGATCTGGACCATCCGATTGAGATCCGCATTAATATTAAAGGGTCCCGTGAGTTATAGGTGTGGGCCGAATTGACTCCGATCCTGATCAGACGGTGGCCGAGATGCATTAAACTCAAAAGATACTCTTTTGAGTTAATGCAGAAGATGCGGAAGGAGGGTTTCAATATTACAATTTTTTTTTGTGCTACAACTACATCTGTTCACTTTCAGACGGAGAATTAAGTTTTTTGGAGCTCATTTTTTACTAGATCAATGATAAAATAAAATGAATCTAGTTTACTAGAGGAGGGTTCCAATGCACCCTCTTTTCTATGCTTCCAATGCACCCAATCTTTATTTTCTCTATTTTCAAAGTCCGAACAGATAATCCGAACCGATCAACATGACCTTCATAATAAAATATGTTTGGAGACCAAATTTTATATTTTTTAGAATTTTTTTACTATTTTTTAAGATAGCTACAAAATCACTTTATCGGATGGTCCAGAATTTCCTTAAAACAATGATTTTGTACATATCTTAAAAAATAGTAAAAAAATTCTAAAAAATATAAAATTTGGTCTCCAAGCATAATTTATTATGAAGATCATGTTGAGTGGTTCAGATCGACTGTTTGGACTTTGAAAATAGAGATAAAGGAGATAAAAAGTTGGGTGCATTGGGAGCATAGAAAAGAGGGTGCATTGGAATCCTCCTCAGTTTACTATTATATAGATTAATTTTTAATGTGTGTTTATTTTCTGACACCTTGATTTAGTATAAATGAATTCCCAAAATTATCAAATTTTAAGTGGGGTGATGTTGTTGTATTTTGTGTCACAAAAGGACTGTGGCATTCGAATCTTCCTCTTTACGTATTATAAGGCTAAATTTTTATTTATTTTTATTTGTTTAACTACTCTTCAATTGCAACTTAGTTAACCTAATTTCAACTCCAGATGCATCATATATACCGCAATATTTAACTGTTTTGTATACATTTTCTTAATTAAATCTTCTTTGGTCAGCTAAATGATGTAATCCAATAATTGTTGTAACAATCTGATCAACATATTTAATATTGTTGTACAAGGGGCAATTTGATCTTTACGTATATTATTATATGGAACTCATTCGTAATTCTATCGTCTTAGTCTTAATTAACAAAAAAAGTGTGTCAAAAAAAAAAAAATTAATTCTCAACCCCTTAAATTATGTGTTGAGGAATGGCACCATCACCATGGCGAGAAGCTTGTATGATGACAGCTCGGATGTGCCGCGGAGCTGTCTGCCCATGTGAAGGTAATCTAATTGGACATGAAGTCTAGATTTGTGGGGCCTACTTGGTTCATGCTTAATTTTGATTGGTTCTCAGTGGATAAGGTTGTTACATTTAATGCTAACGAATGACTGCATTTAGAGTTCCTAACCAATGGGAGCTGAAACAGCGAAACCAAATTATCTGGTACAGTTACATGTCACTAAAATGTAAATCACCAATAGTTAAATCCAAATTTCATGAATAATAAACCATCTCGCCAGCAACGACAATTGTGCCGTGAAATTTGTAACATAAAGTGTGGGCTTGCACAATTCAGAAAAGGTCTACTACTAGAATATAAGATATAAAAAATGAGGAGAGTTCAAATGCCTCCATTTTTTTGTCTCCACTATGCCTTTATTTTTAAAAACTTTAATAACTCAAAATTTAAAACTTAAAAGTCAAAATAAAACCGTTGGATATGATCTACATCATTTTATCTATGTGCTCATAAAAAATTATCACATTTCGATTTTGTTTTTATGTGAATCAATAAGCTGAAAAATCAACGTCTAACAATTATTCACATTAGTACGTTTTTTATAAGCTCTTGATGACAACGAAAACAAAATTGGAATGTCATAATTTTTTACACGTGCATAGATAAAATGATGTAAATCATATCCAACGGTTTTATTTTAACTTTTAAGTTTTAAATTTTGAGTTATTAAAGTTTTTAAAAACGGAGGCATGATGGAGACATGAAAAATGGAGGCATTTGAACCCTCCTCTGAAAAAATATATGCGATATGATAAATGCACAATAGAACAAAAAAAATATATATACAGAATAAACAGGGGCCTCATGGGACACCTCATACAAAACTTGGGCTCCTTTTATATTTTTGTATATATATTTTTTTTGTTCTATTGTGCATGGCGGGACAATAGCCCAAGTTATTTAAGGACACCTCATACAAAATAACGGGGACAAAATTTAAAGAGTGAGGCTACGGTGCTATGCATAGCACGGATTGGATTGGGTCCGTACTACGGCTCAAAATTTGACTTTTCAAAATCCTAACGGTTGATCCGAACCGTTCAACATAATTATAAAATGAATATGTAACTGCAAACCAAATTGTACATTTTTTTCGAATTTTTTTACTATTTTTTTAGATAGACTGTTTTTGGATGGTCCACAATGTTCAGATCAAGTGATTTTCGAAAAAATAGTAGAAAAATTCAAAAAAATATAAAATTTGGTTTACATGTACATATTCATTTTATAATCATGTTGAACGGTTCAGATCGACCGTTAAAATTTTAAAAAATCAAATTTTGAACCGTAGCACGGACCCAATTGGTGCTATGCATAGCACCGTAGCCTCACTCAAATTTAAATAACTGGGACACCTCTATTGTGCAGTAACTTAAATAACTGGGGACACCTCATGCGATATTTAAGGCCCATGGGACACCTCATACAAAACTTGGGCTCCTCTATGACATAAAGGTCCACGGGCCTCATACAAAATTTTCCATAAACCAAACGACTCGATTAAAGAGCGCACAACAGGAAATATTTGGGGAAAATAAAATGTGTCCCACGTCGGTATTTCAAAGATGAATTGTATCTAAACAAGAAGAGCTACCGCATTCCATCTCCACTCTATGTACCTTTCTTTTCTATATGTTTTGTCCATATAATCGTACAACTTAAAAAAACGAAAAACAAAAACTAAATCCTATCAAAACTGTCCATCTTTGAATATAATGAAACATAATCATATCTTGTGATCTAACGACTGAGTACCTGGCCGTGCAAAGTTATTTGTCTCATGATGAGACAAATAATTTCTTCGAAGAAAAAAAGAGAATATGCATCCTCACTCCAATGGAAATCCATTGATTTCTTTAACAACAACCAATCCAATCCTGTCAAAGAGAAATAATTTCCTTTACCAATCTCAATTCACCCCAATTCATTCAGAAAAAAATAATTAAAAGGAAGCACTTGTGTCAAAAGATATTCTTTTTGTGCAAATTGCACTCATCAGTTTGCAAATAACACCTAGCATTTCTAATAGCTGTAATAAAAATCCCCAATGTTAGTTTGTTTTCTTTAACAATACTCAATTGCTCGAACAAAGGTTAGCGCAAGCAAAATGACTATGTTGCCCATGGCCTTATCGTAATAACTCAAACAAATCTCTTTGTAAATGCTCATGGAAGTTAGGGATCAACTTAATTTTTTTAATTATTAAATATTATTATTATCATTATTATTATTATTATTATTATTACTATTTTGTAAATACTCATGAGATTTAGGGGCAAAATTGTCAGTGTTAACCGACTATTTCTTGACTCTTATGAGCAAAAAGCTGTTACTTGGATGCATCACAAAAGAATGCTGAATGTTATTTGCAAAAGGTAGAAAAAGAAAAAAAAATAACTACTGTACCTCTAGAAGCGCTCTTGCAAGATCCCAAAACACCATCTATTCCTAGAATTGGCTAATTACCAATAACCCGACTTCACTACCTCCTTTCTCCAACTACTACCACTAACACTTTGCTGAGGCTCCTTAAATGCCTCCTCTCTTCTCAAACTATTACCACTAACACTTCTCAGAGGCTCCTTAATTGCCTCTCTCTCATGCTTAGGAGCAAAATCTGACAACAAGAGCCGCTCTCTAAATTGCAGATATGCATCAACACTTGTACCAGCCCATTGTTTGCAAAAGGACTCATCACAGGGAACTAGAGATCCAATTGGAAATGGGCCTTTTTGTGGGGCCTTTTTCAGAGAAACTAGGAAGCAGTGTCGGGGACGAATTCTCTGCTCTAAGGAGAGGCTCAAGTACACGGGGTACTTTGTTAAGGTGTTTACTTCATTTCTCAGCTCGTTTACAAAGTAGTTATATTTTGGTCTAAGATTGCCTTCCAGAGATAAAGATAGTACCTAAATGGAATTTAAAAAGAAGAAAAACATTAAGACAGTGAAATTGTATTTGCACTTAGACAAAGATGCCTAGAGATGTTTGTTGGCCAATAAAAGCCAAGTAAAACCATAAGATGCTGACAATTCTGACAATACTAAAGTCCAAAAATAACCTTAATCATAAAGCCATGACACTAAGAGTAACGTACACTCTAGTACCTTAAAAAATCCTACTTCACCTACAACCTAAATAGTGTCCCAGTGATTAAGACCAATGTACAGTCTAGTACATTATCAGCCTATACCCTAATTGTTAAGGTACAAAAATTCCAGGTAAAAGATGGGAGCGCACCAACCTGTGCCAAATTTGTCAAAACTTTCAAGATCTCCGCATCCTTCATGCCAATACTCCTCAAGAAATTAATCCTTGGTAAAATACCATCCTCTATACTATAGTGTAAAAACTGGGGGTGCTTGGTCACCATTCTGACAATATTATACTTAGGCGCCCCAAGCTCTTTAGAAAAGAAGAAAAGTCTTGATTTCCATGAGCGGTCAATCGGTAGAACCAAGATTTGCGGACTCAATTGCACCACTTTCCCAATATCACTCTCCTTTATACCGACCTCTTCAATCAGGTACTTAATTGTAGGTCTGAGAGATTTCTCAATGCTATAAGAGAAGAAAGAAGGCGCAACGGCAATAACATGCCCCAATTTGGTACTGGGGACACCAATACTCACTAAAAACTGAACATGCGCGTAAAGATTGTCAACACTGTATTCCAAGATTTGGGGCTGCCGCACCAGGATTCGCTTCATGTCCTCCTTTTTTACACCTATGGTGGTTAAAAGAACCATTTTTTCACGGACACATGTCAGGCTCGTGTGGAAACAACGCATATGACGTTCAAACATGCTTGTGAAATGAGACTCATTTAGACCATAGGTGCTTAAGTAGTTGACTAAAGGATACCACCTTGAGTCGAAATTGAGGTCTTTTTGTAGACATTCAAAACGCTTTCTGGAGAAGTTTGTGTGCTTTGGCTGTCATGAGAAGAAACAATGCTTATTTGTTAAAATGGCCATAACAGCTCTATACCAGTATGATCTGGCTCAGATTACAACCTAAAATGTAAATGGTAAAAGGATGGCA